>CM074748.1:6035244-6362744 GCA_037367245.1 Phrynocephalus guinanensis | reverse complement strand
AACTTTTGGGGGCTTACAGCTCTCCGAACCTTGTCACTAGCAGAAGGGCAAAACACTGGATTCTGACACCTGTTGCTGCCGCTGTTGTGTCACAACATCATGGCACTTCGAGGTACTGTGTGTGTGTGTGTTATGTCGTTACAATCGTGACCGACTCTTCGTGACTCCATGCCCATGGAGTTTTCTTGGCAGGAAGACTGGAGTGGCTTGCCAGTTCCTTCTCCAGG
The DNA here is from genome assembly GCA_037367245.1 of Phrynocephalus guinanensis. Lineage (NCBI taxonomy): Eukaryota > Metazoa > Chordata > Lepidosauria > Squamata > Agamidae > Phrynocephalus > Phrynocephalus guinanensis. Next base: position 6,362,517 of record CM074748.1, on the reverse strand, counting down.
CACTTACAGCACCTGGCATTCCCTGGTGGTCTCCCATCCAAGTACTAACCAGGGCCGACCCTGCTTAGCTTCCGAAATCAGGCAAGATCGGATGTGCTTAGGGCATACAGCCTTATAAATGAATGACCTCCAGCGAATCCTTGGATTAACTGCTCTTGGTCAGTTCTTGTAACCAAAAGCCTGTGGCTTCCTTATGTTGCCAGTAGGACCCTGGTATCCTCTGAGGATCGGTTCCAGGCCTTCCCGAGGATGATGAAAACCGTGGATAAGAGAGAACGCCAACCCTCCACAAAACTGCTATTTTGTGACAGTAGCTTGCTTTACAGCGGCTGTTTGTGACAGTAGCTTGCTTTGCGGCTGCTGAATTGTTTAATTTTTTTCCCTCGGCCAACTGTGGATAACTGAATCAGTGGTTAATGAATCAGTGGATACGGGGCTCCTATAGTATTTGACCTCCCTCTTTTTCCTGTCACCTTCAATTTTTCCTAGCCTTATTATCTTTTCCAACAATTCTTGTCTTCTTATGATAGGCCCGAACTACAACAGTTCCATCGTTTGTACCTGGCACATACAAACCTCCTGGCCCCATTTTATCCTCGTGACAGCTTTGCAAGTTATTATGGAGATGTCATGACTGCTTTCCAACTAGGAACTGACTGGCACTGTAACCATTGCATCCCACTTGTAGCTTATTAAGTGGATAGCTCAGTAGTTTCAGGGCCTTTGTACACGACCCCCAAACTCCGCCGCAAATGGCTCCCAGCTCCGGAGCTTAAAATTATTTCCCCACCAGCTCCGGAGTTTACAGATAATTAAGTGCGACCGCGCCCACCTAAGCGCGTACCAGCGCACTTTTCAGGTACCTGCTCTCTGGAGGTGAAAATTCCTGATGCGGATATAACAGTAGTGACTGCCGGGCTCTCCTTGCTTCCGTTTGTTCTTTTTTTGCCCCCCCTGCCCCTTTAAGAGATCTGAATACAGTGTGGGGACGGCAGAAGGGAGGTGAGCGGCATTCTTTTCTTCCTTTTTCTCTCCCTCCCCTCACGCAGCCAGGAGTGTGGAGGGGGTGGGGACGCAGGAACAGCAACAAACCCCTAAGATCTCTGGTCCGAATTTAAGTGGCCAGCGGATCTTAGGGGTCGTGTGAAAAGGCCCTTAGTCTCTGGCTGTGGAGACAGAGGCTTGGTGTTTGATTCTTCTTCTTCTTCTTCTTCTTCTTCTTCATTATTATTATTATTATTATTATTATTATTATTATTATTATTATTATTATTATTATTATTATTATTATTATTATTATTATTATTGCCCCTCACTGCCATCATTCTCACTTTCAGCATCACCAGGGGGATTTTGAAAGCACTTTCCAAGAGTCAAAGTCATCACTGACTGAGAATGTTGGTGGTCCAACACCGCCAGGGGTCCCGAGTTGAGGAAGAGCAAAACATTGGATTTGTTTTCATCCCAAGGATCACAAAAGGAATGTTGTCTTCGTTGCTCTGGCAGCATCCTATGCCCACTCTCCTGCAAAGAAGACCCCTTGTGCAGCAGGTCTTACGCCTGAGTAAACGCATGTTGAAGGTCGCTGCTCCTCTGCCTAGATGCTGCTTCTTCAATGCCAAGGGATTTGCGGCAAGGGGACTGTTCAGATGGAATCCCATGGTGTCACTTCTAGGCTGACTTGGTCAGTTGTAAAAAGAAAATTTACAGGCTCCTATTGCAAATGCAAAAGCTGCCACCAACGGAGACTAAGTCTATGTAGGGCATCTCCACCAGGGTCACCTTGAAAAGCCTGGGGGTGGTGGTGGTGGGGAAGCAACCTCTCCAAGGTACCTGGGATGGGGGTGAAATTCCCAGTCCTCATTAAGAGTTACCTTGACAGTATTAATAGAGCAGCCTCACCTGCCATTCCCCCCACCTTGTTCTAACCTGTGCAAATCTTTCATATGTCCTTCTCGGGTGGGGGGGGGAGGGAGGGAATCCTCCAGTGACAGGAGGGGTGGGGGAGTGATGGTACAGCACCAGCTGAGCTTTCAGAGGTTCTCTTCCTGGCATCTCCAGCAAGGGTGGGTGGGGAATCCTGAAGACCTGGATCAGTTGCTGCTCTCCTAAACATCACTCCTTGTTGGACTACAACTCCCATAATTCCTGACTGGGCAGCATGAGAGATGCAAGAGAGGGGGTTGTCTGCTATGGAGCTCGGGCGGAGAAAAGGTGCCCATCTCCTGAGAGGCCCCAATAGCTATCAAGGCCAGCCTCATTAAACCCTGAAATTGCGCTCAGACTTTAGGGGCCCACTGTTGATTTATTTTAGTTATTTTATAAATGTTTGGTGTTTTCTTTAAAATTGTTCATGTCCACCCCGAGCCCCGATCTCTAGAGAGGAGATAAGATTATATACAAGTGAATGGTCGTTAACTAATTAATGGACGGGGCCTTTGGTTGGGAAAGGCTGCCCTTCCCAAACTGGTGCCGTCCACCTGGTTTTGACCCCAGGTCCCATACCCATGCTGGCCTGGGCTGATGGAAGTTGTTGTCCAAACCATTTGGAGGTTGTCCAGTCGGAGAAGGAGGAGTGGACCATACTGCTCAAGGCAGACCTAGGCTTTTATGTGGCGCAAAGCAGTTATTACTAGCCCTCACTTTTCTAGCACTTAAGAGTACAGAAAAGTGTCTGCCAGATGGCTGATTGATTCAGGTCTCTGGCTGTGGATTGAGAGATTGAGAGTTCTATTCCCTAAAGTGCCATACTTGTTCCCTTCCAGCAAGAGTTCTCTGATGATGGTGGTGGTGGTGGTGGTGGTGGTGGTGGTGGTGATTTCCTCTCACCCTGGCAGCTTCTCTGGTGTCACCATCTTACTTAACCACCTCAGAACTGCAGAGTCAAAAGGGACCCCATGGATCACTGAGCCTTTCTCAAGGAGGCACGTGTGTGGGGGGGGGGGGGTTGGGGGGGGCTGAACTTCCAAACTCTGGCTCCACAGCCAGAGACCTAAGATGCTGAGCTCCCCAGCCGTTGTGCCTATCCGTATTCATGTGTTTTTAATCTCCCGTGTTGTTGTTTTCAGAGCTTGCAAACCCAACCTTTCTGCATGCAACTCTGAGAATCCTTCAGCCAGCTTGGCCAGCTCAGGCATGGCAGGGACAACTGGGAACCTGACCCCCACCCCCAGCCCCTGGCCCATCCTGCCCCTACAGTGTCAATGCTCTCTCTTATTAAGGACAGTTGCCTTCCAACTGGGTTGGGCTGGGTTGGCCTGTCAAAGACAGGACACCTCCCAAGAGAGAGCTGCCCTCTGCAAATGAGGATACACAAAGAATCTATTCCTCCTTTTTAATGCAGCAAATGGTACCCGTTGCCGTCTTTCCTCCCTTTCTCTTCTGGTCAGGAGCCACTGGGTTGCACCAGAGAAAGCTGCTTCACCAGCAGACGGCCCATTAGCTGGGCTCCTCAGTCTCTCTCTCTCTCTCTCTCTCTCTCTCTCTCTCTCTCTCTCTCTCTCTCTCTCTCTCTCTCTCTCTCTCTCTCTCTCTACCTCCTGCCATTCTTCTCTCTCCCTTTAAGCCAGAGACTGGCTTCTGGCCAGTCAGCCATTTCCTGGTAATCTAATAGCTGCAGATAAACTGAATATGCATTTTCTGCCACCCTGCATTTCCTGCTACCCTGCTATTTAAAGATTAGATAGATAGATAGATAGATAGATAGATAGATAGATAGATAGATAGATAGATAGATAGATAGATAGATAGATAGATAGATAGATAGATAGATAGATAGATGGGTGGGTCGATGGGTGGGTGGAAGGGAGGGAGGGAGGGATAGATAGATAGATAGATAGATAGATAGATAGATAGATAGATAGATAGATAGATAGATCCTTTGATTTGTATTCATGCATTGAGCAGGAGGTTGGACTCAGGGCCTTTTTACACGACCCCTAAGATCCGCTGGCTACTTAAATTCGGACCAGAGATCTTAGGGGTTCGTCGCTCTTCCTCTGTCCCCACCCCCCTCCGCACTTCCTGGTTGCTGGCTGCCTGAGGGAGGGAGAAAAAAGCAAGAAAAGCATGCTGGTTTACCTCCGTTTTGTTCCCGGCAGCATTCAGATCTCTTAAAGGGGCGGGGCGCAAAAAAACAACAAACAGAAGCCAGGAGAGCCCCGCACTCACTATCCTTACACCGGATCAAATATTTGTCACATCCAAAAAGCAGGTACCTGAAAGCTGCGCTGGGACGCGCTAAAGTGGGCGGGGTCGCACTTAATTTCCTCTTAACTCCGGAGCCGGTGGGTAAACATTTTTAATCTCCGGAGCTGGGAGCCATTTGCCCCGGAGTTTAGGGGTCATGTATAAACGCCCTCAGTGGCCTTCTGGGCCCTTTCCAGATCCATGAGTCTATGATTCCTGATGAGAGAAGAAAGAGCTAATTTGCATCTCCATGGATCATCCCCCTCCCCCAAACAGCATGCCCTAGTGATGTGCCAGAAAGGTATGGGCCAGCTCTTAATGGAGAAGGATGGATTGTCTTAAGTAGAAACACAGGAAGGTAAAGTCTTGTTTTCCTGTGCCAAACAGTGTTACCAGGGAACCGTATATCATAAGTCAATTCCAGTGTGGACAGGCTGTGTGTTAGAAATCTTCACGATGCAGAATTTGCTATATCTCACTCTAAGGGACAATCCTTCAGCCATCCGTTTCATTGCATATTTTCTTGGTTCACTCCACCGTGCTCTCCACAGAATGGAAAACAGCAACAGCATCAGCCTGGCTGTGCTGGCTTCCATAGCCATTCATAATTTTCATGAGGCATTGATCTTTCACAAATTTTGTTCCTCGTCAGGAGAAAAACAGGAGGGACAGGTCTTCTCCTGGATCAGCAACTGGCTAAGGGACAGGAAACAGAGGGTAGCACTAAATGGACATTCCTCCAAGTGGTGGGAGGTAAATAGTGGGGTCCCCCAAGGTTCAGTACTGGGGCCCGTGCTTTTCTACCTCTTCATAAATGATCTAGAGGTAGGAGTAAATAGCAAGGTAGCCAAATTTGCCGATGACACTAAATTATACAGGGTAGTAAAAACTAAGAGAGATTGTGAGGAGCTCCAGAGGGATCTCTTGACACCGGGGGAGTGAGCAAACCAATGGCAAATGAGCTTCAACATTAGTACGTGCAGAGTGATGTGCATTGGGGCAAAAAGAAATTATATTTATAAACTGATGTGGTCTGAACTCTGTGCAACAAACCAGAAAAGGGACCTTGAAGGTGTCAACCCAGTGTGCCGCAGCAGTGAAAAAAGCAAACTCAATGCTAGGGATCATTAGGAAGGGTATAGAAAATAAGTCAGCAAGTGTCATTTTGCCTCTTTATAAATCTATGGCGAGGCCCCCATTTGGAGTACTGTGTACAGTTCTTGGTCACCCTACCTCCAGAACGATATTATGGAAATGGAAAAATGGCAGAGGAGGGCAACCAGAATGATTAGGGGACTGGAACACCTTCCTTACCATCTGAGGCTGCAACAGCCGGGCCTCTTCACTCTTGAATGATGGTGTCTAAGAGGTGACCTGATTGAAGTTTATCAAATCATACATGGTGTGGACAAAGTAGATAAGGAAAAGCTGTTTTCCCTATCATGAAACACTAGAAGTAGGAGCCACTCCATGAAACTTATGGGTGCTAGATCTCAAACAAATAAGAGAAGGTACTTTTTCACCCAGAGGATCACTGGTCTGTGGAACTCCCTGCCAGAAGAAGAGGTGACAGCCGTCAGCCTTGACAGCTTTAAGAAAGGATTGGACAAGTTCATGGAGAACAAGGGTATCCATGGCTATCATTATGGGATGCCTAAGGATAACCTCCAGGTTGGAGAGATAGGCAGAATATCTCTCAATGCCATTTGCGGGGAATCATAAGCAGGTGAAGACACCTGCTTGTGAATATCCTGAAGCAAATGGTAAGCCACTGTTTGAGATAGAATGCTGGACTGGATGGGCTGTGGCCTGTTCCAGAAAGGCTGTTCTTATGTTCTTGAACAAATGATCAGAAAAAGGCCAGAGGCTGTTCCGGCATCAATGCGGAATCCACAGGCAAATACTTCCAACACTCTGAAAGTCCTATTTAAATAATTACGTTTCTAACAGCCTCACCCATGTGACACTAATTTAATGATACATAAAGTCCTCAGTGGGGGGGGGGATTCATACCTGATGATTTAGATGAAGCTGGGATTTTGGAGCGACAAAAGAGGCAGCAGCGGCATGGTCCCTTTTATGTATCTGATTGTTCAATAGATAAATAGATAGATAGATAGATAGATAGATAGATAGATAGATAGATAGATAGATAGATAGATAGATAGATAGATAGATAGATAGATAGATGATAGATGAGAAAGGACTTTTGCTCCTAAGACAGGGGTAGAGAACCTTCAGCCCCCCAGATGTTTCAGACCACAACTCCCAGAATTCTGAGCCTATGTTCCCAGTGATCAAGGGCTGTGGGAATTGTGGTCCAAAACATGAATGCCTCCCACCCCTGTCCTAGAGGAATGCAGTCTACAAACAGATATAAGGAAAACTGCAAAAAAAAGAAGAGAGATGGATGCTGCTGTAAGCAGATAAATAGTACGTGCATAAATACTCTATCTTATTTTATTTTAAAATACATTTATCTCCCAACTTTCCTCCGAGATTGCTCTGGTAGTGTAGTATGGCTCACCTCTCCATTTACAGTTCGGTCATACAACAAGGAGGCTATCAGGCCAGAGGTCGCCAAGTGCATTGCATTGGCTTGATCTCCCAAATCCCAGTTCATCCTGCTAACCATCGGCTCTCATTTTGATTTGTCAGCTAAGACAGCTATTTCCCATCTTGCAAGAGAAATGGACTAAATGCGCATCCTCCTTTCCCAGAAACACCTTTTCTTTTTTTGCACCTGCTGAAAGAAAAGAGGCAGGAGAAGCGAAAGGGAACGGGCACAGAGGGGTAGAGAAAGCGGAAGGGACACCTAGAGGCTGACACTCCACAAATGCTGCGGTTCACACGGTGTTAGCCACACCCTTCCCTCCGACCTTCAGTGACTCACTAAAAGGGGACCGACAAAGCTCAAGAACTCAACCAGGGCGGGTGAGCTAGTTTTCCCTAATCTTGGTTCTCCAGATACTCTTTACTCTTCTGTTCCCGTCATCCACAGATGGCATGGCGAGGGGTAGGGGGTGATGGGAATTGTAGTCCAGCCATATATCTGACTCTCAGAGCTCAGGAATGAATCACACAAGGTGCTCACTTGAGTTCTGGTTGCTGTTTTTGAAACACACGTACAGTACCATAACTGCCTGGTCACACAGGACAGGGAGCTGTCCAAGGTGCTAGAAAAACAAAAGTCTCTCTTTTTGCTCCCCTTGTACCTTCTGTCAGTGGTTCTCAAACTTTTTTCTCCATGGCAACCTTTTGGGGCTAAAAACTAATTTCGCAGCACAACTGTCTTAAAGTGGTTTGAATACTTAGGAAAACAAGGAAAAAAACAGTGCAAATTTAATGCTCAGTTGTTGTTAATGCAGTAAATGAAAATGTTTGGATAAAGTTTTCATTATTTCCTTTATGTTGATGGGAAGTTCAGTTAGTTAAATGTTATTGCTGTGTCACCCCTGACATATGCTTGACATTGTTTGAGAACCACTGCCTTGCATCTTTAATCCTCCACTTGCCTAAAACAATCCGGTACTTAACTGATGTGCTAGACTCTGCTGGCTTCCAGTTTCTCCCTCAGTTAGCATGGCTAACAGTCATCCTGACTAGGGATGATAGAAATTATAGTCCAATATTACAGTGAGGATCATTGGGGGGTGGGGTCTTCACATCAGCAAACCCCACCCGTCCTTTGTCATTGGCTATGACAGCTAGGAGTGATGGAAACAGCAACCAAAGAAAATCTGGAGAGCCACATATTCCGCACCCACTGGATTAGGAGTGAATTTATTTCACTCTTCCTCGGGCACAAATATTTCCTTTGGTTTAGTACTGATGAGCAGTGAGTTTACCACCAGAAGATGTTGTAAAAGGAAGTACAAATCAGGGGCAGAGGATTGTGTTACATGAAAAAGATCTCAGACTCAAATGTATAGTATCTGCTTCTAAAAGGATCTCAGACAGCTGGTGATGGGAAAGTACATCCCAAGTACTACACCCAGTAGGACTGTGCATTTCAATCCCAATTTCATTTGTAGACCAATTCAGGGCTTCCAAATGATTTCCATTTTGGTCAGGATCAATTTGTACTCCGTTCAACCCAATCTATCCCTGAGACCCCTATCAGTCTGCAAAATTTGCAAAGTCAATTCTCTGAAAAACCAGAATGACCAGACTGACGAAGCTGTTTGGGTGAGCAGTGAAATGTTTCAATCTCTTAAGAAAAGAAGTCCAGTTGCCATGACTCAACTTCCAAACAGGATGGCCATGACGTTCTCTTCCTTCTGCACTTATGTCAAAGAAACCTCGGAACACAACCAACCCTAAGGAGCAGAGAAAACGTATCCAATATCTGATAGCTAGTATCACTAGGTTTGCATACAAGGGATCTTTAAATTTTATTTATTTATTTGGCTGCTAGGCCACCCATCTGGCATCTAGTCCACTCTGGGTGTTCTACAAGAGCAATACATACATATACAACAAGGATGAATAACGGCATGATAAAATAAATATACTAATAATGAAAAAGAAATAACAACTTGGGTTTAAACATTAATATTGCATTTTGATTCCACCCACCCACCCACCCCCCCCCCACAAAAATGTGACCTAGCAGAATCGATTTGTACAGCCATGTGGTTAAATGTGTGCTCTGGGCACAGATCAAATAGGGGTAGGACAATAAATATATGAGCCAGCAGTCCTATCATATTTACTTCCATCAGTGTTTTCTTCAGGCTGTTTCTACTTCCAGAAACAAGGAAGCTGCCCCAGTGTTTTCAGGAGGTGTAGATTTTCATGGGAGATGTAGTTTTTGGGAAGGTACCTTCCATATACTCTAATGAGCAATGAGACTACACATCCCAGGAAGACCTACACCTCCCAGGAAGCATCAAGGCATGGTTGTCAAGTGGTGCTCCTTCAGATGTTTTTGTCTTCTGGAAGTAGATGTCTAAAACATCTGAAGAGGCAACATCTGAGAACTATCCAATGGGTAATAAAGGGGTAGATCAAAAACAGGGAATCTTTGAGGCTGCAGATACTAAGGAACTATGACTTCTATTATGCCTCAACAGTGGTCACGCTGAGTAGATGTGGTGGATGTGAGGACATCTGGAAGAACATAGATTTCCCACCATTGGGTATGATGACCAGTGGCCCATTTATTTTTAAAACACAGAAAAAACAAGAAAGTAGTAGAGAACTGAGTGTCAATACAGCTGGGAGGGATTCTGACGATTGGGACGGGTGACATTTAAAGAAAGAGCAAAGTGGGTTGAGATACACCTTAATTGGGGCTCTGATATACGGCATTGCCTCTTAGGAAAGAGAAGAAATTGCTGGTGACCTTAACGGGAGAGAAAGAGAGAGGGAGGGGGAAAGAGACCAAGAAGCAGGAACAAACTGTCGAAAGAACTCTACTCTCTCTCTCTCTCTCTCTCTCTCTGTGGCGGGGGAAAGCAACGCACACCGAGACACACAATTCATAGTACCACCCCCTGCTCCATGCAGGAATACAGTCGAAGGCTATCTGCCAGGTGGTTGTCCCGATTTCTCTTGAATGCCTTCAAGTGTTGGAGCGCTCACCCTCTCTCAAGGCAATTGGTTCCATTGATGTACTGCTCTAACAATCCGGAAGTCCCCCCCAATGTTCAGCCAAAAGCTAAGATCCCTGAGAGAGAAAAGAAGGCAGAGCTATTTACTTCATCACTGGGTGGGGTAGCTAGTGTGGTGGTTAAGAAAACGAACCGCATGACCTGGAATAACTCAAAGCTGAGCTGTCAGCTCTCCCAGCCTCCGCTACACTACTGACATTGATTCCAAGAAAGCCATGGAAGGGAAGGAATAAAAACTTGACTGTAGAGGCTAAAAGCCAAGTATGATCGTTCTTAAAACAGCCTGGAAGAAACTTCTCCTGTCAGGCGGAGGGAGTATCACCAGGAAAAATGGTTTCACCTGTTGTCACATCCTGGCCGTTTTCCCTGAAGGATTATAGGACTTGTGTGTGTGTGTTGTGTGTGTGTGTGTGTGTGTGTGTGTGTGTGTGTGTGTTGTGTCGTTACAGTCCTGACCGACACTTCGTGACCCCATGTCCATGGAGTTTTCTTGGCAGGAATACTGGAGTGGCTTGCCAGTTCCTACTCCATATGGGACTTATACGTAATATAAATTTTTTAAAACTTATGTGTCATCCTTTCAGTATCGAGACAGAGAGAGAGAGACAAACTGAGACTGACAGCTTAAGTGCATATTTGCGTGTGCATGCTGGTGTGAACACGGAACATCTGTGGCTGTTTTTTTACCACTGCCCAGAGTGACCTTTGGTTAAATAAATAAATAAATAAATAAATAATACATACATACATACATACATACATACATACATACATACATACATACATACATACATACACACACACACACACACACATACATACATACATACATACATACATACATACATACATACATACATACATGAAGATGATGATGATGGTGGTGGTGGTGGTGGTGGTGGTGATGATGATGATGTGCCATTGAGTCAATGATTACTTAAGACAATACTTTCCAGAGTTGTTGAGGCGGACAATACTAAGGAAGTGGTTTCCTGTTCCCTTCTTTTGGGATTGTCCAAGGACTGTGCAGCCAGCCCAAGGCTATACAGGTTGGTTCTTCTCCCAGGAGGCACCATGAAGCATTGAACTCCCAACCTCTAGCTCCACTGAGCTTTCTTTAGTTAATCTTTATCATGACTCATGAGTAAATACTGAAATACCCAACTATGAAGCTATGAGGTATGCTTCATCTTGTCCCTTCACAAACAAAGATACCACCACCTCCTTCTGGCATTCGTGACCGCCGATGCCAAGGTATGTGCCATCTGGAGTAGCCACCCTCAGACAGACTAGGGGCAATTCCAGTGATGGCTGCTTCTCCTGTTTTTACCCAGTAGCCTTTATGCTACGCTCACAAGAACCCGAAGAGAAGGAGCAAAGGCTGAGAGATGGAGACTGCTTGGAATGATCAGGTTGAGATCCACGACAGAGGTGGGATTCAAACCCGTGTCTCTCCCACCCTAAGCATGACATCACACCGCACTAGGCTGGCTTTAGGCCAATTGGCTTCCATAAGAACATAAGAACAGCCCTGCTGGAACAGGCCACCACAGCCCATCCAGTCCAGCATTCTGTCTCACACAGCGGCTCACCGGTTGCTTCAGGGTCTTCCCAAGCAGATGTCTTCACCGGCTTACGAAGGAGACCACAGCAGCAAGACTTCTGGTGGGGGGGGGGGGTTTGAGGGTGAGGAGCAGGCCTGAGAGACCCAGTGCTGTGGAAATGTGAGGAGGCAGGAAGAGCAGCACAGAGGGAGATCCCGCACCCGCCTACCCCACCGCCTACCCCTCCCCAGCAATCTGAATTGAGAGAGTCCAGAAATAAGAGTACAAAACTTCGGCCCAGCCCCAAACGGCTTAGCTGGAGCGTCTGAGACGACAGATAACCAATGTTATTTAATTTATTTTTTCAAAAGAGAGAGAGGGAGAGAGAGAGAGAGAGAAGGAAGGAAGTTAATAAATAATGTAAAATGGAGAATGCATTAATGAAAGGCAGAGCAAGGAGAAGGAGAGGAAGGGGAGGGGAGGGGAGGGAAGGATGGGGCAGTACAGGATGGAGGGGGGAGAAGAAAGGGGGGTTGGGAGGGGGGAATATATTCCTGCCCTTATTGATTGTATATGATTACATTAGCCCTATCAAATATTTATCATACATCCCACAAGAGGTCATTTGGTGTATTTGTCTGCGCATTTTCCCATCCCGCCGTGCTGTTGTGGACGAAGGCAGATTTAGAAGACAGACAGAAGCAAGTTCTAGGGAACCTTCAACCTGATGTCCACCTCGGTTCCACTTTCCCTACATCCTCAGTCCGAGGAGGCAGCGGATCTTGTAGCAAAGATCCCACTTGCAGATCCAGGACCCAGGACAAAAGAGGCCTGGATGCCTTCACTCAAGGCATGGCAGTGGGCACATTTGTTGAATGCAGGTAGCTGGATAGGTCCCTTCACTACACATGCATATAATAATAATAATAATAATAATAATAATAATAATAATAATAATAATAATAATAATAATAATAATAATAATAATAATAATAACAACAACAACAACAACAACAACAACAACAACAACAACAACAACAACAACAACAACTTTATTTTTATGCCGCCTTTCTCCCCGGAGGGACCCAAGGTGGCTTACAACAAATTCATAAAAGTACAATAAAAGCAGTACAATGTAAAAAAACAACACAATACCTGTAAAATACTATAAAAATACTATACAATATAATACAATAAAAACAAGATTAAAAAACAGTAGCTGCAGCAGAGTTTAAAAAAGCTCCCCAGCCAATGAAACTAAAAAAGTAAGATGTTATAAAAGTTGGTGAAGGCTGGAGGCTCAAAAGGCCTGCCTAAACAAGTAAGTCTTAAGGCCTCGCTTGAATATTTCAAGGGAGGAGGTGGTTCTCAACTCAAAGGGAAGGGAATTCCATATGCCTCTCTATTTTCTGGGGTGTAAAGCAAAAAAGCAAAGTGTTCTGCTTATATACCGCCCCATACCACTACAAGTAGTCTCTGGGCGGTTTACAAATTTTTTAATTACAGTCTCCAGGCTACACATTGCCCCCCCCCCAAGCAAGCTGGGTACTCATTTTACCGACCTCGGAAGGATGGAAGGCTGAGTGAACCTTGAGCCTGCTCCCTGGCAGTACAGGCATTTAACCACTGCACCACGAGGCTCTGTAACTGCACCACAAGGCTCTGTACTGTGTATAGCTGCCTTGCAAGAAAGGGGGGTTGGTGACATTGTCTTCCACTCCACTAGCCCCACTGGGCATCACCCACCATGGCCTAACTATTTGGGTGGCAGGTCACCTCAAGCAGTATTACCTCCCATATCTATCTCCCTCAAGCATAACACCATAAACTTTCCCAAAAAAGAATATGAGTAATCTAAGAGGCTCTCCCGGTACCCATATGGCAGTCTTTGCATAGAATCATAGAATCATAAGAGTTGGGAGAGACCTCAAGGGCCAACCAGTCCAACCCCCCTGCCATGCAGGAACCCCCATCACAGTATTTCCGACAGATGGCCATCCAGCCTCTGCTTAAAAACCTCCAAAGAAGGAGACTCCACCACCCTCTGTGGCAGCATATTCCATTGCCGAACAGCTCTAACTGTCATGAAGTTCTTCCTAATGTTCAAATGGAATCTCTTTTCTTGTAGTTTGAGACCAATGCCCCGAGTCCTAGTCTCTGAAGCCACGTAAAACAAACCTATCCCTTCTTCAATGTGACATCCTTTCAGATATTTAAACATAGTTATCATATCCCCTCTCAGTCTTCTTTCTTTCTCTCTGTCCTCTTGATTCTCCCAGCCACTTGGAGAATGCGCTTTTACTTCTTTTATTTCGACCACAGCACATTTCTGCTTTGTAGGCGGTTTGACTCTTACTCCATGTCTTTGGAGGTTCTCAGTCATCCAGTTGAGGTTATATGGGAGTTGAGTCATGGCAACTGGACTTCCTTTCTTGTAGGATTGGAATGTTTCGCTACTCATCTGACTGAAGAAGCTCCTTGGATGAATAGTGAAATGTTTCAGTCCCACAAGAAAAGAAGTCCAGTTGCCATGAGTCAAGTCCCAGACTTTTACTTCAGTTTTATATAGGGTAGCATTGCTTTTATTTGCAGCTGGCTTTATTTTGATTGTAGTAAACAGTGCCTGTAGTTATTATTTAGACTTCTATCTTCATTTATATTTTTCAATGGTTTGTACACTGCCCATAGAACTTCACAAATTCACAATTAGAGAGAGAGAGAGAGAGAGATGGATGGACGGATGGATGGATAGATGGATGGATGGATGGATGGATGGATGGATGGGAGGGAGGGAAGGAGGGGTAAATAGATAGATAGATAGATAGATAGATAGATAGATAGATAGATAGATAGATAGATAGATAGATAGATGATAGATAGAAAGAAGGAAAGGAAGGAAGGAAGGAAGGAAGGAAGGAAGGAGGAAGGAAGGAAGGAAGGGAGGGAGGGACGGGAAGGACGGACGGGAAGGACGGAGGACGGGATAGGACGGACAGACAGACAGACAGACAGATAGATAGATAGATAGATAGATAGATAGATAGATAGATAGATAGATAGATAGATAGATAGATAGATAGATAGATAGATAGATAGATAGAAGGAAGGAAGGAAGGAAGGAAGGAAGGAAGGAAGGAAGGAAGGAAGGAAGGAAGGGAGGGACGGGAAGGACGGACGGGAAGGACGGACGGGAAGGACGGACGGACGGGAAGGACGGACGGACAGACAGACAGAGAGACAGACAGATAGATAGATAGATAGATAGATAGATAGATAGATAGATAGATAGATAGATAGATAGATAGTTTTTTTAAACAGATAGTTCATAAATGTCAAGAAACATACAGGCAGTCACATTTAGGACAACATTTTTGTTTTCAAAATAAGTGTGTGTGTTTTTCAAATCAAGTTTTAAGGAATAAAAGTGTTGCAAAATTATTCTGCCTAACAGTGAAAGACTGCAATCTGATATCAGTTGCTGATAGCCAAAGATTTTAAGAAACTGACCTAAAAACAGACCCCCCCAAATTTGTGTTTTAGACACCAAGCCTCAATTACAATTTGTATAACAATTCAGATTATTCCCTCCATGTTTACTGTTCTTGGACATGAGAGCTGAAAATTATGTGGTCAAAATGGCACCCTCCCTGTCCAAGAGGTTATTTGTAGATTCAGAGTTATAATTAGTATTTCTTGTTAGGTAATTATTACATCTCCTCAGGATCAAATGCAAGAGTCCACAATTTGCTATATTTCCCTAGAGTGCAGTGGTGGCACATCTTTGGCCCTATCAATGTTTTGGACCACAACTCCCACAGTCCTTTGTCTTTGGCAATCTAGGCTCGGGATTCTGGGAGTTGTGGCCCAAAACCTCTGTAGGGCCAAAGGTTCGCCAGCACTGCCCTAGTGCATGTCCTAGTCATTCATTCATTCATTCATTCATTCATTCATTCATTCATTCATTCATTC
The DNA here is from genome assembly GCA_037367245.1 of Phrynocephalus guinanensis. Lineage (NCBI taxonomy): Eukaryota > Metazoa > Chordata > Lepidosauria > Squamata > Agamidae > Phrynocephalus > Phrynocephalus guinanensis. The sequence continues at coordinate 6,347,201 of CM074748.1, read as the reverse complement.
CACCTCCATCCCATGCATGACCATTCCTGTTGTGCTTACAACAACCTTGTGAAGTGTGTAGGTCAAAGTGAAAAGAAAAATAACGAACCTTTCTCCCCCCCCCCCCCGAGTTCAGTGAATATCCCAGGGCCTTTTCACACGACCCCTAAGATCCGCTGGCCACTTAAATTCGGACCAGAGATCTTAGGGGTTTGTCGCTGTTTCTGCGTTCCCACCCCTCCGCACCCCTGGCTGCTGGCTGTGTGAGGGGAGGGAGAAAAAAGAAGAAAAGAATGCCGCTCACCTCCATTCTGCTGTCCCGGCACTGCATTCAGATCTCTTAAAGGGGCAGGGGGCAAAAAAAGAACAAACAAGCAAGGAGAGCCGGGCAGTCACTATGTTATATCCGCATCAGGAATTTTCACCTCCAGAGAGCAGGTACCTGAAAAGTGCGCTGGGACGCGCTTAGGTGGGCGTGGTCGCACTTAATTATCTGTAAACTCCGGAGCTGGTGGGGAAACAATTTTAAGCTCCGGAGCTGGGAGCCATTTGCGGCGGAGTTTAGGGGTCGTGTACAAAGGGCCCCAGACTCCAAGTGCTTTACTGGACTAGCCCTCCAGGGGCCATTGAGGCATTTCCTGCCTTACACTTGCTGGCCATCACAAAAAACGGCCACCCAAAACAGGAAGCATCCCTGAGTCACAACTGCAGAGCCTCCTTCCGGCTGGGGCAGGAGGAATCGACGGCTCAGCGCGCACCACGTGCAGCCGCAACAGAGCCCTCGAGCGCTCCATGCATTGAAAGGCACATGGACCCGAGCTGAGGAGGAGAAAAAGAGAGCTAGACAGAGGAAATGTCTTAATTTAATTGGGTTTTAACAGCACATTTAGTTCCCATCAGACCGGCTTCCGCCCGCCTGCCAATCTCTCTCTCTCTGCTCGACCATTTCAATTAGCAGCACCTGAGTCAGCAGCCCCAAGGCCTAAGAGGCAGGAGGAGACTGAGGCTAGAGTTACAACAACGGACAAGCAAATGGCTGCAAGGCCAAGCCCACGGGAAGCTTTGGGCTGTGGGCTTTACCACGAGCGGTATCTGAACCCAACGTCTTCCCAGCTGCTTGTTCTCTGTGATCTCCCTCAGCCTCGCCCCCCCTGCAATATTTCTCCCTTTTACAGTAGGACCCCCGTATCCACTGATTCATTATCAACCGATTCAGTTATCCACGGTTGGTAGAGGAAAAAATTAAATAATTCAGCAGCCGCAAAGCAAGCTGTAAAGCAAGCTGTTGTCACAAACAGCAGCTGTAAAGCAAGCTGCTGTCACAAACAGTGGCTATAAAGCAAGCGACTGTTTCAAAACAGCAGTCATAAAGCAAGTTACTGTCAGAAAACAGCAGTTTGGAGGTGGGTGAGGAGGCGTTCTCTCTTATCCATGGTTTTCATTATCTACGGAAAGGCCTGGAACCAATCCCCAGTAGATACCGAGGTCCTACTGTATCTCCCTTGGGGAAATCCAAACAGATGCACCCCTGTGTGGTTTTTGGAGAGGAAGGTGGTTTTTGTAGCCTAAGGGCGCTTTTACACGATCTCTAAAATGCGCTGGTAACTTAAATTCAGACCAGAGATCATGGGGGTTTCTCCCTCTTCCTGTGTTTGTACCCTTCTGACCTCCATTGCTCCTGTCTGCGATGCGGGGAGGGAGGAAAAAAAGGGAGAAAAGCTCACCTCCGCTCACCTCTATCCGCCGTCCAAGCAGCCCGGAGGGATTCCTGTCTCTTAAAGGGGCGGCGGGGACAAAAAAACAAAGAGAAGGCTCCCAGCCCGGCATCCACGGCTTTACAATCCACACCAGAAGATTTTTTTACCCCTGGAGACCAGGTACTTGAAAAGTGCACTGGCACTGCTTAGGTGGGCGTGGTCGTATTTTATTTTGTTTAAAGTCCGCAGCTGGTGGGAAAACAATTTTAAGCTCCAGATCTGGGAGCCCTTTGCCCCGGATTTTAGGAGTCGTGTAAAAGCGCCCTAAGAGTGGCTACTTGCACACCAACCAGAAAAGATGGGACTGCCAAGGAAGAGATTCAAAAAGGACCCCTCTTTTGCATACAATTGCACATGCTAATAAGTGGCAAGCTGGGGCAGGATCTATTCTCAATCATCCCAAAGTGCAGGGTAAGTACGAGTGGGCTCCAACAACAGGAAGCCAGATTTAGACGGAATATCAGAAAAAACTTCTTAACTGTTAGAGCAGTATGAAAACGGAGCCAATGGCCTTCTCCAATGTTGGAGCCCTTCAAGAGAAATGTAGACGACTGCCAGTCAGATCTGCTTTAATGTGTTTTCCTGGGTTGGACTCGGTGGCCTTATTATAGGACCCTTTCTATGCCTTGGTCACCCTGTTTTTAATGACCTACACTAGTAAGTGCAAAGTCTATGGAGTTCAATTCCCAGAATTTCTCATATCAAAGAAGAAGAAGAAGAAGAAGAAGAAGAAGAAGAAGAAGAAGAAGAAGAAACACTGTGGCATCTTAAAGACTGTCAGGTTTTAATGTGAGCTTTTGTAGACAAGTCTACTTCCTCAGACAGTGGCCATGTTAGCTACGGAATTCTAGTATGATAGTTGACCTAAATACAGCCATGAGTCAACGTGAGAATGGGGATCCCCCCCCAGGCATGCTGAGTCCCAAGCCATGTAAAGCTTTCAGGGTAACCATGGGGACTATTGTGCTAAAAACAGAATAAGCCGCCAATTTTTAAGCCCTTGTTGGGATGCGTCTCCACCTATAAGTCTTACATACCACCCTAACGCCTCTTGTCGTAAGTCAGCTGCACTTGCAGTCTTCAAGGGCAGCCCCATACCCAGAAACATTACAGCGGTCTAACCTGAAGAGTATGCCAAGAAAGAAACATGGTTGGCTGGTTTCGTTGATGTTTCGTGGAGCTTTTAAAAATAGCATTTCCTGTTCTGGTGGAGAAAAATAAAGTCTCTAATTGCAGCCAGGGATTTGCAAAGCACAAGGGGCAAACGGAGGATGGGGGTTCCTTTACATGCTGGGTTGTCCATCATTTGCAAAATCGAATTGCTGAAAGGCAGGCTCCTAGGTGAGGAAAACCCAGTTTGCGCCCTTCCCCTTGCGGGACATGTTTTTAACAATGGGAGTTTTGTCTTGGAGAAACTGGGTGGAGGCAAAATCTTAAAAGATCTCCGGAGGACTTGTGGGTCACATCACGTGTGCCCCCTTGTGGCCATTCTTATTTTTAAGTCGTATTTGAAGACTGGGCTGGCCCTCATTCCACCATCTGAAAGACATTATCCTCATGCAAATACATGCAGGATGACGACAGAATTTTCACGGGGATGTTTCAGCGTGGGAACTAAGAGGAACAGGGCCAGCCCACGTCACGTGACTGCCTGTGGCCAAGAACCAGAGGGTGCTTTGTCGTTCCACGTGCCCAAGGCAACCGCGTCTGGCACTTAAATTTATCTTCAGTGCTGGTGGTGATGGTAGAGCAGCTTGCATCAGATGAGAAGCCCTCCAGAAAGGTGGATGCAAAATTTCTCCAGAGCTGGTCCCAGTATAAATGAGGCAACAACGTTGGGGAAACAAGGGTCATGGAGAGAACCATTGTTGGCTTGGCACCATTCTTTTGGACGATTCTTAATACAGTAGGACCGCAGTATCTGCTGGGGATTGGTTCCAGGGGAAGTCCCAAAGAACATCACCTCGGTCTTCTCAGGGTTGAGTTTGAGCCTGTTGGCCCTGGTCCATGCCATGACTGCATCCAGGCACTGGTCGAGGGTCCGGACAGCCTCATCTGCAGAGGTGGAAAAGGAGAGATAGAGCTGCGTGTGCGTGTCATCAGCATACTGATGACAGCAGACTCCAAATCTCCTTATGACCTCTGCCAGCGGCCTCATATAGATGTTAAACAGCATGGGGGAGAGGGACGACCCCTGTGGAACCCCACAAGGAAGTATCCACGGGGCCGACAGCTCCCCCCCCCCAATGCTGTACCCGCTGGGGGTGGCTCTCCAAGAAGGACCGGAACCAGCTGAAGACAGTGCCTCCGATCCCAATCCCAGAGAGCCGACCCAGCAGGATACCGTGGTCGACGGTATCAAAGGCCGCTGACAAGTCCAGAAGGACCAACAGGGTGGAACTACCCCTGTCGGCCCCCCCGGAGGAGGTCATCTTGCAGAGGGACCAAGACTGTCTCTGTCCCCCGACCCGGCCTGAACCTGGACTGGAATGGATCAAGGATCCGTTCTCCCTCCAAAAACGATTGAAGCCAGACTGCGGCCACCCTCTCGATTACCTTGCCCATAAAGGAAACATTAGCAATCGGGCGGTAGTTGGTCAATTCGCCCGATGCCAAGCCAGTTTCCTTCAGGCGAGAGGGAAAAATAAATAAGAACTAAATAAATAAGAACTGAGCAAGGCAGCTGAGGACAGCGGATGTTGGAGGTTGCTCATTCCTAGGTCGACATCAAGTCAATGACAACAAAAGTGTGACTTGACAGTGGCAAATGGCCCTTTATGGAGCGATGGCTAAACACAGGGCTGCTGTTTGTTTGTAACTTCTATCTAGAAACTCTAAACAAAACATATGTTGCAAATATCAGCTGCAAGGCATTGCATACGGCCAAGGTTGGGCCGTAGTCAAGTGGACGACCCAAAGGGTGCTATAACCTGGTTTTGTTTTTTTTCCCTGCACGGAGAAAGAGTGAAACGCAGAGCACAGAGAGATGTTTTATTCATGCAAAGAAAGAAAGAAAGAAAGAAAGAAAGAAAGAAAGAAAGAAAGAAAGAAAGAAAGAAAGAAAGAAAGAAAGAAAGAAAGAAACCAACGCCAAATGCTCTCCATTTTGAACCTTGATTGCAGAGTCAATATCCCTTTGTTTTTTTACGTTTGACTTGAACCAATTAAATTTCAAGTCCCATTTCCCAGTCCCGGAGCTAGAGAAACCCTCGGCTTCTATTTAGAGGGTCTTGGGAAGAAATCAGGGCAGCCACTCCCAGCTCTACCAGCAAATAACTGTTCCCCCCCCCAAAAAAAAATCCATTCCTGCATGGCATATATTCAATACGCCGTAAATATTTGCCCATTACACGCCACGTCGAACATATATTATACTGTACCGGGTAGTAAGCACAGAGTTTACAACCTAATGGCTTGAGTGGAAAGCTGTAGGGCTATCCGTTGCGGGTTTAGTGTTGTTGTTGTTGTTTTTCCACCTCCCCCCCCTCCGTGACTTTGCTTCTCCTGGAACTACAGTACTAATAGCCGCCGCACTGTTGAGCTTTGTGGCACAGACGATCAGCCCTATAATTCATTCTGCGGCAGCCGCATTCACAGTTCTAAAAAAAAAGGGGGTGGTTGGGTGGGGGGAATTCCAGATTAGTCTTAACTGGGAACATTTCTTTTGAATGAGGCATGAAAAAGGACTGGCGTTCTCTGAGCCGCTTAGGCTGCGGTCCTACCAGTGTTTTCTGCGTAGTTTCCTGGCAGTCAACTGCACAGAAAAAGATTGTGTGCTAACCGCGAAGAGAAGTAAATGCCGGTCCCTGCCAATCACGCCCCTGGAACAGCAGTTTCAGTGAAGTTTCCTAAGCCGCTGCAAGGGGCTGGATTTACAAACTTCCCTCGGAAATGCTTACTTATTTGCTTCTGTAACCACGACAGGACCCTGCAAATATGCAGTAAATTCTGTTGTTCCCCCTTTTCAGCAGATTCCTGAGGTTAAACACCATGGAGGCTTGGAAAGTAGAGACGGAATGGAGGGGAACATGTGAAGTACACAGGTAGAGACGGAACCAGAATAGGAAAATACGACACAGAAGAGAGGACACTGACTGGACATTAAAAATCACATGACCCCCCAGGAAAAAAAATACGCATGAAATTTATATACGCAGAAAACTATGGTAAGACCGCAGCCTTACTTACGAATGGACAGGTAACTGCTTGAAAGAGAGCAGTGGGGAGAAGATGATGATTACAGGATTGCAACAATGCAACTCGGGCTGAAAGCTGCTTATGTTGGGTCGGGTCAGGTCCCTAACCCCTGTGATAGGTGGGGGGTTACTGTACACCAGGCATGTCCAAACTTCGGCCCTCCAGATGTTTTGGGCTACAAATCCCGCAGTCCTTTGCCATTGGAAATACAGGCTTGGAATTCTGGGAGTTGTGGTGCAAAACATCAGGAGGGCCGAAGTTTGGTCATGCCTGCTGTACACGGTATCTTGTCTTGGAACAGAAAGCAGGAACAAAGAGTGACAAGGGAAAACCCTACCCCAGCACCAGGTACGGTATTGTCACTAGAGATGGGCACGACTTAGCGGTATTCCCGTTTCCGTTTCCGTTACTCGGTTCCGTTACTCTACGGAAACGGTAACGGGAATTACTCCGCCAGACTTCGAGCTCGAACCGACGAACGAACAATTTTGGTCTGATTTGTCGTGCTCGTTCCTTGCATCGCGCAATTGCACGATGCCACGCAGCACAGAAAAAAAGTTTTTAAAAGTTAAAAAAACCCGGTTCCCGGCCAAAAAGCAGGCGGAAAAATGCCTGCCGTGCCTCAGGGCACCTACCAGAGGGGTTGTTTCTGGAGGTCCCCGGCCTCCCCCCTCATCCCCCGTCCTGGGCTGCTCTGGTGGGACTTGCCGCAGGCTCGCAGCCAGCAAAAAGCCCAGTCTCGCCGCCGCCCGCCCGCAATTAAAGCGCAAGCAAGCGGCACGGACGGCACAGGAAAAAACTTTTAAACTCTCCCCCCACCCATTCCCGGGCCAAAAAAGCAGGCGGAAATATGCCTGCTTGACTAAGGGCGCAGGGCACCTACCGGAGGGGTGGTTTCTGGAGGGGGGGTCCCGCCTCCCCCCCGTCCTGGGCAGCCGGACTTGAGTCGCCATTTCGCCATGCCATGCGGTGCGGGCGGGGGATCCAAAATGGGGCGGCAAACGCAATATTGTTTTTGAAATCGTGGTCCAAAAACACACAAGCACAACAGAAACACGCGAAAATTTATAAACTGCCAGATTTTTCACAGTAGCAGTGGGTTTTTTCTTGCAACAAAATGTCTCTCCTCTCCTCCTCTGTCCTCCATTTATTTTATTTTATTTTATTTTATTTACACCTGCGCAATGATGGGCTGGCCGAGTGGCCAGCCATGTGGGAGTGGACGACCATGCAAATTTTTGGAGCCATCCCACCAGTCGCATGGCCACTTGGCCATGGAGACTTCTGGGATGTGCCAAAAAGCCCCCTAAAACCTGCCCTAGCCCTAACCCTAACCCTTGACTCCGTACCCATACGTCACAGACTGTCTTCTTAGTGGGTCAGAGAGGCACCCAGAGGTGCAACCCACTAGCCCACCGTAACCTTACCCATCACTAGCTTAACCCTAGCCATTGCACTAAGCCACCTTAAAGCCAGATCTACTTGCTTGCATTGCACTACACGCAGCAAGTACAATTCCCTTCTGTGTGAGACATGGTGGTGCAGGAGCCTTGTGCAGGGAAGGCATGACGCTATCACTCTCACACTGGTCTCACTGTGTGCACATTATGTTATGCAATATCCATATGGCTATTGCATAGCATTTTGCAGCAGCAGCAGGTGAGGAGGGGAGACCCCCATGTAGAGGGGTCTCTCTTGGAGCCTGCTTCCCCTTCCTAGTGGGTGAGGAGCCCACTTTCCCTTTATAGCGGGCCAGAGGAGGCACCCACCCCACAGAGGTGCCTCCAGGAGCCCGCTCCCCCCCCCAAAACCAGTACTAACGACAACGAAAAAACGAAAAAACGAACCGACTAATTTTTGCGAATTTTCGCGAAAACCGGAAACGAGCCAAAACGGGACCAGCCCGACTAACGACAACTCGAAAAAAAATTTTTTTTTCAAGTCGTGCCCATCTCTAATTGTCACGCTTAGCACTTGTTCCAGGGCAGTGGTCGAGACAAATTTCAGTAGTTGCGCGATGGACGTGAAGTAACATTTTTTGGTACAGCTCCTAACCGCAGCACTAACAGAGACAAAACGGACGTGAAGTAACCGCCTAAGCTGCAAACTGTAACAGATCATTTGCTCTCTGCACAGCCCCCCCCCCCTTGGAATCCCCACAGGGCAAGATGGATGGCTTTGCTGAAAGCTATTTCCATCTACAAGCCTCTCTTCAACTCCCGGACACACACCAGGAAGAGAGAGAGAGAGAAGAGCGTCTCCACAACAGAGAAGGGAAATAAAGGCCTAGGTCCGAAATGGATCAGAGAACAGTTGTGACATAAAGTGCAGGGGGGGAAGGGATGCAGGCCTGACCTCTCCCAGGCTCTGCGTGTTCTCACCCCTACCCAGTTCCCGGCTAGTTTATCGGTCATTGGAACAAGACCAAGAGAATATCGGCTGGGACAGAATGGATAAACTTCCAAGCCGGGACTTCCTTCCTATGCATAACAACGTAGGGTGGTGGGTTTTTTTTGTTTGTTTGTTTTTAAAGCGAGGGGGGGCGACAATGTACAAGAGACACTGGAATGACATATGAAAAAGCAACACAAATAAACAAGGCATTTGCATCTCCGTGGGGATGCATCGCAAGCTTAGCGTAAGGGAAAGTCTAGGGTCCGGAACCACAGCAAAAATCCCACGGTTGCCTGTAAATCAGAAGGTGGCTGACAACGCGGAATTGATTAAAATGGCCGCTGAAGGGAATATCTGATGCTATTTCATAGAAAGGTGGCTTGGCACAGAGACAGGGGAGCAAGCAGTAGAATGGGGACGTGTTGCAGAACCCTGTTACTTCATGTGCTTTTTGGCAGAGGAAGGGAGAAGGAAAGAAAGAAAGAAAGAAAAGCAAAAAGTGTTCTGCTTATATACCGCCACATACCACTATAAGTAGTCTCTGGGCGGTTTACAATTTTTTTAATTACAGTGTGCAGGCTACACATTGACACCCCCCCCAGCAAGCTGGGTACTCATTTTACCGACCTCGGAAGGATGGAAGGCTGAGTGAACCTTCAGCCTGCTACCAGGGATTGAACCCCAGGTCGTGAGCACAGTTTTACCTGCAGTACAGGCATTTAACCACTGCGCCACGAGAAAGAAAGAAAGAAAGAAAGAAAGAAAGAAAGAAAGAAAGAAAGAAAGAAAGAAAGAAAGAAAGAAAGAAAGAAAGAAAGAAAGACTGACTCCTGGTACTGTATGCTAGAACTGAGCTTTTTCTTAACATAGGGAGCTGTTTAAAAATGCTATCCTAAAATCTACCTTTGAAGTGATATATCTATTCAAGGCCATGAAGACTGTACCCCAGCATTTCACCCCATGAATGATGGAGATTGTACCTTCATTTAGAGCTACTTACTGAAAGGGGCGATCAGACAGTGAGAATGACACACATCTGATCGCACTAGAAAGAGTCCTTCTGTCTGTCAGGGAATCACCCCAAGCCAGGCCCCCAAAAGCAGTAGCTCTACTGCTCGACCCAAAATTTGAGTGCAGATTGGGGTCAGGGCAGACGACTCTTCCCCATATGTCATGTGATTTCTAGGAAATCACTCACACAGGCCATGCCTCAAGTGGTCTAAAACACGAGCCTTCTTTCCATTTCATCCAGTCTAGGACAGCTATGCTGCCATTTTAGGGCGACACTAACATCACAAAGCATTTACAATCAGATGCACCATGGGTGTCATTCCATGCTCCCAAACCCTCCAGGACGAAGGGGGGGATCCAAGGAGCCCACCTGGTCCCAGACAGCCAAGCAAGAGTCGAAGCTGTCGTCCAACGCAACTGGAGGAACTGGACCCCTTTTTCAACAGCTTATACACCACGGAGGCTTGGAAAGTAGAGCCAGAAAGAAGGAGAAAATGCGAAGTAGACAGGCAGAGACGGAACCAGAATAGGAAAATACGACACAGAAGAGAGGACACTGAGTGCACATTAAAAACCACCTGACCGCCCGGAAAAAAAATAAGCATGAAATTTATATATGCAGGGAACGCTGGTGTGACCACAGTTCCCTATTTTGAAAAAAATACACAGGCACTTTTGCCCCCTTGACGACAAGCAGCAAAATGTGCCCGACATCTGGAATTAGACCCCTGATGTTTTCAAGTCCTTAATAACACCCGAACTGGGCCTTTTTGTCTGACAGCAATGATGGGGAACTAGTGACCCTCTGGGTGTTTCTGGGGTCTATCTGCCCCAGCTCAGCCTGGCCAGTGGGAGTCAAGGATGATGGGAGCTGAAGTCACACAACTTACGACATCATCTAATTTTCAGTGCCTTGATGCTCAGCTGAGCCCCAAACGCATTTTTCTGAAAACAGAAGCAGAAAGGGCTGTACGAGAAACACGTCCTGTTTTACAGAGAACACAGAGGTTGCCATATTTGCTATTTCAGGGATATGAATGCTAAATGCAATTCTTTTTCTGTCCAGCGCTGCTACACTGGAGAAAGCCCATTTGAAAGATGGCATGCTCGTTTCTGAAGATGCCGGGTGTCCGTCTCGATGACGAGGGTTTTCCAACTGCCCTTCTGGTTCCTTCTTCATTCCTTTAGGAAAGTGCATTTTAAAGAAAGGGAGGGGTGGTAGACTGATGTCTGGGGGTTTTATTCCCAACAGATCCCAGGAGGAAAGCAAAGGTTTTGCCCTGAGGCCCATCCGGAGAGAAACCCTCGCCTTGAGGGAGGTCAAAGGTCATTCTCAGCCACAACGGCCTTCCTGCCGTTCTCTTGCCATTGGCGGCTATGGCTCTCCTCCATGCTGCCGCCAACCCCCCCCCCCCATCCCCCAGAGAAGTGCCAACGGGCCTCAGGAATCCCAGAAAAAACGTCTTTGACCAATTCTCTCATGGAGGCCGAGGATGCTTCTGTGCTGAGCTCACCAAGTGACTCAACCCGTTTTTGTCCCCCTGGGAGCTGCTGAGCTTGAGAGTCTGTGGGCCGCTTTCTGTGCTCCTCCGAAAGCACAACACACACTCCAGAAATACAGTGATAAGCCATGTCTGACCGAGCCCTTCCTTATGAGAATCATCTGCCCTCGGTTAATTTCTCCCTTACTCCCAACCCCTGCTTTGAAGGAGCGTCCCAGACTAGCCCTAGAAATAGCTCCAATCAAGCCCTCATCAGGGATGAGGCACAATCCATTCATTAAAAAAAAAATAAGGTAAAGTGTGCCCTCCAAGTCTTGTTGGATTCCATCTCCTGTCACCTCCGGGCAGCATAATGAATAGTGAGGAATGCTGGGAGTTGTAGTCTAACAAATATTAGGAAAGCTGCACTACTATTACCATAAAATGAGGTCAAAACAGATAGTATCTAGACACAACCAATTTATCTGCTTAAAGTGTTCTGCTTATATACCGCCCCATACCACTACAAGTAGTCTCTGGGCGGTTTACAATTTTGATTACAGTGTGCAGGCTACACATTGCCGCCTCAGCAAGCTGGGTACTCATTTTACCGACCTCGGAAGGATGGAAGGCTGAGTGAACCTTGAGCCTGCTACCGGGGATTGAACCCAGGTCGTGAGCACAGTTTTACCTGCAGTACAGGCATTTAACCACTGCGCCACGAGGCTCATGCCAAGTGAGTATTTGAGTATTATCCGAGTATTTGAGATGGACCCCTCCCCCCCAAGCTCCTTGCTCCATCTGTGGCAGTAAAAATATGAAGTAATAACCAAGTAACCAATTCTATGTTGATGTTTTGCAACACTCCAGACTTGCTGCTGGATGAGACTGCCTCCCTTGACCTAACAGTAGAGCTGGCCGTGGCTGGACAGTAGGTGGCAACAGACCAAGCATCAAGGGTACCTGATGCTGATCTAGGTAGGTATCAAAGAGCGCTGGTTATTCGGTACAAACTTCATTGCAACCTCAAGGAAACACCCTTTGACCCCCTTGAACATCCATGCTTATTCTTTTAGAACCCAGGAAGTGGGTTCTTTGAAAAAGAAACAAAAGATCCTACGCAAGGCACAGGCTGGAAAGAAAGCCGAGCAAGAGCCCATTGCAATCGCCTCTGCAGGCCACTGGCACGCTGAATCGGCATGAGGTGGCAACCTCAGGTAGCAGATCTGGAGTATCACGAAAAAGCCGCACACTCGTCGTCAAGTGCTTTGTGATGACTTCTAACCAAGGCAGAGTGCTTGCAGGATCTTCTGCCTATCTGGACTTGGAGTGTTTCTCCCTGTATAAGATGATATATTTGTCTTCAATTGTTAGATTGAAAACTGAGGGTGGTTTTATACGCGGATGTAAGCCAAGGAGAGAACTGCCTGGTTGAGAAACTGTAATTTTGGGTTGGAAAAATGGGGATAGTCTTATACATGGGGGCATCTTTTAGAAGGAAAAAGGTGGTAGCTACTGAGTTCGAGTTACATGAAGTGGTCAGTCTAAACGGTGCACTAAACATACATAGTGTTAGACGTGTACCTGTGATCACTTCGAACTGGTGAGTCACGTTTAAACTGGCCTTACTTTAACTAGGCTTGTCTTAAGCCCAAATAGGAGCCTAAGCAGTTTTAAACTGGAAACATAAAAACAAGATCTTTATTTAAACACAACAACTGTTGAAACAACACAGATTTCATCTGAAGGTTACATTGAAATGTATCCCACACCAGACCTTCTTTGTTTCAGATAAAAAGGAATACTTTTCTGGTTCTAGACCACGCTTAAACATAACTGCCTTTCCATGATACAATTTATCTCTCTTTTTACAGTCTGCTCAACAACCCACCCTTCCTCTTTGGATACAGTTTGGGTCTCTCTCTTCTTCACTCTCTCACTTGTCCTTTTTAAAATCTGTTGGGCCTTTGTTGATTGGCTCTCCTCCTGCATTTTATTAGCCAATCAGCTTACTTCTTTTGTTGCCCACGTAAACTGAAGAAGGATTCCATCACGGTCTCCTTTGGATTTTTGTACACATCTGGAAGAGAGGTGCCCGGGCTTCCCTCCTCAGCTGCTGCTTGGCTCCCATGAGCAGCAATAAGCCTGAAGAACAGAAGATCTCTGTCCCTGGGTTGGCTGTTCACATGAGCAAGGACCTTGGAAAACCAGGGCACTTGCCTGTGTGCAGAACCTACCGGCAAGGAGGAGCCTTCTGGTCAGACTCATTCCTGCACACGGGACCAACAACCCAAATGGAAAGAGCAGAGTTAAGTGCTCCCCTCTGAAAGTGTGCACCTGAATGTACCCAAATGCCAAAGTTGGGAATGGATAAAAAGATGCTCCCACAAGTGTCAGAAGACAGCAGTTCATCACAGCACCTCATTTTCCTCATCTACATTTCTTGCAATTAACAGGCTTCATTTTGTGATCCGTAACTGGAAAGGAGCCCAGTGTTCGTGCATTTCTCTGAAGAGATCCTCAACATTAACTGGGGAAAATATACATCAGCTTCTATTCTGAGTCTGAGTTAGATGTATCATCTAGATCTAGCACTGGATGTAATTTTCAAGGCAGTGGGTCATTTTGGCACCAGGGGGTACCATTTCCTGCTCCGGCTCAGGCAGCAACATTTTCGAGTGGGACTCGGTGACGCCATGAGGCAGAGAGACAATCTCAAACCCAGCAGCCCCATGAATCCTGAGACAGAGATGCACACCAACTGGGCCTCTGAGTGGCTGGTGCCACAAACGGCAAGAGCTCATCTGTGTTAGGATCGGAGGGGTGGATCGGGGGGGGGGGGGGGGGGGGAGTGTGTGAAGGAAGAAGATTTGCCAGACTGTGTGTGCCCTTCCCTCTCTGAACGCGTATAGAGGTGATCTGCTCCATGAACTCTAAGCCGGACTCATGCATGACCTCAGGGCAAAAACACTGGGCTAACCCTTGCATGGGATTGAGATGGCAATAAAATGAGATTTCCAGCAAATGTTAAGATAAACGGAACAATCTTTTAATAATACTTTTAAAATGTTTTTAAAATCAATGGCAATCCTAATCTTCTATTGTGCAGTTATGGCTCCTGTTTTCAGAAGCTGCAGCAGGTATCCATCATTGGTATCACTTTGTAGTTAGTGGCACGTTAACACCACTACTTTGGCAAAGTGTTCTAACAAATTAAGGTGACTAACTTTTTGTCTCTGAGGCCACATGAAGCCTAGTGATGCTGGGCAGGTGGGATAGGCTAGGTAGCAACCCCCCCACCTGCTGGTAGCTCCGTATAAGAATTTAGGAATAAACTGGAATAGAAATACAGTTAGAAGAATGCCTAGTTTCAAATCTTTATTCAGCCTTTGACTTGGAGGGCATCTAGCGGACAGGCGAGAGAACTTCAACCAGCAGCTCTAAAAGGACCTTTTTTTTAAAAAGCCAGCTAAATGTTTTCAGCTATCAGAAACCCTGACTAGCATGGCTAGTGGAAAAAACAGCGGTCAAAATTGTAGGCCCCTAGCCTTCATAAAAACCACCAGCTTATTCTCTATGTGTGAAATGGATCCTTCCTGACCTGTCATGGCACCAAACACTCCAAGAGAAGGTGTATCAGCCGTCTGGTGGGGAACCCCAAGGCCGCCTCTAAGGCAGAGAATGTTTAAGACAGGCATGACCAAACTTCGGCCCTCCTGATGTTTTGGACCACAGCTCCCAGAATTCTATGCTTAGATTGCCAATGGCAAAGGACTATGGGAGTTGTGGTCCAAAACATCTGGAGGGCCGAAGTTTGGACATGCCTGGTTTAAGAGAAGGACTTTGAAGGAGGGGGGGGCTAAGAAAACACCCCAGCAACAAGGAAGCATCTGCAGTAGACACCTGTTTAGAGCGGAAAACAGAATGGAAATTTGTGAAGCAAGAACGAGACCTCTTCTGGATGCCAGTTAACCAAAGAGGCATCCTTGATTTTCAAGGGAGAGCCAAGTCTGTGCAGAAAGAAATCATACCGGGGAACAGCTTTGGGGGGAGTGGGGGGAACCAATCACCAGCGGATACCAGGGTCCTACTGTATGCTGATTTGTTTGGTGTGCTGGGTTTGAAACCTTACCTGGGACTTGGATGCAGTTTTAAAATCAGTGCTGACTCCTGCAACCATCACCTGGTGAATTCCATCTTCCTACAAAGGATTTTTGTGCCTGTTAGACTACATCCTCTATCAAGAATGCATTTTGGTACAATGCTTCGATAAAGATAGCTTGCTATCGAAAGCTCAGCTTGCATTATTTTATTTTATTTTATTTTATTTTATTCGTGACCTATAGAGGTATCACCCCTAGCCTATCCTTGTATTAAAATATGAAAGTTAGTCTTTTAAGGTGCCACAGTTTTTTTTTCCTTTCCTTTTATTTTTCCTTTGATTTTTGCCTGGAATACTGGCACAGGCTAACAGCGCCACCTTATCCAAAACATCTTTGGCACAGTCCCCTCCTGCTGACAGGGAGCAAGCAGGGCTGGCAGCTGCAAACAGAGACCGGAAGCCTGGACCCAGAAGACCGCAGCCCTTGGAAGCCATAGTCGACGAAGGTACACGGAGACGCGGCTTCCGGTTTCGGAGAAGGAGGGGTGCCTGTTTCACCGCCATATGCGGGGTCGGAGTGTTTCATATGGGCCGCCCCCCCCCGCGCTGCCACGCATTGTTCATCCGGGAACCGGAAGTGTACGACGGTGTCGGCCCTTTCTGGCGCAAGTGTACTAGGGTAGCGGCCCTTTCTGGCGCTCTAGGGTAGCTCCGTCTGGAGGGGCGGGGCCGGGGCTGTCCCCAGGTGGGTCTCCCGGGTCCCTGCGAGGTAAGAAGTGGGGTAAGGTGGGTGGGCGGTGGGGGCGCCTAATAATTGGG
This sequence comes from Phrynocephalus guinanensis, assembly GCA_037367245.1. NCBI lineage: Eukaryota > Metazoa > Chordata > Lepidosauria > Squamata > Agamidae > Phrynocephalus > Phrynocephalus guinanensis. The sequence goes on along the minus strand of CM074748.1, from coordinate 6,331,461 downwards.
GGGGGGGGCGGCGGCGGGGGGGGTTTAATTGCAAGGGGCAGTTCAAAAGCATTGAGTGGCATTCGGAAACCAGTCGCGCTGGGGGTTCTCTTGCGGAGCTTTGCGATCCCCACCTATGGGAAGGGGTTTCTGAGCATGTGCAAAGTGCCTAGAGATGGAAAGGGTAAGGAGAAAAGGAGGGTTGTTCCCTGGCGTGGGAAGCACGCCTCCTGTGCTTTCCCGGGGGGTGGGGGTGGGGGGGGGGGGAAGCGAGTCTTAGGCCTGTTTACTTGGGAGTAAATGCCATTGGTCTCACTTAAAAGAAAAATAAGAAAAGGCTGCTTTGAACTCTGGAGAGAAAAAACTGTGGCGTAAACACGATAAAGGAGCAGTGGTGCTTATAAAAGTAAAATTATTATTATTATTATTATTATTATTATTATTATTATTATTATTATTATTATTATTATTATTATTATTATTATTATTATTATTATCTGGATTTGTTGTATGCTCTTTGTTCACTGCCCTGAGCTCCCGTCTGGGAAAATCTGGCAGTATACAAATATAAAAATAAATAAATAAAGCTTGTATTTATTGATTTTACTTTTGAGTATTTTTTTCCCCTGCCTTTCTCCTTGGAAAAGGACCCAAGGCAGCTTACAGTAAGTTAATTCTGGCTTATGTTAAACATTTTTAGAGGGTTTCTGGATGTAAAGGATTCAAAGCTGGATCCTCATCCGTGACTTCTGGCGCTGCCCTAGGATTGTGTAGATTGCCCAAGGTCACACAGGCTGGCTCTTCTCTCCGGGGGCGCAAGGGAAGGATCGAACTCCCAACCTCTGTCTCCTCAACCAGAGATCTAAAGGCACTGAGCTATCCAGTCAGCTTGCTCCTCTATAAATATGTGCTGGAATGCAGCCCATTCCAGTCCACCTGCTTGAGGAAATAAGTGCCTGTTACTTGATTCTTCCCATGCCACCTGACAGGTCAAGCTTGGGCATATTCTGGTGAAGTTTAACCTGGGGAAACCTATTTGCAGATCTTGCTGATTTATGCTTGCTTTCATCATCACTAATGTATTTGGCAGCGGGTGGGGTGGGGTGGAGAATCAGCTTAACAGAGCTTGGGAAACTTTTTTGATCTACACCAGGGGTGCCCAAACTTCGCCCCTCCAGATGTTTTGGACCACAACTCCCATAATTCCAAGCCTAGATTGCTAATGACAAAGGACTGTGGGAGTTGTGGTCCAAAACATCTAGAGGGCCAAACTTTGGACACCACTGATCTACACAGTTCCTAGAATCCTTTACCAGGGCTAGAGATTTTGTCATCCCAAAAAAGTAAATTTTAGAAGCTGTGCCATGGGTGTGCCTTATCACTGAATAACATAAGGTGCTGCCTCATATCAGGTCATACTATTGGCCTGTCTCACCCCTTGATGTTCAACCAATGGCGCATAAATTTCCCCAACCTAGGACCTTATCCGAATTTCAGGGCCAGGAAGCAATGGGAGGAATCCGTATTATAAAACAGAGAATTGTGCTTTTAGCGTTTTAGCATATCTTACACACTTTTGAATGTTTCTTATCTTTTCCTTCTCTGTAAGAAAATCCATACTGCCAATTTCATTCTGTAAGGATGATTCTTCGGTTCACCACACTTTAAAGTTATCTCCAGTTGTCACTCCTCATCTCCTGTAGCAAGTTCGCCTAGTGGCAGTGGAAGCATTAACATAAAGAGGGCAACACCTACCCCTGCTGGTCCCAATCTAAAAATGTGTAGATATATTGCCTTTTTAAAAATCTGAACATTGTCTTGCACTGTTATTGTATTAAGCCATGCCACGTGCTTATTGTGTCATAGACTCAGTTCATCCAGTTTGAATCTCTGCAAGCGGGCACAGCACATTTTAAATTGCTTTAAATAGACGCAGATAGTCTCTTTGATCCACCCATGGGTTCGTCTTGAGTTCTCCTGCATTCCATCCTTCTCCATACTTATCTGAAGCCTATGTTCCAATTTACGAGTTGTTTTCTTCTTCTCCTTTTTAAAATTCCAAGTGGAACAGCGCTGGATCAGTGTTGCCAATGGTGCATTTTCCAGCAATTGAAACTCCCCTATCATATCTTTTTTTTTTTGGAGCTACTTTAACTATAGACCTTCTTGTGCAGTAGGTTGGCAGACCTTGCAAGGGCAACGATGAAGACAGCGATTTACAGGAAGGAAGGAAGGAAGGAAGGAAGGAAGGAAGGAAGGAAGGAAGGAAGGAAGGAAGGAAGGAAGGAAGGAAGGATAGAAAGACATGGAGATGTAATGAAAAGGAAAAGGGCAAAGTAAAAGAAAGAAGCTACACAGTCTGAAGCCTCATAACCTTTGTGAGATATGAATTAGAAGAATTTCATTGCCAAAAAAATCCATTATTGGTGACATCGTCAGCCTTAATTAGCATAGCTTTACTCTAGATTACATTAAATCATCCTTTTAATCAATTTGTATGCTTTCCCAATCCATGCCGTATGGCTGTAAAATAAGATTCTAATTCCTAGGGACTGTGGGGCAATAGCTTGGTACCAGCCTAAAGAACCTTGATGCCTGGAATTCTTCCCCTTATTCCAACCATGTTTTCTTCTGGCTATCCTGAGCAGAACTCAGGTGTGAATGCAATTGTGTGTTGTATTCTTGGGGTAGTAATTGGAAGGATTAGAAGACTACCTGACAGAGCGGATCGACCAGCGGTCAACATCGGCCCATCCGACTAGGTTGTCGCGGGCGCACATGCTGCGTGTGGCCACGCCCAGGGAGGCTCGGAGAACATCCACCCGTACCCGAGCCTTCTCTGTGGCTGGCCCCACCATGTGGAAACATTTCCCCACTGAAGTGCGCCTAGCAGAGTCCCTGCCAGCCTTCCGGAAGGCATTAAAAACTCTCCTTTTCCGGGAGGCGTTTGGTGACTGAAGTCCCCCCCCCCCCCCCCCATCTGCAAAGCTATTTTTTTATTGTTTAGTTTGGTTATTTGTGTTAAATTGTTTTTAAACTGTCTAATTGTTTCTATTTAATAGTTGTTATTAGTATTTTTTTATGTTGTAAACCGCCCGGAGTTCCTTCGGGAAGACGGGTGGTATATAAGCCCAATAAATAAATAAATAAATAAATAAATAAATAAATAAATAAATAAATAAATAAATAAATAAATAAATAAATAAATAAATAAACAAACAAACAAACAAACAACCGAGAGATAGTCACACACACACACACACACACACACACACACAAACAATTCAGCAGTTCAGCTGCACAGCTGTTCTGTAGGTTCCGTGGCTTCCCTTGCCCTGGCTCCTCCAGTGGGCGTCCCACTCAGAGACAGCCGTACGGCTACCTAGCCCCGCCTCCTCTGGCAGGTGACCAATCAGAGGCAGTGCCCGAAGGCTAGGACATCACGCCGCTGCCTCTGAGTGGATGCCGGGCAGAGGAGGCGGGGCAGGGGAAGCCGGGGTGCCCACAAAACAGCTGTGTAGCCGAACCTCTGAGTGACCGTTCGTGGCCATCCCTGTTTAGTGATGAGAACAGGATTATATTTAAGCAGCTATTCTGGCCTCCTTTGGTGACACGAAAGGTCAGGCGGGTGACTAGTCTGGTTGGCGGAAGAGGAAGGAAACACATAACTTGCCCTTCACACCTAAGAGTTGCTAAAAGGAAAATCGCCCCCACTTCACCTCAGCCAAGAAATTCAGTGGATCTCTGATGGAGACAGGGAGCCCACAGCGAGCTGCTGTCCAGTTTTACAGATCTGGACAGTGGGGTAAGGTTGTGGTTGCTTCAGAATCATCCTAGGAGATTTTTATATATTATTTATTTGTTTTGACTATTTTTACCCCATCTTTTTCCCTGGAAAAGGACCCAAGGTGGCTTGCAGTAATGAGGGACAACATACAGCCCAGAACATATAGGACATATTCAAGTTAAAAACAGGGAATTAGAGGAGGCATCTTAGAACATTTAAAAGGTAACAGCAAGTAGATCTACAAAGAGCACTAAAAATAAAAGGAAAAAGGAAAGTAACACGGGTAACACTGGTGTTCTTATGAAATCAATCAATGCAATCATGTATGGTTAATCCATATAAAGTTACATAGTAGGAAGTCCCTCATTCCGGGAAAGCTTGCCTGAAGAGCAAGGTCTTTGCTTTTTAATTTTTTTGTTTGTCTGTCTGTCTGTTTGTTTGTTTGGCTTCCAAGATTTGATAAGGAAAAGGAGAGGGAGCACCTGTAATGGCTCAACTGAATGTCTTTGTGTTGCTGGCACGTTAGTTCCTTGAGCCTAGAAGCTAATCTGAGCACTGGTGAACACAGGCTCCCCAATTGCATCATTGTCAGTCAGACCAGATGCATTAGTCCTTTTTTACTGATCATAATCTGTTCTTATCTTTAATATGCAGGAGCCTTCCATCTGCTAGAGGTCCAGTGCCTCCTTTCATAATATTGCCTGTCGTTCCTTGTAATGGCCAGAGACACTGCTCTCTCCTCTTGGTTGCATATATGGTATACTGTGGTTCTGGCGGATTCTCTGTGTGGGTGGTGTTGGGTTTGTTGAGTTTTACTAGCAGATAGAAACTATGGGTGGTTATTAGTATGTTCTCAGTGATTGCCTTCTGGTGGTTTATCCAAAGTCATGCTCCACTGCAGTTTGCACTGCAGGCTGCTTATATACTGTCCACTGCTGTCTGGGTGATTTAAGTATATATTCAGAAGACATGCAAATCCCAAGGTGTCTCCTCATCAAAGGTGGGAAGCAATTTTGGAAGCTTCATTCACAGAAGCTGAGCAGCAGGGAAGTCCTGTAGCATTAGGATAATAAGGAATTTGTATAGCTCTATGATAGCAAGGAGATCTAACCTATCCATCCTGAAAGAAATCAACCCCGAGTGTTCACTGGAAGGACAGATTTTGAAGCTGAGGCTCCAGTACTTTGGCTACCTCATGAGGAGAGAGGTCCTTGGAAAAGTCCCTGATATTGGGAAAGATTGAAGGCAAAAGGAAAAGAGGATGGCAGAGAATGAGATGGTTGGACAGTATCATCGATGCAACCAATATGGATTTGACCAAACTCCGGGAGGCAGTGGAAGATAGGAGGGCCTGGCAAGCTCTGGTCCATGGGGTCACGAAGAGTCGGACACGACTGAACGACTGAACTACAACAACATGAAGCCCATTCCTTCTGTCTTAGTTCTTCTTCCTCTTCCCATTGCTACCACTGCCCCTTGTCCTGCTAGTGAGGATGGTTTCTTCTTTGAAGAGGGCACGTCAGCCTGGTCTTTTTCCTTCTCCCCTTGTTAAGGTGCAACCACCCTTTCCTTCCCCCTGTCCTCCTCTTTTAAAAATAACAAGGCTGCCCTTAATGAGATTGGCAGTAGCTTGTGTTGACTTTTGCCCAGCTAGTAGGGAAGGCATCAACAGGTAACCAGAGCACTTGTGGTGTGTTGTTTTAAACTCTCCCCTCCTAGATCTCCATAGTGATACTGGTTCTGTTGCCATAGCCTGCAGCCGTACCTGCATTCTTTACCCTTGGCCGGACAGCTTGCACCCAAGGTCTGTTGGGCCTCTCTGTTGAAATGATATCTCTCTCTGAGGATCAGCTGAAGATTCTTGGTGCTTGGTCCAACTGCCCCCTTCTTCCCTTCAGCCTCTTTGATCACAATGCAACAATCCCAGGTGGATCATCTGCACAAGCTCCTGATCCCTCCCGATCCTCCTGAATTTGTGTTGTGCGGTACAGATCTGCAAACCACCTTCCTTCTTCTCATCTTTATCCCAAACTTGGTAAATAGAGTTTCCTGTGTCCTTCTAGACCAGTGTTGGCGAACCTATGGCACGGGTGCCAAAGGTGGCACTCAGAGCCCTTTCTGTGGACACCTGACATTGCCCCTTCACAGCCACCTGTATTCAGATTAAATTGCTGTATTGGCACTTTGCAAAAAAATTAGTGGGTTTTGAATCGCAGTTTGGGCACTTGGTCTCTAAAAGGTTCACCATCACTGTTCTAGACCAATAGCATTTCAAACTCCTCCTAGAACCGAGAGCTGAGGGGAGTTGATATTTAACTGCTGCTAATATGTCCTTCATCTTTAAAATAAGTCCTCTACCTGCCATGCTAATGTACAAGGCCAAGATCTTCCAGCAGGCATTCAGTTTTTAATATATAAAATGTAAAAGTGCCAAAACAGAGTCATGAGAATGCTGAGAATAGTAAAACGAGGTAGCGACCTAATTAGCACCAGCAGGAAGTATTAAAAAGAAAATGACACTAGAGCCTTGGACAATTGGCTGGTATATCACCACCACCATCGTGTGCTGTCAAGTCAATTTTGACATATGGTGATCTTTTTTCAGGATTTTGCAGATAGACAATACTCAGAAGTACAGTGGTACCTCGACTTATGAATTTAATCCATTCCAAATGCATGCTCTTAAATCAGGGTACCTATCTAAAAAAATTTTAAAAAGTTAAAAAATAAAAATATATATTTGTAAGTCGAGCAGACCATATTTAAAATTTGTAAGTTAAAATGCCAACAGTTTTCAGCTCTTAAGTCAAATTGCTCTTAAGTTGGGGTACCACTGTATTCTGAAGGTTGTGCAGCTTGCCCAAGGCCACACAGGCTGGCTGTCCTCGCAGAAGGCACAGTGGGGAATCGATCTCCCAACCCCTGGTTCCATAGCCAGACACCTAAACCACTGAGCTATCCAGCCAGCTGTGGCTGGTATGTAACTTTTTTTTTTAATCCAGAGGTATCTTTGTGGCAGTTCCTGAGTTGTGAAGTGTCCTCCACAAATGCAAATAGAGCTGAGGTTGGCTCCACCCATGCTGAGCTTTCTAGTTGATATGCTACATGTCTGCCTCATTCCAATTTGCCTTTCGGTTTTTTTAAAAATCCCTTTTAAAATGACTTTTAATCTACTGTGGAGGAATGTTTTAAAGGCATGGCTTTGAAGGTCCGGCTGGACAGGAAGGCAACGGACAAACACTTCTAATAAAAGAAGAAGGAACGCCGGCAAAAGGCCTTGTGAAGCTTCCTCTCAGGCTCCTTCAATGTCCCGAATTAATGTTAAGGGTTAAAGTTGCTTATTAGACTCTGGGATGTGTTCCAGGAGTGCCTGGGAGGAAGCAGGCAGAATTGCCTTAATTAGATTGGAGTCTGTTCGCTGTGAAGCATAATTTGGTCTTTCTCTAGCAACCTTTGATACCAGGTTGGAAAGTGGAGTGGAGACTGTATGCAGGAAAGAAGATAACAGCTTTTCATTCACCTCAGGGGACGAGGGGACTTTGCGGCAGGTTTGTCTGAGCGAGGGTCAACGCGTAACCTCTTTTCCTCTTGGTTTTGGCCTATAATTTCACGTCAGTGGACACAAGGGTTCAATATTTGCTAGAATGTCTTGTTGAGGCTTTGCTTCTTTACTGCCTTTGAAGGGTCAGGCAAGGTTGAGGATTAAAAAGTGGACTATGCAATACTCGCTGTCCCCCTGTTCAATGTGTGAGATTTCACCTGGAAGTTGGGTGTTTTGTTTTTGATTTCCCTGTGCGGCTAAAACTCTTTGCATTTTAGCAAAATCATGGATTGGGTCTCTTTGGGAAACAACATAAAATGAAAACCCCGAGTTCGGGAAAGCGGCTTTTGGGGCTGTCACTATCACAATCGCTTGGCTTCTGTGGTTCCTACCTTCTGTTTCACCCAAAGGTTTGTCTCTGTTTGTCCAAAATGTCATAAACAGCTGCCCTTAAAAGAATTGGGAGCTTGTTGATCATAAGGGAGGTGTGAGTAGAAGTAAAATTTAGATCTAGTGGTAAAGTCTTGGTAAATGGCAGCAAATAGACAAGGATTTCTAAGACCAGGTTGCTTCAAAATAACAGCAGCAAATAACTTCCTACCACCTTATAATGCTAAAATAAAGAAAGCTTGGACTAAGCCAGAGTTGGATGTTTTTGTGGGGGTTTGTACAGGAACTATTAATCTAATCCTAGCGATGAAGAAAAAAACCAAATTCCCAGGGTCAGAATCCTTAATTATAAACATACCATATGTATTTTCTATCTGGTTCTTATTGGTGGGTCTCTGGTTATCACGATGTCAACAAAAATTCCTCAGGCTTTAAGTATGATCCATAGGGACCTCGGGGAAGTCTTCTTCTTCTTCTTCTTCTTCTTCTTCTTCTTCTTCTTCTTCTTCTTCTTCTTCTTCTTCTTCTTCTTCTTCTTCTTCTTCTTCTTCTTCTTCTTCTTCTTCTTCTTCTTCTTCTTCTTCTTTCTTCTTCTTCTTCTTCTTCTTCTTCTTCTTCTTCTTCTTCTTCTTCTTCTTCTTCTTCTTCTTCTTCTTCTTCTTCTTCTTCTTCTTCTTCTTCTTCTTCTTCTTCTTCTTCTTCTTCTTCTTCTTCTTCTTCTTCTTCTTCTTCTTCTTCTTCTTCTTCTTCTTCTTCTTCTTCTTCTTCTTCTTCTTCTTCTTCTTCTTCTTCTTCTTCTTCTTCTTCTTCTTCTTCTTCTTCTTCTTCTTCTTCTTCTTTCTTCTTCTTCTTCTTCTTCTTCTTCTTCTTCAACTACTGCTCCCAAAATCCCTTGGCCCACAAGCCATTGACTAGAGGAGGGATGGCGAATCTTCAGTCCTCTAGATGTTTCGGACCACAACTCCCAGAATTCAAAGCATATAATGCCAATGATAAATGGCTGTCGGAGTTGTGGTCCAAAAACATCTGGAGGGGTGAAGGCTCCCCATCCCTGGAATAGAGGCTTCCTGGAGTTTCCATCCAAGAGAGCATCTCCAGGAGTTGTCCCACCCTCACCCCTGTTTTATGGGATACAGAATTCCTATTGATGTCTGGTGTCTCTTTAGGGGAGAAGTTGGTTGTCACTTGTATGGTGTCATAACACTGTGGCATGTACAGTAACACCCGCGGCTTCATTCTCCACTTGTTAACACATACTGTACCCCTAACATTCTTGCCTTTATTTATCTACAGCGGCCATCTTGAGCATATGCTGAGGCATAACTCTTAGGAAGAGATGGGTCGCCACAACAAAGTTACAAGATACAGTACTTCAGTCATGTCCAGACTTTGGCCCTCCTGATGGTTTGGACCACAACTCTCAGAATTCTAAGCTTAGATTGCCAGTGACAAAGGGCTGTGGGAGTTGTGGTCCAAAACATCTGAAGGGCTGAAGTTTAGACATGCCTGCAGTACTTGGTGCGTACATGGCAGAAATCTTCCCCTGAGGCAGCACCATGAGTTACGCTGCAATTATAAGTGGCTTTGCATGATCGACTCTAAGCATTATGTTTCAAGCTGAAATTCCTTAAGGAACTTTTGAGGATTCCTCGGATTACTGCCATTCCACATCTCCCCCCCCTCCCCCCCAAGAGGTCAGTTGGGTGACTATATAAAATCCTTTGAAGATTAGAATGACTTTAGATATTTTTAGAATCTTAGAACTGCAGAACTGGAAGGGACCCTATGGGTCATCATCACGTTCAGGCCTTGTCAAAGAGACTCAGTGGGGAATCGAACCGCCGACCTCTGTCTCCGCAGCCAGAGGCCTAAACCATAGACCTATCCAAATTCTTGCCTTCTCCCATAGGTTACTGTAAATACTGTACCGGTCTGCTTTGGTCTTTTCTGATCTTGAGAAATCGATTCCCCCGCTGTCTATCTCAGGAGAAACGTCAGCCTAGGTTCCTCCCTTTGGGTGAGAAATGGGAAACCAGTTCCAATTTCTACCTGGAAAACCTGGCTGTATGTTGGAATTGACCCAGCCGCACCTAATATATTATTATTTCCATTCACATTCAGTGTTTTGCATTTCGTAACTTTGCTGGTATTGCAAACTGCCCTGGGATTATTATTTGAATGAAGTACGAAAAGATGCTTAAATGGTATCCATATATGAACCTCAAGCTGATATCTTTCAGTGATGGGATTCCAAACAGCAGCCATCATTTCTGCTGCTCTTCCAAGTTCCTTCAGAAACCAAATGCGGTAGGCAGAAGGAACACATGGATCACCCCAAAATGCAGGTTGACTCAAGGGGTATATCACAGTATAGCCTTTTCCCAGTTTGATGTCCTTCAGACAACACGGACGACATGTCCCATTGTTCCCAGCCAGGATGACTATTGCCGTCTTAGAAATCTCTTTCTTCTTCCCTCTGTCCCTCCCTCCTTCCCTCTTTTGGTTTCCTTTATGCAGGATGTGGGGGCACCAGCTGACACGCCTGTTTTCCCTCTCCCACCGCCTGCTGAAGAAACGTTTCAAGCATCCGGTGCCCTTGTGGCCACTCAGTGTCAGGAAAACCCTTCCAGGATTGGCCCGCTGGCACAACACGGCGTCAGAATCACGAAACTGTGCCTGGCAGTTGAAGGATGATCACTTAGGTGAGGAGCCCTGAGGGGAGTGAGGGGATTGGATGGATGATGGACACTGGAGCACAGAGATCCCACTCCCAGGGTGGGGGGGGGGGGGGGTGGATATACAGTGATACCTTGTATAAAGGAATTAATTTGTTCCAAATGAAATTATGATAAGCAAAAAGCAAAGCAAAAAGTGTTCTGCTTATATACCGCCCCATACTACTACAAGTAGTCTCTGGGCGGTTTACAATTTTAATTACAGAGTGCAGGCTACACATCCGCCCCCCCCCAGCAAGCTGGGTATCATTTTACCGACCTCGGAAGGATGGAAGGCTGAGTGAACCTTGAGCCTGCTACCAGGGATTGAAAGCACAGTTTTACTTGCAGTACAGGCATTTAACCACTGCGCCACGAGGCTCACTATTCAGCAATTTTTCCTTTATACAAATGTCCCATAGGAATGCACTGAAAACAGAGTAGTGAATCAGTGGATACAGGGGGGGGTGTCCTACTGTAGAGCAAACCACACCTAAAATCCATAAGGCGGCAATTAAAAATGCCAATGGTTTTCCGCGCGTAAGTCGAATTGCTTGGACGTAGAGCCGCTCGTAATTAGAGGTAACACTCTATGCACAGTACGCTGCCATAGAGCTGGTTGGGTTCATCAGGAACGGATGGGAAGATTCCCGTGTTGCTGTCCGTTCCAACTGCCGTCACTTGTGTTTCCATTCTAGAGGTGAACTATGGGGGCACCCTCATGCGGTTTGACTACGTCTGGCTGCGGGACCACTGCCGCTCGGCCTCCTGCTACAACACCAAGACCAACCAGCGCAGCTTGGACACCGCGAGTGTGGACCTGGACATCCGGCCCAAGACGATCCGAGTCAATGAGACCACGCTGTTTGTCACCTGTGAGTTTCTGGAGCCTCCCTTCTGGGTGGGGAACAAAGTCAAAAGGACGTGGTTCTGCAGTGGATGGCCAGATTTCTCAAATCAGAACTGGCCGTGTGTCCATTCTTGGGGAAGAGTGTTTTCTGTGTCCTCAGTGACCTGCCGTGGAAATTGTGTTGACAGTTTCTGCTTAGGGAGATGTTGAAAAGATGATGCTGCACTTCCTTACGGCTCTCTGCTTCTCCCAGGGATCTCGGAGGGGACATCTAGATTGACTATGGGCCTTTTCACACAACCCCTAAAATCCGTGGCAAATGGCTCCCAGATCCGGAGCTTAAAATTGTTTCCCCACCAGCTCCGGAGTTTACAAAAAATTAAGTGCGACCATGCCCACCTAAGCGTGTCCCAGCGCACCTTTCAAGTACCTGCTCTCCGAGGGTGAAAAATTCCTGATGCGGATGTAACTTAGTGAGTGCCGGGCTCTCCTCGCTTCTGTTTGTTGTTGTTTTGCCCCCCGCCCCTTTAAGAGATACTAAGAGACTGGAATGAGATGGCAGAACGGAGGTGAGCCGAGACGGCAGAACAGAGGTGAGCAGGTATTCTTTTCTCCTTTTTTTTCTCCCTCCCCTCACGCAGGCAGGAGCCAGGAAGTGCGGAGGGGGTGGGAACACAGGAACAGCGACAAACCCCCAAGATCTCTGGTCCGAATTTAAGTGGCCAGCGGATCTTAGGGGTCGTGTGAAAAGGCCCTAATAATGTAGGAAGTGATTTGGGACTGGGATAATCTGATTCATCTTTTCCATTAACTATACCATGCAAAAATGTGAATTGGTCCAGAGGCTCCCCACCCTCACCCTGTCTGTATTTTTCCCCTCCATCCCTGGGGCTTTCTACTTTTCACCAGTTGAATGCATTGCCTTGAGCAAAGATGTAAGGAAGTGGCAGGAGACAGAGTAGGGCAAAGTCTGAACACCACCCTTTTTCAGTGCATTTGCGTTGGTTCAGGAGGTAGGGTAATTCGAGGTTCAAGGCAGAGCGGGCAACCAGATGCTGGCTCTCCCAGGTCCCTCATTCAAGGTGGAGTGAAAAGAAGCAAAGGAGCACTGGTGGGCGTGTCAGCTGAGCCCCTCTTTTCTCCAAACAATTTCTTCTTGTTTCCAAAAGGCTTAGTGCAAGTGCTGGTAGGCTAGAGCATCTGGAGATCGAAGGAGAAAAAACGAGAGAGGAGTCCGCAAAAAGTAGGGAGGAAACTGCTAATAGGCAGATTGTTAAGGTAGCTCTGATGTAGCCGTGCTTTCCTTAACAAGCTGCAAACAAGGCGGGTTGCCTCTTCTCTCCTCCTGACGTCTCTGTGGTCAACTAAAGGCAACTGAGCAGGGGAAGTCCAGCTTCTTGGGTGCAGCTTCACAGCGGATCCACTAACAATTTCCCTGCGGTGTAGCTGCACCCTAGACCTCACAGTGTCCCTGTGAGGTGGACTGGGCAGAAAATGAATGAATAAGCAAACCCAGAGCCAGCCCTAGAGCTAAGTGGAGGCGAGGACCTCAGTCTCCACAGTTTTATTTCAGCGAAAAACACCCTCCTTTTGTGCGGGAATCTGGAGAGACAGAATTGAATGATTAACATAACCTTTTGGATAGCAATATATGGTTTTGCAACCCAAGAAACATTTGTCACAAAGACTGCTAGACAAGGCAATTGTCCCTCCTCTCTGTCTTGTTTGAAAAAGATTAGGGATTTCCATCTGCTCTTCAGACCTGCCTCTAATATTTTGAAAAATAACAGCAATAAAGAGTCTTGCAGCCCCCTGAAGATTCTCTGGGTTGATCTGGCATACGTGTTTGTGGGCTGCTGCGTCCAGTTTTATCAGATGTGTGTAGCGTTGCCTGAACAGGGAGGCGCCTGTATTCATTGTGGTGGGAAGATTAGCAGAGTAGAACTATAAAAGGTGCAGAGACTGTTAAGACATCCTAAGTCCGATGGAGTAACAAACATTCCTGGGGAGGGTTTAATAAGGGCAACATTCGCAGTCTCCGTTTCTGTGTTTCCTCTACCGCCGCCAGGGCCGGATGGTCACGTGACCCGCTACGGCCTGGAATGGCTGCTGAAGAACAGCTACGAGGGACAGAAGCGGCAGGTGATGCATCCCCGCATCCTCTGGAACGCCCAGATCTACCAGGAGGCCCAGGTGCCCTCCGTGGATTGCCAGAGCTTCCTCGAGTCCAACGAGGGCCTGAAGGAATTTCTGCGGAACTTCTTGCTCTACGGGATGGCTTTTGTGGAAAACGTTCCGCCGACCAAAGAAGACACGGAGATCTTAGCCGAGAGGATCAGCTTGATCAGGTAAACCGTGGGGTCGTTCCAGTAAAAGCCTTGCCCGTTGCAACCCTCCAAACGCATTTCCTTCGTTCATGCAGTAATCCCCCACCTATTGCGGGGGTTAGGGAGTCGACCAACCCGCAATAATGGAAAATCCGCAATATACGGATGCTGGGTTGGGTTGGGACTGGGGGTGGGGTGGGGGCTCTCTGGGGCCTCCTACACTTACCTGAGGCCTGGTGCTGCCCTGAACGGGCCTCCGATGGGCTTCCCGGGCCTGTCGGAGGCCCCAGAAGTGGTTTCCAGCAATCCGGAAGTCACTTCCGGTTTTTCGGAAGTGATTTCTAGTTCACTGGAAATCACCTCTGGGGCCTCCGACAGGCCTGGGAAGCCCGTCGGAGGCCCGTTCAGGGCAGCGCCAGGCCTGGGGTAAGTGCAAGAGGCCTCAAACGGGCCCAAGTGGCTTGCCCCAGGGAGCCTTGTGTTTCATATACTGCGGTCCCGCACCGCCGCAGTATATGAACCGCAAAATGGTGGGAGAAGACTGTAATTGCAACGGTGGTGTGTTGCCGGATCAGTTCCAACTTGCATGCCTCGGTTCAGACAAGGGTCTGGATTTGTCAATAATGGTCCAACACATCAGCCCAGTTACTGTATTTTCCAACCTTGGGTAACCCAGGTATTCTTGAACTGCAGCTCCCAGAAACCCTGGCTCATGCAGCTAGGGGTGAAGGCTTCTGGGAACAGCAGTCCAAGAACACATGGTTTATCCAAGATTGGGAACCACCGCGATACCCCAGCAGACTGGCTCGCAGTCTGTCATTTCTGTTGGGGTTTGCAGATCTTTAGTTATAGGCACAGCACAGATAAATGCACAAGCATGTTTCTAACAAACCACAACGAAATGTTAAATAACTGGTGTGGCTCGTCAGTCTACTGTACTGAGGAATGTCGGCCATGAATAAAGCTGATCTTTGCAAAACAATTGAAGACTTTATTACAAATGTAGTGGAACTTCCCACGCAGATTAAAAAGAAAAAATCAGCCCAGGTCAACCATTTTCTTCCTCAAACAAATGTTCTGTGGGTTATTTTATTCCGTCCACATCCTCAGATACAAACACTGGGTAGATCCTAGCAAACTGGAGGTTTCTTGTATTTTTCAAACATCAATGGCATTTCCTGCCATGTATGCTCCCAAGAAGAGCATGTCTGAAGTGGGCCAGGGTGTTGCCATATAGATGTGGGCTGGATACAGATTCCCCACCAAGAGAGCGAGAGCTGAGCAAAGAAAAATGAGGAGTGATTTCTCTGAAAAAATGGAAATGTTTTAGTGTTCGCAGTGAACCGTACGTCCTGTTTTGACAGGAAAGGGTTAGGAGGGCAGCTTTGGCCCTGGGAGACTGAGAAATCAAAACAAACCTCTAGGCTCTGGAGGAAAAGGAGAGAGAAGGCATTTTCCATCCAATTAAAAATGAAATTGCCAGGCTGCCCTTGGATCGTCCTTCAGGATTAGGAGGAGGAGGAGGAGGAAGAGGAGGGAAAGTGTGCTGGTTGTCTGACTACATGAGTAAAGTGGATAAAGTGGATAGAGGGCATGAGTCAAGGGGATAGAGGGACGCTCTTCTCCTTCTCACAAAATACCAGAACCAGGGGACCTACACTCAAATTGAGGGCTGGGAGAGTAAGAACGGACAAAAGAAAATATTTTTTTCACCCAGCCCGTTGTGAGTCTGTGGAACTCCCTGCCACAGGAGGTGGTGACGGCATCTGGCCCCGGATGCCTTCAAAAGGGGATTGGGCAGATTCCTGGAGGAAAAGTCCATCCCAGGTGACAAACCATGAGGGAAATGTGTAATCTCCAGGCTTAAATCCAGGGTAATTCAAGGGCCAGATGCAGGGGAGTGGTATCAGGAGACAGAGATCTACTCTGGTGCGCTCCCAGACGCATTTGGTGGGGCCTCTTTGAGAGACAGGAAGCTGGACTAGATGGGCCCTTCTTGGCCTGATCCAGCAGGGCTCTTCTTATGTTCTTATCCTCTCCCTACATCCCGTCCCATATGGGTTCTCAACGGTCTCACTAGCCTGGGAACTTGTGCTGTGGCCTCTTGAGATGTGTTCATGTATTTTCCCTCCAATGATTGGCTTTTCCTTAAGACTGTGTTTTTCTATCTCTCTGTCTGCCTCTCAGTCCTTGACTGCTTTCTTGTCCAATCCACCCAGATTTGTTCTGACATTCATAAATATTTTTACTTCTGAGAGAGAGAGAGAACTCGACAGCTGTGTAAAAGACCGGGCTCATTGTTGGTTTAACCCTAAAGAATTCAGAAGGGGGTTGGATTCAGATGAAGAGTTGAAATAAGAGAAAAGCTACTATTGGGTGACAACGAGGGTATGATTCTAGTTCCAGGTTTCATTGTTAGCCCATCCAGTTCTCATCCAAAGTGAAAGGAGGGGCATTAATGTTTTCCATACACTAATTTATATCAAGAGTTCATAAAACTATGTCTTTTTAGACAGCAGCTGTGGAGCAAAAAGGAAGTTTTTAAAAAGAATCAGTCTAGAAAGCCCTCTTGAAAGTAGGATTGTCGGCCAGTTCATTGCCCTTCTATATATTTTTCTCTCTTCTTTTTAGAGAAACCATCTATGGAAGGATGTGGTATTTCACCTCTGACTTCTCCCGGGGAGACACAGCGTACACCAAGCTGGCTTTGGACCGGCACACAGACACCACCTACTTCCAGGAGCCCTGTGGGTACGTCCACGCTGCTCAAGCAGCAGAAAGGAAATCGTATTAATAGTTATGTCCAAGCATACGGACTGAGTGATAAGATGTTAAAATGATCATTTGCTGTCAAATGAATGTTGACTCGTGGTGACATAGTGGAACTGGAACAGGTGCAGAAGAGAGCAACTAAAATGATTACTGGGTTGTGGCACCTCCCTTATGAGGAAAGGCTAAAACATTTGGGGCTCTTTAGTCTGGAAAAAAGGCACCTGAGGGGGGGGGATATGATTGATACCTACAAAATAATGCAGGGCATGAGTAAGGTGGATAGAGGGACACTCTTCTTCCTCTCACAAAATACCAGAACTAGGGGACATACACTCAAATTGAGGGCTGGGAGAGAACAGACAAAAGAAAATATTTTTTTCACCCAGCGTGTTGAGTCTGTGGAACTCCCTGCCACAATATGTGGCGATGGCATCTGGCCTGGATGCCTTCAAAAGGGGATTGGACAGATTCCTGGAGGAAAAGTCCATCACAGGTTCCAAAGCTCCAGGCCCCTCTAGTCCAGCTTCCTGTATCTCACAGTGGCCACACCAGATGCGTCTGGGAGCACACAAGACTAGATCTCTGCCGCCTGATACCACTCCCCTGCATCTGGTCCTTGAAGTACCCCAGTTTTAAGCCTGGAGATGACACATCTCCCTCATGGTTTGTCACCTGTGATGGACTTTTTCCTCCAGGAATCTGCCCAATCCCCTTTTGAAGGCATCCAGGCCAGATGCCATCACCACATCCTGTGGCAGAGAGTTCCACAGACTCACAATGGGCTGGGTGAAAAAATATTCTTATTCTCCCAGCCCTCAATTTGAGTGGATGTCCCCTAGTTCTGGTCTTTTGTGAGAGGGAGAAGAGTGTCCCTCTATATCCACTTTACTCATACCATGCATTATTTTGTACATCTCCTTGCTTGGGAGTTAACCTTTGTTTTTCTTGACCTCCCCAGCATTCAGGTGTTCCACTGCCTTAGACACGAAGGGACCGGCGGCCGGACGCTGCTGGTCGATGGCTTCTATGCCGCCGAGCAGGTGCTCCAGCAAGCCCCCGAGGACTTTGATCTCCTGGCCAAGGTGCCCCTGAAGCACGAGTACATTGAGAATGTAGGGACGTGCCACAACCACATGATTGGGGTCGGGCCCGTCCTGAATGTCTACCCTTGGAACAACGAACTCTACCTGATCCGGTGAGGAAGCGGGCGTCCAGCAGATCAGAGACCGAGTATGGGAGAACCATCTACCTAGATGTGGCCTTCTGAGATGTTTTTCACTTGGCGCCTGGCAGTCGGGATTTGCGAGGGTTAATTTTTGGAGTACAGCAGTGGCTCTCAACCGGTGGCTCCCCAGATGTTCCAGGACTGCCACTCCCAGAAGCCTCCACCACTCACTGTGCTGGAAGGGGTTTCTGGGAGTTGCAGTCCAGGAACATCTGGGGACCCACAGGTTGAGAACTACTGGACTACAGATTCCAGAGTTCCCCACTTAGCTACGCGACCGGGAGGGCTCCAGGAGCTGACATCCAGAAATGGAACTCTTCCACATTTTGTTAACTTTCCCCATCTTTTCTGGCCGTCGTACCAAATTTGAACCCAGGTGTGATTAAACAAAAATCCCTCGGCTTCTCTTGTAAGGAATGTATGTTTGTTTTTTCAACTGAGGAATAAGGATTGGTGTCTCCTTTTCTCTCCTCCTCCTCCTGCTCCTGCCTCCATCGCTTTTATATTTGGGAAATGTATCATAACAGCGGTGCCTCAGTTTACAGGTACCTCGGATGACAAGCATTTTGCAAACCGAGCAAAATATTTAGTAAACAATTGCCTTGGTTTGCGAGCCTTACTCCGGTTTAAGAGCAAGGTTCACCTCAGTGCAGGCCCTGTGCAGCCTGGAACGGGCCTCTGGAGCTTGTTCCAGCCTACATGGTGGGCCTGTGCAGGCCCTCTGGAGCTCACCCCAGGCCTGGTGCTGCCCAGAACAGGCCTGGGGGCCACATCATGGGCCTGCGCTGTGCTTCCTGAACCTCTGCACGGACCAGACGTGACAGACCAGAAGTGGATTTCGGAGCTCGAAATGCACCTCAGGAGCCACTGGGCAGGCTTGTCCGTAGCCTCCGCAGCATGCCTCAGGCCTGGCACAGCCTGGCTGCAGCCTCTACAGCGTCTCCTGGGCAACACTAGGCCCAGGGCGAGCTCTGGGGTCTGCTGCAGCTCCCAGTTAAAGCCAATTTCCCCTCAGGAAATAATGGAAATGGATTAGGTACGTTTCCATTATTTCCTATGGGGTATTTAGCTTTGAGACACGAGTATTTTGTTTTACGTGCGTCCTTCCGGAATGGATTACGCTCGTAAACCAAAGTACGTACCACTGTACGTAAAAGAGGTTGTTGTTGTTGTTTCAAACAATCCTTCAAACCCAAGAATTGCACTCATAATTTATCTTCCGGCACGTATACGGTCTATTTTATTCTCAACACCACTTTGCTTTAGCTTCGGAGAAAGAGGGTGTTTCCCATCTTCACCCAGCAACCTTCAGGACTTAATTTGGGTTTGATCCTGGGGGATCGACAATCCCAGTTTAGCACTCGGCATCTTGGCAGCAATATGCACTCCTGGAGAAAGTAGTGCTGAATTCGGAATTGCTTGCTCGCGGGAGTTGATGGACAACTTTACCGTGGAACCTTGTGCTCTAAAACCTATTTCCAGCCCCAGGTGATAAAAAATATATATAACCGCATGAAGACATGCTGCTGATCTCTGTTTCCAAGTATGCAAAGACACAATTGGAATCAACTAGAGATGGGCACGAAACGAACAAGTTTTCATTTTCGTTTTCATTTTTTCGTTTCGTTACGCAACGAAAACGAAATGAATTTTTTTAAAAAAAACAAAACGAAAATGAAACGACCAAATTTGCCATGTTTTTCATTTTCGTTGCAGCAGATGCATTGAACTAAAAAGAATGCTAACGAAACAGCAATTTTTTGTTTTCGTTTTTGTTTTTTTCACTTCGTTACCAAACGAAAACGAAATTTTTTGCAAAAAAGTCACAAAAACGAAAACGAACCGAAACGGACCCCTAAACAACCAAACGACAAACGAAACATCATTTTTTTGAGTCGTGCCCATCTCTAGAATCAACTAAAAAAAGATACTCAGTATCATGTTGTGGATAGAATGATGGACAGTCAGGAGGTTTAGGTTCAAAATCCCCAATCAGCAATGGAAGTTCACTTGGGGAATAGAACCGCTTCCAGGGCCGCTTTTATCCATCTCCGCAGGATCGCCCAGATCCTCCAGTACCTCGATGAGTCCTCTCTGAGGACAGTGGTGCAGGCCCTAGTGATCTCAAGGATCGACTACTGCAGTGCCCTCTACGTGGGGTTGCCCTTGACCCTGGTCCAGAGGTTACAACGGGTGCAGAATGCAGCGGCCAGGCTGGTGGTGGGTGCTCGTCGATTCGAGCACATCACCCCAGTTCTGGCTCGCTTGCACTGGCTCCCCATTGTCCTCTGGATTAGGTTCAAGGTCCTGGTTTTGATTTTCAAAGCCCTCCACGGCCTGGGACCAGAGTACCTGTCGGAGCGTATCTCTCAAAGATCAACTGGGACCAGGCCCATGAGATTGGTTCAGGCGCGCTCACTGAGGGTGGCCACACCCAGAGAGGCGCAGAAATCACGTACGCGTGACCGCGCCTTTTCTGTGGTGGGCCCCATGCTATGGAACTACCTACCCAGTGAGCTGTGCCTGACAGAGTCCCTGCCCGCCTTTAAAAAGGCCCTGAAAACTTATCTCTTCAGGGAGGCGTTCAGCGACCTTTCTGTTTAGTTTTCTTTTTTCCTTTCTTTTCCTTTGCCCACGTTTATTTAGTTTTGGGTATGCCCGCCATCTTCCTTCCTTTTTACTTGTTTGCTTCTGTTTTACCTATTTTTTTATTGTAAGCCGCCCAGAGTTCCCTTTTGGGAAGATGGGCGGGGGTATAAGACTAACAAATAAATAATAAATAAATAAAAACCACTCCTTAAATATCTCACTTATTTAGGGTTGCTCTCGGTCAGAACTTAACAAAAACAAGATGTGCCTTTGACATATGTACTGACTTTCCATCCTTGATCTCAAAAGGTACTTATCTATTTTATATGAATTTATTTAGAGTATTTTTAACCCACCTTTCTCATTTCTCCAAGGTGGCTTACAGTAATGAGGGACAATATACAGTCCAGTACAACAAAGATATATTCAGGTTTGAGAATAGGGAATTGAGGGAGATCTTACAGCATTAAAAGACAAGATTAAAGCTACAAGAGAATGTGGGCAGTTAAAGAGAAAGTAAACATTCCATGTAAAAGCTATGAGGGGTGGAAACTAACATTGAAAACATAGTGTCAGTGCAATCACACAAGGTTGTAAATGGTTATACACAAAAAGTCTATGTGATCATGTATGGTAGATTCATGTGTCATGTATGGTTCAGGTTTCTGCCTCTTCTCCCCTCCCTCCTACTCCTCAGGAAGAGGCGTTTTCATGTATATTTGTGCAGGAATCCACATTGGCCAGAGGAAATGAAACTACAGAGAGAGAGAGAGAGAGAGAGAGAGAGAGAAGGAGGACAAGGGGGAGGGACGCACCTAAGGAATCAAAAGTCTCTCATTTATTTATATATTATGTTTATATATATTCTATAATAAAGTGGTACCTTGTATAAAGGAATTAATTCGTTCCAAATGAATACAAATTTCCCATAGGAATTCAATGAAAATGGAGTAATCCCATTTTTATGTTGTGCGGAGTCGCCCCATAGGCGATTATGTTAAGCAAATTTCCCCTGTCTCTGGAATTTTTTATGTTGTACAACTTTTATGTTATACAAACTGTTTTTTATACAAGGGTCCGCTTATTATTTATTTTATATAATATTTATCTTATTTCTTTGCCTCCCTGTCTGTCAGGTACAACAACTATGACCGAGCCGTCATCAACACAGTGCCCTATGACATTGTGCACCGCTGGTACGCTGCACACCGCACACTCACCGCCGAGCTGAGGAGGCCGGAGAATGAGCTGTGGGTCAAGTTGAAACCGGGCAAGGTAAAGTCGCACGGAAAGCGTCGGCGTCTGGATGCATCGGGACCAGGCAAGGCGGCCTTGCTGCCAGGGGAGGAACCGCGCCATCTATTTTAGTCCCCCCCCCACACACACACACACACATCTCTTGATGCACGGCTCCTCCTGCAACGCCCAAGTCAGACGGAAACAAAATGCACACTTTGTGCCCCACTTTGCACGAGGCAAAGGCGCTCCTCCCTCTGGCCAAGTGCCTGGTGTTAAATAACTGCCAGAGGAAGGGCCACAAACACAGCCTAGCTATCGCACCGCAATGTCTGACATCCTAGAGAACTGGACTAAAACTGAGCGAGGTGGCCAAGTAGCCTGACCTGACACGGCGTAGCTTTGAGTCCTCCACTGTCATGCCCCCAAAGTATGGGGTCACCCGGGCTATGTTTCTATCCCGGCTACGCATTCCTCTACCGGGCACCAGAAGAATTTTGTTTAATTATTTAGTCCCCTGGCTCCCACTGAGCAGACTCAAGACATCCGTGAGGGGGTCTCTATGAGGGGATTTCCAGTTATTGAGTCTATAAACCCTTCTCTTTTCTTCCCTCTCTCGTTCTCGTTGTTAGGCCCTGTTTGTGGACAACTGGCGGGTGTTGCACGGACGGGAGTCTTTCACGGGTTATCGGCAGCTCTGCGGTTGCTACCTGACAAGAGACGACGTGCTGAACACCGCCCGTTTCCTGGGCCTGCAAGCCTGACCCAGCCTGGAGGTCTGCCGATCCGGGAGACGGAGCGCATTTCGAATACCTCACAGACCTGGCCTCCCTTAAGTCAGAGGAGAAGAGGTTGCTGTAGAGTTACTTGATTGCCAGCCACCCGGCTCTGCCCGTGGCCTTTTTCCCCTCACTCTCATCATTCTGTGCTCCCTGGCCGTCTGTCTGGCTGTCTTAGACTGCCAGGCACAGCCCTTTAGGCCAGCTTGAGTCAGGGCAGAATGGGTGCCACCACCCTCCAAGGTCGCTCTTGTGCCTTTTCTGTTGTTGTTGTTGTTTTACAAAGCGACAAGGAAACACGGCTTGCCAAGCAGGTACACCGAGACTTCAGAATGTATGCTGTTCCTGAAAAAGGTGGGAAGAGACTCTGCTCACACAGAATGTCCAACTCAACAAAACGGATCCATGGGACTCTTATTTTCCACCCCCGTCGCCTTTTTTTTGGACATTTCTAAAAATGCACAAGTGGCAGCGTTTGAAGAGTTAGGCTTCTCCACTTCTCTCGACTGCCTGCTGGTGGCCTAACTTCACCATCTTGAGGAGAAAGCGGCTTCAGATGTTGAGGGAAAAGAGAGGGAGGAGAGCTACAGAACTGGAGAAGGAGCACGTTGCTCTGTGGCCTTCCTTCCCAGATCTGCAGGGCACATTTTGGCCATTGCAAAAGCCATCTCCTTTGCCCTCTTTCTGCCACCTCCGGCCTTTGACCCCCCACCCGCAGCGCCTTGAGCAGCCCCTGTGCTGTCTTTTCTACCTTTGAGGGGAAAGCACAGCCGCTGAATCGTCTTTCGTGCACTTCCCTTTTCCGAAGAAGCACTGCTCTTTGATGACACAAGACTTGAAGCTTATTCCAGTTTGGCTCTGGAAGTTCAGCAAAAGTTAGTCCTGTTCACTTGCAGGAATGGGGACACCTTGTCCCCTCTCTGGATGTTCTTGGATTTCAAAACTGCTCATCTTTTGGCTGGGGGGGGGGGTCATTGGAATGGCAGTCCAGCAGTGTCAGTAGTGGGGCAGACATGTCCCAATTCGGGCCTAAAGGTTCCCCCTGTCTTTTTTTTTTCTCTGCCGTTGGCTTTGTACTTTAGCAGGAAAAGCAAACCTCTTGCAACTACGCGTAAGCGTCAGGGGCACTGGAGCCCAGAAATTCCCTCTGATAATCGCTCCCATGGCAGGCATGCTGTCGTCTTAGGGAGGAGTTGTTGGTCTAAAGGAGTGGTTCCCAACCACGGACTCCCCAAATATTCTTGAGCTGAAACTAGTAGAAGCCCTCATCATTAGCTGCCCCTGCCAGGGTTTCTGGAAGTCGCGATCCAAGAACATTAGGGGACTCCTAAGGTGGCCGTCACTAAGGCTGGGTTACAGTGAGATACCTGCAGAGAGAGACACACACACACACGTCAGCCACTCAACCTGGAGAATGTCCTCATGAATTCAGCCAGCCCCAGTTGGCATCTCCCCCACCCCCCACCCCGCTGGGCAAGGCTGGGTAGGGATTTCAGCAGCATCTGCTTTTAGGAACACAGGAAGCCCTACTCTGTCACTCCTTACAAGAAAACAGCTACATCACAGCGGCTTGTTTCCCTCCTCAGCAGGACCCACTTACATTGGATTCCCACCATCCCCTGTCTTGGAATGCTGAGTCTTCACCTCCATCCTTGCTTGTGGGATCTTGTGCCTCTCTCTCTCTCTCTCTCTCTCTCTCTCTCTCTCTCTCTCTCTCTCTCTCTCTCTCTCTGTGCCATTGCCACGGGGATGTGTTCTGGAGACCAGTGCCCCAAAGATGCCTCAGTGTGCTTGTAGGTGCAGGCAGAGGGAGGCCTCAGAGTGGCTGCGGACCCCAAAGAAGCAGCTGAGCGCCCAGTGGCTCGTGCCCCGCCTTCATTGTGGGCTCCTTTGGCAACCTTCCTCAATCTGCTAGGCTAGTGAGAAATCTTTCTAGGGTGTGTCTTTCAGTGTGTGTCTGCAGAAGTATGTTTCGTAGCCCCCTCGGATCCTAAACAAAGTAGGAGATGGGTCAGAATGGAGCATTGGGTGACAGTCATTGAGGCCAGCAGCCCTTTGGGCATGTAGAGCTGCCAAGGAACGGGCCTCATGACAGCCAAGAAATCCAAGACAGTCATGTATGCACTGATGTATTCTTCCTTTGTAGAGTACTGGTGCACTGAATGTTTCTGCGATCAACGCAAAAGGGAAAACTTGCTCCAGGAACACCTAGAAATGCAGATGCAAGGTTCTCGTTGAGGCAGGAAAGCTGTGTTCTGCACTTTACATGTAGGGGGAAAAGGACTCAGCATCATTGGACACACCACTGCGAAAAGGTGAACGCCTGCCCAGATGCCAGCAGGATCGGTCTTAACCTGGCCTTTCCCTGACTGTGCCAATTTTCTGCATGGGCCCACATGCTTCTTCTCTGATCTGACACTGTAGAACGTAGATCTAAGGCAGATTCATGAGGACTAGGTGCTTGCAAAGAAAATTCTCCAGGTCCTTTTTTGAGATGAATTCCCTGCTGATTCCTGCAGGCTCACGTGGACAGGATGGCGTTTAAGGCCACTGCAAAATTGTAGTAGTCTGAGGATCATTTTAACTGCCGCAGCTGCGTCTTGCAGAATCTGACAGATTCTAAGATGAATGAATCAATCTGAACTTTCTCCTTCTGCTCCAGGGAGCCGACATGGGCTCTATAGGTAAAGATGCTAAACACAGCGTCACGTTACAAATACAAGGATGGACCCTTGGATGTGAAGGTGGCATCAGATTGTTATAAATAACACGGTGCCCAGAATCCTTTTAGTTCTACGCAGTATAACACTAGGCAAAACTAAAAGGATTCTTCCCCGTGCTAGGCAGTTACCATGTTTCTCAGATTTCTCTGGGGAGGGAATCAGTGGCACACCTGCTCGCATGGACGATTGCACGCAGCAAGGAAGCCTCTGCCTGCATGACTGCACTTCCAAGCGTGGCTGTTCGCAATAGGATGTCCATCCTCTGTGCAAAGATAGAGGCCTGATCTGAAAATTGAGGCAAACAACTGATATATTTTTTTTGAGGGCTCAAAGCAAGATATGTTCATACAGGCATTTCCCAGCCTTGCTTCTTCCAGGTGTTTTGATCCATATGGACCCTCGGGCCCAGGCAGCATGCCCACTGGACAAGGGACAACAGCGGTGGTGGCCCAGCATCATCTGCAGGTGATGCACGTCCTTCCAGGCACAAAAATAGGACCATGGGTCCTTTATTTTTATTTTATTTTTTGTATTAGCTGGAGACTGTGACACATGTACATTGGGGGAATTTTAAATTTTTATTTTTTCTGCAGAAGGTATTTTACCTGGTGTACCTCTCAGGTGCTGTTTTGTGCCTGTTCTCTATACCAGGCATGCCCAAACTTCAGCCCTCCAGATGTTTTGGACCACAACTCCCAAAATTCCAAGCCTGTATTTCCAATGGCAAAGTGTTGTAGGGGTTGTGGTCCAAAACATCTGGAGGGCCGAAGTTTGGAGATGCCTTCTCTATACACACATTTTGTAGCCAAGGAACACTATTCACAGTATTAGTCAATTTCTCCTCTCTTCTCCCCCCCCCCAAAAAAAATACATGCATTGCTGTCGACGAGAATCCTCTCTCTTTGCTATGATATGCTCTGATCTGACTTTGTATTTATCTTTTTTTCCCCTGCAATCCACTCTGGTAGCAATTAAAAAAAAAAGATCAGTGGCATTTCACTTTTTTTGTTGGCCCTAGCTCACTTTCAGTTGAGTTCTGGTGAAGGGTGTGGTTTTATGCAAAGGAGAGCTTTCCCCTGCTCAGTTCCCTGTAGTGTTGTTTAAAAGGAAGTTCTTCTCTCCTACGCACACCCACACCCACAGTGATCTTTACACTAATCACAATCCTATGTTGATGGTGTGTGTGTGTGGGGGGGGGGGGAGACCCAAGAAGAGAAAATGCTGCTGTGCCTTGTGTGACTGTTTGTCCAGCTCCCAATGAAATAAAGCAACTAAATACTCTTCAAACTCTGCGGATTTGGTTTGGGTTCAGTTCTAGAGAAGGGGCGGGAAGTTAGCATTTCTGGGCAGAAGACCTGAGTTCTTGACGGGGAGCAGAGCTTTGGCATAAAATACATGCTGGACATGAGCCACAGATTCAGGCTGTCAGAAAAGAGCAGAAGCTTCCCGAGTCAACAGAACTGGATTCTAACACCCGGAAACCTGCATGTTCCAATCGTTCGCTATAAAATGATATATTATAGGCAGAAAGAAAAAAAACCCAGTGACTTGTAAGGATAAGTTTACTGGTGTCTGTTCATATGAATGTGCTTCCAAGAGGCCAACATTCAGTCCTAAATTTATTTTCAGCAGTCCTCACAGCTGTGGGTAGCATTGATAAGGACACACGGATATATATGTGTGTGTGCCTGTGTGAGACCACGCACACACACAAGCATGTTGTATATTATATACAAGTTACAAATGTGTGTCCGTGTGCGTACACACACACATAAAGCTGGGGAACTTTAGGTCTTCATATTATGGCATATTTGTCTCTGAACACAAGAGAGGGCACAGGGCACTCATCCAGATGTTTATTGGAATGCAACTCCCAGCATTCCTGGCCGCCACAGCCAACAGTGAGGGTGGCTTGACCCTGCCGTCTGTCATATAGAAGGCCTCATTCTGCTCATGTGCTGCAATTAGCCAGAAGCCAACAGCTCATTATAGAACACAACAAAGCACAATGTATTCAGGTTTGTTTTAATAGGTATAAAAAAAACCTCAGTGTTTCAAAATTCCCACAACCATTGCTTTCAGTGTTTTTTTACTCATGTTGTAATTATGGCCTTCAAAACAAAGCAGCTTTTGGAACAAATGAATTGTGAGAGGAAACATAGATGGAAAGGGGTTGCCTAAATCTTCCCATGTAATAGTCTCGGCCTAAATAAGTAAAGACTAGGGAGTGTGTTGCACTGCAAGCCCCATCTCCCATTGCCAGGTTAACCAAGGGTAAAAGATTACAGAAACTGCAACCCAACATGTACCGGGCACGGGCCACACGTTTTCCCCTCCTGAAATAAGGAATCCATTGGCTCTATTGCTATCAATAATTTTGAAGCAACACTGCCAATGGGCACAGGGGTCCCTTCTGTGACTATGGAAGAAAATGCTGTTGAGCAACTGGACAAATATTAACCAAATTTGGAAAGTTCCAGGCGGGCCCACTCAAGTCTTGAACACTGTATAATTCCCGGCTGGAAATAAGTGGCATCAGAACTGTCCTGTGTACATGCAGAAACGATGCAGCTGAAGCCAACAGCCAGTTAAGGCCTAGGGAAAAAATGCTGATTTCGACTGGGGGCTTGGTTTCCTCCTTGGTTCCCATAAGGACCCCCTTCTGCGGGTCGACAAGGGCTATCCAGGAGCCTGCAGGGCAAGCAGAGGCAAGGGGGAGGCAGTAGCCGGGGGAGGCTGCTCAGAAGCCCTGTCCCGACGGGCTGACCATTTCCTGGACGACCAAGTGGAGGAGGTGGTTCTGCTCGGCAGTCAGCAGCGGCCACAGCTCCTTCTGCAGCGCCTGGAGGGCCTCGAGGTCCTTCTCCTGGCAGGCCACGGCGGCCGACTGGAGGAGGAGAAAGAGCTGGGCGGGCACGTAGCCCGGCGAGGCGTCCAGGGCGTCTTCCCACAAGTACTTCTCCAGCGTCTGCGCGTGTTCGGGCGACAGCTTGGCCGGCGGCGGCTGGAGCAAGAGAAGGAGCAGCAGGCGGGTCACTTCGCAGTGGAGCAGCTGGTCGGCGAAGGCGCCGGGCAGCTGGTCGGCGCCGGGCACCGAGGAAGAAGAGAAGAGGCGGCGGAGGAGGAGGAAGAGGCAGAGGAGGGTCCCCCCTGGGCCATCAGCTGGGCCTGGGTGAGGACGGCCAAGGCGCCGTCGTGGTCCCGGCTGAGGACCAGGCAGGAGGCGGCGGCGCGGAGGCAGCGCACGGCCTCCAAGGGCAGCTGGGCGGCAGCCAGCAGGTCGGCGGCGCGCAGGAGGGCCGGGACGGCTTGGCCGGGCTCTCCGGCGGCGCGCAGCTCCCGGCCCAGCTCCAGCCACAGCCCGGCGGCCAAAGCGGGCTGGCCCAGGTCGAGGCGGAGTCGGGCGGTGAAGGCCACGCAGCCCTGGGCGGCCGGCAGGTGCTCCCCGGCCAGGCCCAGCTGGACGGCGCCCTGCCGGAGGCGCAGCTCCCGCTCGTGCTGCAGCCACAGGCGGGCCGCCTCGCCCAGCGCCGCCGCCGCCGCCGCTTCGTCCCCGCCGGGAGACGGAGGCAGGCCCTGAGCGCAGCGCGCCACCGCCAGCTGGCACCAGGCGGCGTAAGGGAGGCTCTCCTGGGCACGAAGCTCCCGGGCCAGCGCCGCGAACTGCTCCGCCGCCTCCGACACGTTCGGCTTGCGCAGGAAGCGCCGGCGGAGCTTGGAAGACACCAGGCGGTAGCGGGCCAGGAAGTCCCCGCCGCCCCCGCCGCCGCCCGAAGACCCGCCCGAGGAAGAGCCGCCGCCGCCGCCGCCGCCGCTTTCGCCCGGAACGAAGCCCGGGGACGGGCCGGCGCCCGGGACCGACAACATGGCGGCTGCCTCCCTCCAAGTGACCGGCCGGGAGGGAAATGGCGGCGGTCACGTGGGGGAGGAAGCCCGGGGGACCCGGATGTGGAGCGGGAAGCCCTAAAAGGACCCGCGCGGGGGCGGGAGGAGGGGTTCCTATGGCAACCGCGGGTGTTGGGCCAGGCCGGTCACTACGACCTTGTTTATTTATTTATTTTATTTATTTATTTATTTTTACAGCTTATAGGCCGCCCACTACCCAAAGGTTTAGGAACTTGAACACGTCATTCTGCTGCTATAGAATTATAGATGTCTGAAGAAGTGCACATGTGCACGAAACGTCACGTTAAACTATGAAAGTGAAGTCTTGGAGGGGCTACATGTTTGTGTCTCTTGTTTTGTTTTGTTTTTCTGTGGTTTTTGCCTGAACTTTTTCTGCGAAGGTTCTCAGACACAGTTTAACTGGAAGTTTTGAGCCATGGCAACTGGACTTCTTGTCATCTAGAGAGACTGAAACGTTTCGCGGCTCATCCAGACTGACGAAGCTGCTCGGGGGAGTAGCGAGACGTTTCAATCCCTCAAGGAAAAGAAGTCCAGTTGCCGTGACTCAACTTCCCGTACAGCAGGGATGTCCAAACTTTGGCCCTCCAGATGTTTTGGACCACAACTCCCAGAATTCTAAGCTTAGATTGCCAATGACAAAGGACTGTGGAAGCTGTGGTCCAAAACATCTGGAGGGCTGAAGTTTGGACATGCCTGCCGTACAGCCAGGCCTTCAGACGTCTTCGGAGGCAGATGCCAAATAAGCTCCGTGCCGCCTCCTCCTCCTCCTTCCATTCCAATATGGATCACTGCTCTCGCCTACTCTGCACGCGCCTCTATCATTTCGTCGCTCTGTCTTCCCCTCATTGGCCGTCAGAGCTCCTTTTAGGCCAGCCTTGCTCTCCTCCTCCCCCCCCGTCTCTATGGTTCCGGTGCCATTCTTCGCTCCGCCCCTCTCGGGCGCGCTGCCTGTCGGGATCCTAACCGGAAGCGAGCGGCCGTCCTCTTTTTTTGCGGGGGGGGGGCGAGCGAGTGCGCGTGCGCGGAAAGCGGGCACGTGGCGGAGGCAAGATGGCGGACGAGGCAGGTGGGTGCGGAGCTCGCTCGCTCTCTCTCGGCGCGAAGTCGGCTCCCTCGGAGCCTGAGGCGAGCCGGCGCCGGTGGGGGGGTGTCCTTCCCTCTAGGGGGGTGCCTTGCCGTGGCGGGGAGGCTTCGGGTGCCCCGAGGCCGACCTTCCCCTTCTTCTCTTCAGCTCCTGCGGCTGCCCCTCCAGGCAAGCTTACCTCCCCCCCCCCGGTGGGGGCAGCCAAAGGGCGAGAGAGGCGAGGGAAGGGCCTCGGAGTGGTGGTGGGGGGGTTGTTGTTATATTTTGGGAGCCGACAGGTCTTAACTGAACTAAGCGGGCCGGCGGGGCTCACCACGAGGGAAACCGGGGGGGGGGGGCAGCAGCACGTGGAGCGCGGTAGGCCACGGTCACGCTTTGAGCGATCCTCTCTCAAAGGGAATCAAAATCCGGCCCTCCTGGGGTCATTTTACCCCCACTCCCACCCCCCTTGGGGCTCGTTTTCCTGCGAGAAAAAAGAAAGCGGGGGGGGGGAGCGATGCTTAAATCGAGTGTGCGACCCTGCCTTCTGAGGGGGAACATTCGCCCTTCGAAGGTGGATCGGGGCCCCCCTTCTGGGGTTCGCCTTCAGGCAGTTTTTCCCTGGGCGATGTCGCACGTGGAGGGCGGCCATGCTGTCGAGCTGTGGAAGAAACACGCTTGGAGCCTTTTTAATGCGATTTTTAGTTTCAATCTTTGGGTGGCTTAACCATTGCATTTCATAAGCGACGATGGCTTATAAGCTCGATTGGAGAGAATGGTTTGCTGCAGCAAGACTTCTATAGCTTCTGGAGGCCTTTTCCTTTAACCTCCAACATCCCCTCTGTTTTTAATGTGGATTGGGCCACTGCTGTGCATTCTTTACTGTTTTTGTTGGCTCTTTTACCAAAGTTGAACCTCATTGCAATCATTAGGTGGGGATAGCATTTCATTAGAACTTTCCAGGAGGGATCCCCCCCCACACAAACACATACTTTTTGTCTGCAGAGGTGCCTCAGCTCAGAGAGGGCCAGGCTATTGAAGCAGGATAAGGCAGATCCTTCTCCCTGAGTGGAGACTCTTGGCAGGAAAGTGGACTTATGAGCTATTTTCTCCTCCTTCACCCTTATTAAAGGATGACCTTTTTTATCTCTCTCTCCCTTCCTTAGATGTTGCCAAGTACTTTAATTTGCACCCCACACGAATGGCTCATAGGTCTAGTTATTCTGGCTAGTTATTCTGTGTTTATTTGAGTGTTTTTACCCCACATTTATCCTTGGAAAAGGTCCCATATGGATGGCCCTCTGCTGTTAGTAGTTCCCGTTTCCCCCTTCCCCTGCTTTAAAAAGAAGGGTTGGAGGCGTGCCTTTCTGCTACCCCATCTGCAACATTCAAGCCTTTCTGTACCAAACTCCCCACTTGCCAGGCTGCTCCTATTAAGTCCACTTTGGTAAATGGCTAGGTGCTGTTTCCAGGTTAATGGTGTATTCGCATATTGAGGTTTAATTATATTTATTTTGCTTTCCTCTAGCTTCTGCTTCTAAGAAACACAAGAAGAAAAAAGACAGGAAATCTTTACCAGATGAAGATGTTGCTGTGAGTGTATCTGGTTAGATGACTCCCTTTCTTTGCACTGTTTTAACTCCAGTTACAGCAGATGTCTCTTGAATGTTTTGCACACTGTAGATATTGCTTGGTAAAAATATTTTGTTTGTGCTTTTTTCTGGGCGCATGGTGTTCCGTCAGACCCACGGTGGTCTCCATTGAAAACCCTTTTCTGTGTCGCGGTTGCAACTGCAGTGGCACCTTGCGAAACAGATACAATTTCCAGGTATAGGCTTTTTTCACAAGAAGACGGTTTGCCTGCTGGATGTCCTGCAAAAAAATCTGCCGTATGGGGCAGACGTTTGAATTCCACATGCCCACAACCTGAGAGGGTAACGGGTGCACAAAATTCAAAAGCCTGGTCTCCCATCCTGGCTTTCCCAACCTTGTAGCACCTGATCCATGGGTGCTACATTGACGGGAAAGCTAGGATCGAAGTTGCCGCCTCACCCCCTATTTAAATGGCTCCGTGCACTGAGCTCAAAGCAAAGGGAAGGCAGCACCTTGTGTGCTCGCAGGCTGCTGCCTTCCTTTCACCAGGCTCTGTGCAAGGCCACCACTCTTCCCCCCTTTGCCCAGGTCTCTGCACCAAAACGGCTTGACGCCGAGACCCAGGATAAGGAGGGGTGGCTGCCCCAATGCAGGAAGGAGACAAGCGGGCGAGTCACCCCTCGCATGCCTCCCTTGCTGGGGCAGCTAGCCGGGGGGGGGGAGGAGCAAAGAAGGAAAAGCTTCACCCACTGTGCTGGATTGGGGATAAACTCCCTCAGTCAACCAACAGGGGAAGGCTGCTCCACAGCCCTCAGCTTCCAGTTGATTGAGGGAATTTGGTACAATCTTCCCATGGGAATGCACTGAAATTAATCCATTCCTCTGGAACAGATTAATTGGTTTTCATTGCATGGGAAACCATGCCTCTTAAGACGAATTCTTCATAACACGAATGCTATCCTTGGAACTAGTTAGGAGGCACCACTGTGCAGTGATATTTGGTTGTGTCTATGTTCTGGACATGGAGGTAAAAGTGGTTCAGTCACCCCCCTGCCATTTCTCAGTTCAGGTCCCACTATCTCACTATATTGCGGGATCGTAGTACCTGCACCGCGGC
Organism: Phrynocephalus guinanensis; assembly: GCA_037367245.1. NCBI lineage: Eukaryota > Metazoa > Chordata > Lepidosauria > Squamata > Agamidae > Phrynocephalus > Phrynocephalus guinanensis. Next base: position 6,298,870 of record CM074748.1, on the reverse strand, counting down.
GGGGGGGGTGTGATTGGGTCGCTCCGCGCCGCTCCTCCGCAAAGCCTCGGAGCCACGTGTGTGGGGGGGGTGCAATCGGGTTGCTCCGCGCCACCCACCCACCCCACCCCCCGCGCTCCTCTGAGAAGCCTCGGGGCCATGCGGGGGGGGGGGCGCAATCTCCATTGAAATGCATTGAGTCAGTGGATTTCAATGGAGAAATTTTCCCCATTGGAAAGCATTGAGCCAATGTTTTCCAATGGGGAAAATTTTCTCCATTAAAATGCATTGGCAATGCATTTCAATGGAGACGGCCCCGGACAAGAAGTGTCGGGCGGCGGCGGGAGGTCACATCCCCCTGCCGCTGCCAGTACACGCCGCCCCAAGACTTCTTGGACAGGCGCACGATCCCCACCCCCAGCCCCCCCACCCGCTTCCGCATATCACGGATTTTCATGGATCGCGGATGGGGTGGGTCCCTAACCCCTCGTGATGGGCGGGGGGTTACTGTATGATATCTTTTAAAAACTAATAAGTGGGAGTGCCGGGAGAAAACTTGAAGGTTGCATTCTTGATCATTTTATTTTCAGCTGTTGACTAAAGTATGCCATCATTTCTGATAAAAAGGGAGAACCCACTGATTTATGAGGTGCTGGAGCGATACCGTACTGAACTTGCTCAGAATTGATTCACTCATCCTTGGGAAGCAATATTGAGTTACTTTCTTTCCCCCATCAGATTGCGCCTCTCTCCCTCTTGTATTTGAGAGGTACTGTTTTCTTTACTTGTCCCAGTTTCCGCTTACTCTTTTGATTATTTCCAGGATATACAATGTTCAGAAGAGTTTCTCATCAAACCCGAATCTAGAGTGGCTCAGCTGGACACATCACAGTGGCCTCTGCTCCTCAAGGTAAAAAAAAAATCTTTCCCCTTTTAACATGTTGGGTAGCTCGGATTCTTTTATATCTGGCTGTGCAGCCAGGAATTGTGAGTCTGATTCCCACCTGAACCGAGCCTACTTAACAGGCGCTAGGTAAAGTGATGCATAAAGTTATTTTCTGCTCTAGTTTTAAATGTTTTTAAGTAAATAGTCTGCCAAGATGTTTTCAAAAGTGACACTAATGTAGGCATCAATTGCATCAAAGTTAAATGTGTATGTAATGAATCCATTTTGTTCTTTCATAAATGGATAAATATTTCTGAATGCTGTGTACAATTCTGAAACATTTCCTAACAGTGTATGAAGCAGTTTTGCTTGCTTTTAATTTTACAGAATTTTGACAAGCTGAATGTGAGGACAGCGCATTACACACCCCTTCCTTCTGGCTGCAATCCCTTGAAAAGAGAAATTGCTGAGTATGTAAGGTAAGGTCATAAGAAAACTACCAGCAGATTTTCCTCCAAGCTGTTCTTTCTTAAACTGCATCATAGATCCCCGAAAGAGAAGTGAAGGAAGGCTGTGAAACACAAGAGAGATCAGGGAGTTACAGCAATACATGCTGGGACTTGAGTTCCTATTACAGTTGTGGGGTTTTGTTTTGTTTTTGTAGGCGTGTACTAAAGTACAGGCAACAATTTCTACTATTTCCTTTATGTTTGACTTAGAGTTGTAGTGCTGGAAATCTGAAACGGTCAGGACCTGGAAGTTCATCTCACACGCACTTATAAATTGCATAATGTGCCGTAGGCACTGCAGTTCTATGTAAATTATTTCTGAGGAAATACTAATTACAGGCACTGCCTAGATGCCCTAAGCACATCCAATCTCGCCTGATTTCGGAAGCTAAGCAGGGTCGGGCCTGGTTAGTACTTGGATGGGAGACCACCAGGGAATACCAGGTGCTGTAGGCGCCCTGAGAAGGAAGGGGCAAGCCACTCCAGGATTCCTGCCAAGAAAACTCCATGGACGTGGAGTCACGAAGAGTCAGTCACGACTGTAACGACACACACACACACACACACACACACACAAATTATAGGCATGCTCTGATTCACCTGCCAGATTTGTTGCTTCCCTGATGCACAGAACTAACATCAGGAGTTTATTGCGATGAATCTTGTGTCCTTTTTTGGAAGTTTGCAGTAGCTAACATTTCAGGTCTTCAGGCTGTGAGGTTACTTCTGAGTTAAGACAGATTTCCAGGTCCTAGTTTGAGTAGGATTTCTAGAAGAATGAGCCTCCAGTGCCGTTCCAAAAGAACTGGCTGACGGTGGTCCCTGTGATTCTTTCCTAGGACAGGCTTCATCAACCTGGATAAGCCGTCCAACCCTTCCTCCCACGAAGTAGTGGCCTGGATTCGGCGCATCCTGCGTGTTGAGAAGACTGGGCACAGTGGCACTCTGGACCCCAAAGTGACTGGGTGCCTGATAGTCTGCATTGAGAGGGCCACCCGTCTGGTCAAGTCCCAGCAGAGTGCAGGTATGCCCTTTGCTTGTCCAGAATGGGGAATGCCTGGTGAACTGTGCAACGAGCGGCATCACCTATGCGGTGGTGAAACAGTATAACGCAAGTGGCCCCTCCTGACTACTCTTCTGTCGTCCTCCAGGCAAAGAGTATGTGGGAATTGTTCGGCTACACAATGCAATTGAGAGCGAGACTCAGCTTTCGAGGGTAAGTCTCTGCTAGGAAGGGAACAAAGTTTCCCTTGCTGTTGCCTTATAGTTGTGTATAAGAATTCAAAAGTAAATAACAACCTGGGATGGCTAGGACTTTGGAATGATACATAGTAATTCCTTATGGATACATAGTCTCCAGGGCAAATCAAGCACCCTGGAAGGGCATTTGTCTGAACTTCCGCGTAGTACATTGCAGCTAGAGTAGGCCCATTTGAACTGGTGGAGAATGTAGACCTCTGACCCATGAAATAACCACAGATTCAGTGGGTGTTCTGTAGTACTTCTACTGACTATGCGGTGGGTCTGTTTGACTTGCTATGCTAAGCTATAGGATTTCAGCCAGCACAACCTTGTCCTTTGACCCCTGTTCATTACTAAAAGCAAAGCAAAGTGTTCTGATTATATACCACCCCATAGCACTTAAAGTGCTCCCTCGGCAGTTTACAATGTATGCAGGCAACATATATGTTTTTGTCCAAAACAGATTGATGGATCTTTATAGAATTCCTGGATTCTCCTGCCTTTGAAGACAAAACATCTGGATGTTGGTGCCTGCAGGCCAAATGTAGAACAAGCAAGGCCGAGGCCTTTTTTCCTTTGGGCCGTAGGTTCTACTAAGACAAATAACAAATGATCAGAACCCCATAGCAAAACCCATAAATGTTCCCGCTAGTCTTAAAGCCTCATTATCTCTAGGCATTAAATTAGGACTGGTGTAAATTTTCACAAGCGGAACATCAGGTTTTCCATTGAAACCAATTGGAATTTCTCAGGGACAGTCAAGTGAAGCCAATTTTAAATATGAGTTTACATAGAGTGATCATGGAGTAGTTTAAATTTGTTTTGTGGTGTTTTGGTGACCTAAATGTGAAACCCAGAGATGGTAATGGTCAGATGTGTTGAGAGCACAAATCATAGCATATATTAGCTCAGTTGGGTGTTGCACCAAGCCACTAGAGGGAAGGCCTTGTCGGCGGTGCCCACCCGTTATGTCTCATGTTGACATTGTAGTTTCTTTTAAACCAGTTGAAGGGCTTGTAAGGTATAAAGGTAGGTTAGATAACATGTTAGGTCCTAAGCCTCTGTCTAAAATGTCATCAATTGTATTTTTGTTACTAGAGTTGTTAGGTTTTTTTTCCCTTTGCTTTTGTTTAGTTTTCATCAAGGTTAAGTATTATAAAGAGCTGCCTAGATGCCCTAAGCACGTCCGATCTCGCTTGATTTCGGAAGCTAAGCAGGGTCGGCCCTGGTTAGTACTTGGATGGGCGACCACCAGGGAATACTAGGTGCTGTAGGCGCCTGGAGTAGGAACTGGCAAGCCACTCCAGTACTCCTGCCAAGAAAACTCCATGGGCATGGGGTCATGTAGAGTCGGTCACGACTGTAACAACACAACACACACACACACAAGTATTATAAATTCAGTTTTGTTGCCGTGGTACAAGAGAGAGTCTGCCCAGCACAGAGGCCATCAGATGAGACCTCACCCCAAACCGTTGTTAAACGTTCTTGATACATAATGTCTCCAATGGACCTTGAACCAATAATAAAACATGGATACGGATGTGTTTGGGGGAAATAACTGACATTCTCGTTCTGTTTTGAGTTCTTGACACGTTGCTTCCTGCTTTGTTTCCCCCCCCCCTTTTTTTTTTTTTTTTGTAGGCCATAGAAACTCTGACCGGTGCCCTCTTCCAGCGGCCCCCACTTATTGCAGCGGTGAAGAGGCAGCTGAGAGTGCGAACCATTTATGAGAGCAAATTAATAGAGTATGATCCGGAAAGAAGATTGGGTAACGAAGTGCCTTCTCCTTCGAAATGGGTTGGGTGGCTCCTTCACTAAATAGAAGCTACGGGATTTGGCATGCAACTAGAAATGGAGGCGCTGACTTAGTAACTTAACAGCAGTTTACCGCTCAAGTTTATGCTGATTGAGATACGTAGTGGGCATAACTGGTACAATAATGGCCGGTGTTTTTAAAATGTTTTTTTCTGAGCCAAATGATGTAAAACGTAAGAGCATAGCACTCTGTGCAGAGATGACATACATCTATCACCCAATACTGATGGCTCATCAAGATACGTTCAACCCTTTTTCTATGGATCACTAGATATTTTAATTAGGCGTCTCCATTGACCCTGCTCTATTTTCAGGTATTTTCTGGGTGAGCTGTGAAGCGGGGACCTACATCAGAACCCTGTGCGTGCACCTGGGCCTGCTGCTTGGGGTTGGGGGTCAGATGCAGGAGCTGCGGCGAGTGCGCTCTGGGGTCATGGGGGAGAAGGTGAGTCCCTTGGAGCAGACCTTCGACGCTTTCCAAAGTGTTGAGTTCAGTCCGGGGTTGCCTTCCCTGTTCTGGTAATTAAACTTTGGGAGAGTAAGCAGCTGGGAGACCAGAGAGGTGGAAGCGTGCTTTTCTGCTTGATTTCTCTCCCAGCTCACAGAATTCCTTGACAGCATGATGAGATTGCTTGCATGGAGTTTCTGTCCTGCAGTGGCTCAACAGTTAAGAGGTGAATGGACCCAGGTGCATCTCTGCTCGATGTCAACTTGCATTGCTCGATGTCAGATTAGCCTGTGTTTGTTCTCGTGTTTGGTGCCGGGCCTGAACACAAGTGACAGATTCTCCAAAGGGGTTGGGTGATCTCTGCACCGTTGATGCATCCTACACAAGGGGTATCGGCCCTGTTCAGAGCCTGCCTTGAAATACTTGCCAGTGGTTCTTTTACTATGAGGATGGGTTTCCTTTACTTGTCTGTGAGTTTGGAGAAGATACGTCTTGCCAGTTGTGGAAATTGAAGGGCTCTAACTGGGTGTGGAATGCTAAAGGCTTGGCATGACACTTGCTTGTATCAGTCAGTCTTTGCATGAAGCAGTTAATGGGGATTAACAGTTAATGGGGATTAAGACAGGATGTTCTCTGTAGTGTATCATCCTGGACAGTCATTTTTTTTGTAAGACCTAGGTTATCCAAGGTCAAGTCCCCACCAGGTTATGACATTGGTTGTGTAACTTGGGGCTGCTGGCATTCTTTGTCTGCCTACCTTAGGACAAAGTGGGGAAGAGGGCAGCTCATAGAAGTAATGATGGACAGAAAAGTAATAAGTAAACTATATTCCTAGTGACTTGTAGGTTGGGTTGGATCATAACATCTTCATCTGCTGTTGGTGTCTCAGCCAGATGTTCACATTGCCAGCTGCTGCATGATCCTGACAGGAAGTAGGAAAGACCCCCTTGACTCCTTACATTCCTGTCAGAGGTTCTAACATGGTGGGGTGATCTCCTCCACTAGGATCACATGGCAACCATGCACGATGTCCTGGATGCTCAGTGGCAGTATGATAACAACAAAGATGAGAGTTACCTCAGGAGAGTCATCTACCCTTTGGAAAAACTGCTTACATCCCACAAGCGTCTTGTTATGAAGGACAGTGCGGTGAGTTCTCCACATGTGCAATTTAGACGAATGCAGTCCTCGTTCTGGGTCACATTCCTGAAGAAAACCGACCAGGGTTGTTCACATACCAGAGAAGCTGGGTTCCCTTTCTTGAATCAGCAGTAGAGATGGACACAACGGAAGGCATCCCACTATGTCTGAATCTGTTCACGCAGCATCCTGGGCCAGTCCAGGCAGGGGCCTGCTTTCCCGCTTCCTTCCAATGGCTACCCATTCGGTGGCTGAGAGCAGGAGTCCCTACCCCACCCTCCTTGTCCAAGTGGGCAACTGCAGAGAGAAGTTCGTGCTTCCTGCCTGGACGGACCAGTTCCTGCCAGAATGTGAATGGGGCTTTTGGGGGGGGGGGAGAGGAACACGGAGCACCATGGGTGCTGCTTGAACAAAGTGGGACAACTCAGGTCATGCCCAACTTGAATCATCTTAGATATATCAGCTGTCAGCTGCTGAAGAAAACCATAGTTCATAGATTATCGAGTTTTTTAATCTGATAAATTGCATAAAATGGCCTATTGGTTAAAGATTCTAAAGCAGGCATGTCCAAAGTCAGGCCCGGGGGCCAAACGCGGCCTGTTTTCAAATTCTGAGTGGCCCACAGCTTCTCCTCCCTGCTGGCTCAGCCTGTCAGGCATCCCTGCCAGCTGGCCTTTCCCATACCGGATGGAGTCATTAGCTTGCAGTTTTATGGTTTGCCTGCCCTCCCTGCCTCTGTCCATCCCCCCAGCCACCTGCCCAGCCTACCCACCCCCAGTTCCGTTGCTGCAGCATCCTCCCCGCCTCCTTGCATGTTATAGAGGCCTGTCCAAAGTCCGGCCCAGGGACCAAATGCGGTTGAATGGTCGGCCCCCTCACATTTTCACCTCACCAAATCTGGCCCTCCTTGCAAAAAGTTCTAAAGAGAAAAGGCATGCTTGCTTTTAAGGATACTTTTATGGGAGGTTTTAAGTGACTGTTGCACAAGCACATGTATTGGAAATCAAAAGCTAGGGGAATACAGGTGCCATTTTGAAGGGCCACCATATTAGTAATGCAGCCTTTCTGTCAATATGGAATATTCCCTCCTATATTAATATACATCAAAGGAAACTGAAGCTTCCATAGGGACCAAGTCAAGAGGCTGAAGGTCTCCAGATGCTGAACACTGAGTTTTATTCACTTTAAAAGTAACCATGGTTTAGGTGTATTGTTCTTTCTTTTTCAATAACCTTTGAAGAGGAAAGTTGCCACCTTCAAAGGTTATTGAAAAAGAAACAAGGAACGACGCAGCTATTATAGTGGGCATTCCTATGTGAGACTGTGAGACAAAAACATTTTAACCACACGCAGAGCCATAATTATTTTATAAATACCAACATTTTAATATTTTATGTGGAGCTCTCTTGCCATCTGTTTCCAGACTTCACTGCATGCTATCTAATCTGTTGTTACCTGCATGGATTGCAGGGGTTGTCCTTGGATGAAAAACAGAATGAGCTGTACAGAGGTGGCTCTTAATGTTAACAAAAATGAACCGTTTTTGGCCTTCCGCGTACTTAGTTGAGTATTGTCTTCAGGTGAATGCCATTTGCTATGGTGCAAAGATCATGCTGCCTGGACTGTTGCGCTATGAGGATGGCATTGAGGTCAACCAGGAAATTGTTGTGATTACCACAAAAGGAGAAGCCATCTGCACAGGTGAGGATCGGAGCCCCTTCAACCCTTTTTTACCTGGTATAATGTGCAAAAGGAGTGGATTATACAGCCGTGACAGGCGAAGATTCGGCTTTGTCCAGTCATGGCTGCTCAAGACTTCGCAGGTAGAGTCATCTCTTGCATGTGTGCTTTTCATATAATTTTAATCTGATGGTATCTCAGGCCAAACAAGACCTCTTTCATCCTAAAGATAACCAACACCACCAAAGATTGAACAGTACAGCTGTGTGGCCTGGTGGCAAATATCGGCAGATTGTAATGCTCAATTTGTACTGCTTTTAGTCTGTTCTGTGTCTTCATTTTTGTTAAATGAAAAGTGACTGTGTTCTTTATATTATGATATACAATGCAATTAAACATCATGGGATGTTGCAGTACGGCTTAGTAGAAAAAAAAATCTCAAGTGGAATAGTTCCCACAAGATGCAAGTGAAATGTTGTCCTGATTAATAAATTACTCAAAATTCTGTCTTATGACATTCTTTTCCAAGGTGTTCTGGATAGAGTCCTCAGAAATAGTGTGACATCCCCTTTCTGTAGGGGGGGGCATTCTGCCACTCTATAACCACTGTACAACACTTCCAATCAGCATAGTAGGGAATTAGCCTCCAGGCATTGGCATTATAACCTTGTCCTAGAAAGGGGGAATTCATTCTGACCTCTTAGTAAAAGATTGAAGGTGGAGCATTTAATTCAAGCAACTGTGCATTTGCCAATTGGCAACAGAGAAACTCAGTAGTGACTTTGTGGCCCCTCAAAAGGACTGCGTTTGAAACTAGAACTGATGTGGCGCCTTCTAAAAGGGTGTGTCTTCTACATCCCCACCTGCCTGGGCTTGTCTGGGGCTACATGTGAAGTGATGATGAAGTTTATCCATTCTCTGAGTGCTGATGCCGCTCTGCCCTTCCTGCCACATTCAGATCCCTGTTCTAGGGTTTTGTGTGTTGTGTGGCTTCCAGGCCTCTTTGCGTCTTCCAGCGTTCTGCTGGAGGGCCCGCAGGGAAGTTTGGCCGGCTGCCGGCAGGGCCTGGGCAGCGCGAGCAGGGCCAGAGCCCCTCCTTAGAGGGGCTTTGGCTCAACCAAGAAGAATGAAACGGTCTGATCACATACTGCCTCAAACATGCTTCCAGAAGAACGGGCGCACTGAGTGTGCCGGGAAATGGCACGGTCCGCTTTTGGCGTTCTTTAAGAGAAGTGTGCCTTGTCTGTCTCCTGCTTTCTGTCTTCCCTGCTTAGGGTCTCCCGTGGGGATTATTAGGGGTGGGGGGAATCTGCCTTTTAGAGAGGAGGTTGAGCAGAGGCACCCTGGGGAAAGACATGAAATAAGGCCACGTTTGTGACCTGTGACTCTCGTGAGGTTGCAAGACCGCATCTTCCATCATCCTTACCCCATCACAGGCCCTGACAAAGGATCCAAAGAGCAGCACCCCCAAAGTATTCAGGGGGTGCCCATCTTTCTCTGCCCCCCACTAAACCTTATGTTTGTGGGGCTGACTTATAACGGGATGCATCTGTTTACCTCCACCTCACAAAATGAAGGAGATTGATTGTACAGTTTGTGTACAGTTTGTATAACTTAAAATTTGTACAACATAAAGAATTCCGGAGATAGGGGAAATTTGCTTAACATAATCGCCTATGGGGCGGATCTGTACAACATAAAATGGGATCACTCTGTTTCCAATGCATTCCTGTGGGAAGTTTGTATAAAGGAAAATTTGCTTAACCTAATTTCATTTGGAACGAATTAATTCCTTTCTACAAGGTACCACTTGTATATGTGTGGCACAGTTTTATCTCTTTGCAGCAAACGGCTACCACGTTGTGCTTTTAAATACTCAAGTTCTGCCTCTTGTGCCTTCTTGCAGCCATTGCCTTGATGACCACTGCAGTGATTTCTACTTGCGACCACGGAGTTGTGGCCAAGATTAAACGTGTCATCATGGAACGAGACACCTACCCCCGCAAATGGGGGCTCGGGCCAAAAGTGAGTCTTAGATGAGCTGGACTGTTTGATTATTTGGCTGAAGAGCGGTAGGTTACACTTTGGGTCAGTTGATTGCTCTCTCTCTCTCTCTTTTAAGATCAGGTTGTTCTCCACACTGGCAGTTTGTGGCTCCAGCCTTTTGAAGGCTTCGTCTGTATTAAATTGCTCACTCCTGGTGTCATTTTCCCCTTGGCACCACATAAAGCAAAGTGGTTTGCTTATATACCGCCCCATACCACTTGTAGTAGTCTCTGGGCAGTTTAATTACAGTAGGCAGGCTACACATCGCAGGTAGTCATTGTTGTCATAAATGCCGGGCATCTCGTTTTCTGGGCTTTGTTCTGCTGCTGTTTTGCTGACTTCGAAGGTCCAGGTTTTCTTTCTTCAGGAACAGTTTGAAATTGTTTGACAAAGTTGTTATATTTGCTACAGAATCTGTCTATCTCTCTCCCCGTGGTGAGCCAAATGATGTCAAAATAGACTTCGTGAGCTCTCTGTGGCAAAGATGACACAGATCTATCACCCAAGACTGATGGCTCTGCTAGAACTATCAGCATCCCTTCCTTGTGGCTATTATAAACCTGTCCAATACCGTAAGCCAGGCATGTCCAAACTTCAGCCCTCCTGAAGTTTTGGACCAGAGCTCCCAGAATTCTAAGCTTAGATTGCCAATGACAAAGGACTGTGGGAGTTGTGGTCCGAAACATCTGGAGGGCCGAACTTTGGACAGGCCTGCCGTAAGCGCTCCTTAAGCGGTGGTGGAAAAAAGGTGGCCGTTTCGGCGGCGGCGGCGGCTCAGCCTGGCCTTGGCGAACGAAGGGCGCGCCGGAGTTTGAGACCCCTTTTGTTCAACGTCCCGACCCTCAGGCGTCCCAGAAGAAGATGATGATCAAGCAGGGTTTGCTGAATGCCCACGGAAAGCCCAACGAGAAGACTCCACAGGCTTGGAAGGAGGACTATGTGGATTACAGTAGGTAATGCTCCAGCTGCCGTGGATCTTCATTCTGCCAAGGTGCTCGGGAGGGAGGGAGGGTACCTGGGGTCAGAGTCGGAAGTACAAAAAAACTTAGGAGTCTGAGTCGGAACATTTATCTACCGACTCCACAACCCTGAGCAGGGCTGTGAAGTCGGAGTCGAGGAGTCCGAGTCGGAGGAAATTTGGGGTACCTGGAGTCAGAGTCGGAAGTACAAAAAAACTTAGGAGTCGGAGTTGGACCATTTATCTACCAACTCCACAGCCCTGGAAGGCTGTGCCGTTTCCTGTCCCGCAGGCAGTTATCCCTTTCCCGTCTCCTTCCCGTGACTCTAGAGGGAGTCAGCCTGCCACAAGAAGCCCTGGAAAGCTGTGGGCGAGACCTCTACCCGTTAAGGGGTTTCTTTTCCCAACCAGTTTTCCATACAGGGACTGAAGCGAGGGCGGCCCGGGGGGGGGGCTTGGCAATAGGTCACTTTGTACAAAACAGATCTGACGTGCTAGAAGTTTCAAACCAGGCTCCTGTTTTCTTTTCCAGCGTTGCCACGAAGAAAGCGCAGGAGCGGGTGACCCCCATGGAGCCAGAGAGGACACCCAAGGTGGGTTTGCCTCAAAAGCTGTGTCCTGACATCTTGTGGGCTTTTGGGGTGTGGTGTCTGTTGGGCTCCGTCCTTCGTGCGGTTGTGAGTTTGAGGAGGCAATCGCTCCTCAAGGTTTTTTTTTTTTTAACATTTTAATTTTTTATTAAAAATTGTTGTACCTGTTAGCTTTTTTGTGTGTGTGTCTCTGTCACACACACACACACACACCCTTGCAGTGCTCTGCTGTGGAGATGGGGAGCATGTGTCCCTCTAGTCCAGGCAAACCGGCACAGGGGGAAGACCACGGTGGAGATCCCCACCCAGTCTCTATCTTCTGTGATGGCAGGAGATGGCCCAAGAGGCCTCCTTAGATCCAGCTGAATGCATGATCGGACACAGAAGTGGGGAAATTGTTCCTTTCAGGATGTATGTAGTCTTTCTCTACATGTGTGTGCGCGTGCACACACACACAGAGTGGGTTTTCCCAGTAGCATCTGGGGGAAATAGCATGTTCCTCCTCCTGGTCTTAGAGGTATTGATGTGACATTTGTGGTTTCAAAATCTTGGTGAAGGGAAGCTACAGAAACACTTTGAAGGTTCAGGATGAGCCGCTGGCCTCTCAACATTGTTCAGAAGGAACTCTAGGGCCATTGAAACCGACAGGCGTTAGTCCTCTTCCGTGGAGGAAATACCCTTATTTCCTCCTCCCTCAAGCAGCAAACAATGCCAACCATCGGCCTAAAGAAGTATAGTTTGTAAACATCTTGCACCATCTAGAAATTTAACCCCAAGTTATTCGATGGGTTTTGGAATCTTGGGGTTCATCGCCTATATGGTCATATCTCCATGCTTCTAGAAGTGTCAGAATACTTGAGACTCATGTGCAGGCAGTCTGTTCCCTCTGCTTCTGAGCTGCAGCCGTGACAGCTTTACAAGGTTAAAAGTGGTGGCCCCATATCTGGCACATCTGCCCGCCAAGTTTCCCTTTATCAGATATTCTCTGATGTTTGTCTTTCAGAGGAAACGGGCGACGGAGAGCGATAGTGAACAAGCAGAGGCAGCCCCGTCTCCTCCGGCCTCCCCGGAGCTGCCAGCCGAGACCAAGAAGAAGAAGAAAAAGAAGAAAGAGAAAAGGAAGATAGAGACAGCTGAGAGCAGTGAGGAGATGCCAGAAGCGGTAGGTCTCGTGTCATCTTAGAGCCATAATTGGGGTCTAACCCAGAGTCTTGGCTCGATCACTTAAAAAGCACCAGGATCTCTGTTCTAACACACACAAAAGTGCACTTCAGTTGGATATGTGAAGTTGTTTAATTGAAAAATAATAAGGATGGTGCAACAAGTTTCGTTTTAGAGGTCTCTGCCCAAGGGAAAGTTGTTGCTTAAAGATGACCCATCCCTTGTGAGCCACTTCTGAACTGGTTTGGTGATGAGGGGAACAGTTAAAAATTAGTGATTTACCACTCGAGTAGTGTTGTCTTCATTAGATTATCTGGAAGTTGAGTTGTGTCAACTGGACTTCTTGAGAGATTGAAATGTTTCGCTGCTCATCCAAACAGCTTCGTCAGTCTGAGGAAAGCTAGAGGCGACTCCTCCATTTTATAGTTCCCTTTGACCTCATGTCACCCTGGTCTGAAATAGGCTCATAAGAGGTGCAACCATTAGATGGGACAGTAGGCTCATTAGGTGGGCAATGGCCCACCTTTACAACCTGCCCATCACCCACAAAGTATGAGTCACTAGCCATGTCCTTGCTGATGGAGGTGTGAAGTGTTTTCATTAGATTTGTACTTCTCTTGTACTGGCAAACCTTGGAAACGAGCAGGATATCTGGTTTCTCTATACCTCACATGGAGGTTGCATTTATTTCATTTTAATTTGGACCATTATTCCTTCCCTAGGTCAGTGACACAAGCATGAAGAAAAAGAAGAAGAAAAAGAAGAAGCAACAAGAAATGGAGGAGAGTTCAGAATAAGCAGCCGGATCTAACGAGAGCAAACTGCTGGACCATTTGAGGTAGTATGAGTCCAGCGGCCTTCATGGCATTGAAGGGCCAGATCAACGAACAGAGACTTGTCCTGATTGCTGTGCAAACAAAAAGAGAGAGAGAGATAAAAATACACTGTTTGATGAGATCCCTGCTGCAAGCCCCTGCTGTCCTGTTCTAAGGGCAGTTTGAGGAAGCGAGGGTGCCAATATGGTCCACCCTCTCTGTACACGTTGGTATGAACTTAGAGGCGTTTTTGGTCAGGGCAAAATACAGGGATGCTCTTGGTTTTGGCCCTGCTCTAGCAGCCTCTAGCCTCGTAGACCTCCCCAGCTCCACATTTCCCTCTGTTTGAATGTCACGGAGCGGCTTGAAGGATCAGGTTAGCTTTTCTGTTGGAGGGCAAACGTGGCAGTGGCAGTGGCGGCTCCATTTTTGTAACTGTTCAGTGATTTCCCTCTCAGGGCAGAATGTCCTATGTTGCTCTTGTGGTCTAAGATGCATCCATTAAGCAGAATCAATCTGCGACTTCCTACTCGTGGTCGAGCTTCGGGGATCTGAGACTGTTCGTGAGGATGGTTCACCCAACTAGCCAAGCACCCTCTCCCGAGAGAAAGACGACAGCCTTCCGTCCTTTTTTTGGGGGGGGGGGTCCATATCCTTGTTCTTGCGATCCAATAATGTTCGGAGTCTCAGCACTCCTCTCACTGTCCGGGAGCAGAGCAGTGTCATCCTCTCCATTCCCCCCCCCCAATTTTTTCTTTCCCTCTCCATTCCTAGAGAGAACACCAAAGTTGGCTTAAGAGGAGGAGCATTTCGTATTTTTTTATATTAAAAGATTGCAAATTTTATTGCTGCTGGTTTGTTTGCCTTCTTAAGACTACTGCAGAAATGATCTGTGTTAGTTTGGCTGTTGGTTTCAGGTTTCCTAGTTCAGGTCGCTCTCTGAGTGCATACTCCTGTTCTTACCTGCCATAGGCCCTATTCAGAAAGCAAAACGCCATAGGACTAGAATCATTTGGGGAAACAACGTGGCAAGTTGGAGGGCAATTCCCTCGATTGAGCCGTAGCTAGGAATTGAGGATAGATGGCTGGCCTACTGGTTTCTCTCAAATTACCCGGTGGGGCAGTTGGCAAAACTGCCCCGTCCCCCCCAAAGCTACCTACTGCCTTTGCGAAAGTTTTCAAACCTGGAAAGTGGAGGCAGTGATTCCGCAAAGAAACAGCAATCAGATCCGCATATTTTATCACTTTATTGCTGTGTGTTGTTCTCCCTGTAATTAGATTCAACCCGAGGTCTATTGCACATCCACAACCCTCTCTTTTTTTGGCATCCTTAAAATCATGAGGCTCAATACACTTTGAAGCTTGCATTCCTCCCGCATCACCATTAATTCCACAAAACAACGTTGTGTGAGAAGAGGGATGTTTAATTTGAGGGGCATCTCCCAGAGTTGTGCTTGTGAGCGGAGGAACGGTGGGCTCCTTCGTGTCTTGTTGGTAGAGACAAAAACTGAACTATTTTTTTTCTGGCACATAACAGGGGGAGCTATTCTAGTTGGTATGTCAGCATGCAGGTGCTGCAAGAGATCAAGCCAGGCGTGGGATCTGGGTTGCTTTTGCATCGTCTACCATGGCTTAAAAACAAGATAGCGTCTTCTCTGCCTGTGCCCTTTTCTGCCTCAAAGCCCAAATCTCGAGCTGTGTTGTGCTCTTCGCACCCCCCATCTCCTGGGAGGCAGAGGCTGAGCGGTAGATGTGTCCCTGGTCCCTTGATAGATCACCGGAGAGGTGTAAAAAGTGAAACGCCACTCGAAACATACTGTGCAAAGTACGTGGGGCCCCTTCTAGCAAAGTGAACGGCTGTGCCTTATCACAGAAAGCACCTACTTTGCCAAGTATGGGGAGATTGACCGAATCTACGGAAACCAGGGCTTTACTTGCTTGGTTTTGAAACAGAAAAGCGCTCAGCTCTTGCCGGCATTCACAGCTTGGCGGTTTTCACCCTGAAGGTGGGTTATGGTCTTGGAGGAGAAGGTGCCTCCTTCCTTGCTGGCAGTTCGGAGGCTGGTGGGCTACTGGGTAACAAATGCAAGCTGTAAACACACACACACACACAAAGAGAGAGATGTCCTCTGTTGAGGATGTTTGCAGCTGAACGTAGGAGAGACTTGCCTTGCCAGGAAAAGAGCCGTGGCTGCTCTCGGGGCAAGAGCCTGGTGGATGGGACGAAGGGTGAAACTGGGAGATGGTTGACCCCCCCCTCCTGTCCTCCACATGCTGTAGGGAGGCAAGGGGCCAGTCTGGACAAGGGGTTTATGCTTCGCCCAAGGGCCTGAGTCAATACACCCAGGAAACCGGAACCCACTGCGGAGACGTGCAGGCACGTTCAAAGGCTTCCTGCAGCTGCTCAAGGCTCTCCTCGACGCCGTTGTTCACTAGTGACAGGTCAAAGTAATGGGCGTATCTGCTCCGGATCGCTTCTGAATCTTTCTGAAGCAGCTGCAACGTTTCCGACTGCACGGGAAAGGAAGATGGAACGTTAGTTCTGCGACCTCGGCTCAAAGAGGGTCGACCAGGTTGGTTTGGAGGGACTGAAGCCAGCTTCGCCATCCCCTAGGCCTTGATTCCCCCCCCCCCGGGCCATCATATAATAGGATCCAGAAGTGACCGCTAGGCAGGGGGGGGACTTCAGAATCTGTGGATTGCACAAGTTGGCAGGAATTTTCCCCACTAGACTGGGGCTTTAATCAAGAAATCAAAAATCATGAGAGGTGTCTTTCAAGTTCTTAAACAGCCATTTGCATCCTGTAGAGAAGACATGGGAAGTGAGCTTAGCTTGACTTGAAAATACCTGTCAGGATCATGTTTTCTTAATTAACCCCCCCCCCCCCCCCCCAAAGTCTGGCTAGAGAAGTCTGGCTGACTTCTTGAGCAGTAGTCCACTGGAAGAAACAACGTATTTACCACTGGCTAGTTCATGGCAAACCACTCCAGTATTCCTGCCAAGAAAAACACCATGGTCATGGGGTCACGAAGAGTTGGTCACGACTGTAATGACACAACACACACAGTTCACTGAAAGAACCAAACCTATTAGACTAATAGTAACTTTTTGTTGCTGTGATGAAGTGAGAGGCAGTCCACAAATATGCTAAATTTAAAAAAGTGTCCACCTTGAAGTTGCTCAAAAGACCACCTGGGTCCCGCTGTCGTATTTAGCAAACATTTTGTCTACAAAGAGATATGTCAAACTGTGAGGCACCCCCTACCTGATTGCCTTTGTCTGTCGGAGCAATGAACACAATGAAAGGCGAGAATTCAGCAGTGTGGATGATCTTCAGGGTCTGCCACAAAGGGGACAAAAGGGTCAAATAAAGGCAGTTCACAAAAGTTAAAAGGCAGGCAGCATAACAGCACAGGGTTGCTCAAGTGGCCTCCTGCCCTGCAGAATCCGTTTCACGCACAATTAAAAACCCACAGGACTCCCCTACAGAGTCTTGACAAGCCAGTATTTAATTCTCATTTATTATTTGGGGAACACAAAAAAATCAGAACCACTTTGAATAGGTACAGGTGGCCTTCAAAAAGACAGAGCTTACAGCTGCCCACTCCCCCTGCAAGAGCTGTGGAGCTTTACTGAATTTCGAAGTACCGATTCCTTTAGGACAGTTTCGTCAAAAATTAAAATTGTTTTTAGCATCAACTCCTTTCCCTGTATTTGAGGGAGGAGGTTATAGGAGGCAGGAAATGTGCTACTGGTCATTTACAATCTACTTAACTGTTCTGTGCATATGTAACACCACCCACTTGCACGTCTCTGGTTCCTCAGCGCACTCTTCTGCACCTCACAAGGATTTTCCAGTGAGTTAAAGGGGCAGTGATCTCAAGAGGTCCAGGGAGAGTATATACCAGTGATGGCAAACCTACGGCACGGGTGCCAAAGGTGGCACTCGGAGCCCTTTCTGTGGGCACCCGACATCGCCCCTTCACAGCCACCTGTATTCAGGTTAAACTGCTGTATTGGCACTTTGTGAAAAATTAGTGGGTTCTGAATTGCAGTTTGGGCACTCATTCTCTAAAAGGTTCGCCATCACTGGTATATACCCATCCCTGATGCTTGGAGGGCTACTTTAATGTCCCCATTTTTTCCCTAACAAAATGTTCTTTTTTGTACTGAAAACTAACTTGCCTCCTCTAGTAGCCAAACATATTTTTATTTCAAGAGTTTAAAACATTTTTGTTGCACGACGGTCCTCGCAACACAGAAAGCTTGCTTCTCCGTATCCCTTGAAGGAAAAATGGACTTTCTGAAGAAACTTTGGGGGAGGAGTTGAGGGACCACCTGTGCCCCATCCTTGAGTTTAAAAACTATAAAGTAGCTCCCAAGTGTCTCTAAAGCAGGCAGGCATGTCCAAACTTTGGCCCTCCAGATGTTTTGGACCACAACTCCCAGAATTCCAAGCCTGTATTCCCGATGGCAAAGGACTGTGGGAGTTGTGGTCCAAAATATCTGGAGGGCCAAAGTTTGGACATGCCTGCTCTAAAGCAGTGGTTCTCCACCTGTGGGTCCCCAGATGTTCCTGGACTGCAACTCCCAGAAATCCCTTCCTGCACAGCGCGTGGCAGAGGCTTCTGGGAGTTGCAGTCCAGGATCATCTGGGGACCCACAGGTGGAGAACCACTGCTCTAAAGGAAGGTGATGATGCATAAGCAGTGGAGAATCAGATCCGTTGGTAAAAATGCACTGCAGATTTTTATTGGGCAAATGAGAAAAATTGGGATTGTTGTGCTTCTCTCGACTTCCCTTTCTTCATTCGGTGCGTGCAGAATTCATTTGGTTGGGATGAAGGTACTGCACACCTTTGAGGTGGCCACCTCTGCCTCTGCCCGAGCTCCCAAAACCAACCTGTTCTCCAAAAGCGGTGCCCTATCCAGTGTGGAGAGGGCAACCCTCACCCACCTCTCGTCTAAATTCCAGTACTGAGGGAGGCAGGAGATGTTTATGTTGACAAGGGCTAAGTAACAAAGGAAGGAAGGACCTGCTCGCTTTTCCTACCTGCGGTTCAATGTCCAGAATGGCAATCTTGTCCTGTCCGTGGATCTTGTGTACCGTCTCGAATTTCGTGCCGAACATGTTACCCTGGAAACTCCCAAACTCAAGGAACTCGTTGGCCGAGATGTCTCTCGTCATCTCCTCGGTGGAAACGAAATGGTAGTCTTTCCCGTCCACCTCGTTTTTCTTCTGGGGCCGGGTCGTGTCTGCGATGAGGAAGAGACGGAAGTGAGACAGGGAGGAGGTGGCAGCCCAGTATGAAAAGAGCAGGTGGATGGATGGGGAAACCCGAGGAAGAGGCCGGAACACATAAAGCACCCATCTGCGGATCCAAGCCATCGAACCCCATTTTGCATTGGGTGATAGCATGGTGTAGTGGATAGAGCATGTGAATTGGGGGTTTTGGAATGGCTAGTCTTTTTAACAGGTCACCAGGCCAGCTGACCGGCTGGCCATTCTCAGGCTGAAAGCTGCTGGCATCAGCAAAAACAGACCCTCTCTGGTAAGTAAAAAATCCTAACGGACCACCTTGATGTGTGTGTACTGTGGGGTCGCGGTGGCCACAGGACAACCAGCTCCCCAAATGTCTCTCGCTTTGAAAATCGTATTCAGGTCATTAATAAGGACGATGCCCCTTAATGATGAAGAAATGAAATTGTGGAGGATTTGAAGCAGTGGTTCTCAACCTGTGGGTTCCCGTATATTCCTGGACTGCAACTCCCAGAAATCCTGGCCAGCTCATCTAGTGATGAAGACTTCTGGGAGCTGCAGTCCAGGAACATCTGGGGACCCACCGGTTGAGAACCACTGGTTTAAAGGAAGCTGCCACAGTGAATAGTGCACTCTTATTTTCAGAGTGCAGCTCTTATTCTCTCTCACTTTGGGTGCTCTTCTGGCTACAACTGATGGAGAGAGGTCTGGGCCAGGTTTTGCCTCCATTGCCTAGCATGATCTATTTGGGCTCTCCGTAGCTTCGGAGGGCCTCTGGTGGAGGTTTTCCCGTGAGCTGTTCCCTGGTCCTTTTTCACTGGAGATGCCAAGGAGAGAGAGAACCAGGGTTTCTGACGCGCGCACTCACATGGAACAGGGTAGCCAAATTTCTCGGGGTTCTTAAGGAGCAGAGTGTTCTTAATGTGGCTTCGGCCAACTCCACTGGCTCCTGGTTCCAAAAAGAGAGGGTAGAAAATGATCATTGGGAAACCACACTCAAGCATTTACCCACTCTACCATCTGCCCTTGACAAACCACTGGCTACTGGCTAACAAATACAGTGGTACCTTGGATAAAGGAATTAATTTGTTCCAAATGAAATTATGTTAAACAAAATTTCCTTTAGGCAGATTTCCCATAGGAATGCATTGAAAAAAGTAATCCCTAATCGCGACCATTTTTATGTTGTACAGATCCACCCCACAGACGATTCTGTTAAGCAAAATTTCCCCTATCTCTGGAATTTTTTATGTTGTACATATTTTATGTCATACAAACCGTTTGTTATACGAGGGTCCACTGTACGGTATCATATTTCTCATCCCTTAGTTATGGCATCGGGCATGATTGCAGGGACGAGGGCGACCAAGTGTTTACAAGAATCAAAGTTTCCAAAAAAAAAGGGGGGGGTGTTGTTACCTATTAGCACCAGGGTCTTGCGCTTGAAAGCGGGCAGTCTCACCACCTCTTCATAAGACACCACGTCCAGCTGATCAAAAACTGGAAGGAGAACAAGAGGGAACATTTAGCAGAGACCACTTAGTATACTGGAGACAATACAAGGACATCATGATTAGTAGACAGTGACTGAAATCCAGTAGCAGAACTTAACACCATCTAAATCGAACAACCTATTTCCGAAAATTATTTCCACCAGGAAGACTTCATAAGTGGTACAGATTTTCAGAAACTAAAGGACGCCCCCCCTTTTTTTTTTTTCCCTGCAGTCCTCGGAATCTTCCCTGGGCGGTAAGAGATCCCCAGGGAATCCCAAGACTTGAGGATATGAGATTTTCTTATTTTTTTTTATGGAAGCGCACAGCCGCTGGGTGACATCATTGGCCTTATGCACCGTGAAAGCCCGTGACTGGATTTCTGCCTCCCAAGAGCCTCAATCTTTATTCATTTAAATTCAGTCTCCTTTGGCAATGACCCAAAATTGGTGCCCACCAGTATATATTGTGCCCCACAAAGAGCATGTGTGTGGCACAATGTTTAAATGCGTGTACCGCAGGTAAAACTGTGCCAGGGTTCAATCCCAGGCAGCCGGGTCATGGTTGACTCAGCCTTCCATCCTTCCTAGGTCGGTAAAATGAGTACCCAGCTTGTACCCTGATGAGGGAGGCAACCAAGGCTGTCCTGATGCCCATCTACCAGTAGGTGGCACTTTCTGAACAGCCAGTTCTAGGGAACTGAACACTGTGAATGGCAAGGCTTTTTTTATCAGAGGTTGGTGTTGTCCTCTTTTGAGCAAGAGGCTTTTAAACTGTGTCTTTAAGCTGGACTTTTAACTCCCTTTTTTGCATGCATTATTTATTTCACGGTGCCTTCGTGGCCCACTGCGGTATTACTGTAACCTGCTTTGAGTCCCAATCATTGGGGAGAGAGGCAGGGTATCTGTTATGTAAGCTGCCTTGGGTCCTTTTTAAGGAGAAAGTTGGGGTAAAAAATTTTTTTTAAATAAATCAGTCCAAGAAGCCAACAAATGCAGCTGCTTAACCATCTTTGCTCTTTATCCTGCAAAGAAAAGAGCAAAGATTGGAGAAATTCCTCTTTGGATCACAAATCCCAGAATCTCTCTGGATGAGGGATTCTGATTTTGGTTATTTTTATCATAACAAAAAAAAAGCCATTTCCAAGCTCAGAAGGCGCGGAAGGTGCTTACTTGAGCTGTGCTTTGCCAGGTACTTGTCTTTGCATTTCTTCTTTTTTCCAAATGGGCTACAGCTCTGAGCTCCGCCAGGATTTCCTTTGGTCATGCTTGCTACACGCCTGCAGGAGAAGAATACAGTCGCTTTCAGTTTGGTGCTGGGTTTATTTCTGCCCTCTGAGATACAGGACGGCTACCTTGGGGGGAGGGAAGGCTTCCAGGAGTGGTGCTCAAACCCTGCAATGCTGGACTAGGAAGGTTTTGTTGGTGCCCCCATGTCACATGAGCACCAAAGAGAGAAATCTTTTGTCCTGTTTTGTTCTTTTCGATTTTGAAATTTAAATTGTCTTATTTCACTCATTGGTCCATATTCTACATTTTTTTTAAAAAGTGTAATTCGGTTTAGAACAGGCATGTCCAAACTTCAGCCCTGCAGATGTTTTGGACCACAACTCCCACAGTCCTTTGCCATTGGCAATCTAAGGTTAGAATTCTGGGAGTGGTGGTCCAAAGCATCAGGAGGGCCAACGTTTGGACATGCCCGATTTAGAACCACCCTTCATGTGCATGGGTCAAGGAGGAGGCGGTGGCAGATGAAAGGGAGTCATCCAGGGAAAAGGAGACAGAGAGCAGATGGCAATCAACTGGGAAGGAGGGCAACCTACCATTCTTGTAGCTCCAATGAGGGAATGAGGCCTGCCGATCCGCTGGGGGAACCCTCCACCCGTCCCTGCCACCAGTTGCTGTCGTCCTTGTTGATGATCTCGATGACCTCTCCTATCTGGAACTTCAGCCCGGCTTCTTTGCAGGGAATCAGGGGGTCTCTTTGGGGGTCGTAGTCAAACTGAGCTCTCATGAAAGTCTGGAGGAAGACAGAAACAGGTTGCCGTTCACCAGGCGGGAAAGCCCTGCTTTCCGAGACCACTGCCGAGCGTGCAAAGCCAAGAAACTAAACCACCGCTTGGGAGTGCGACCTTGTTTGGGTTCCCACAAGTGGCCATCTTAAAAAGGAATCAACCCCCCCCCCCCCCGCAGACGGCAATGTTGTGGTGAGAGAGTTAGGTGCGGCCTTACGAAGCCCAGGCTGAAGTCCACACAACACCACGGAGATCCCTGCCTGCCTTTGGACTAGCCGCTTCTGGTGGTGTGAACTACGGAACGAGGGAGTTACGAAAAGACAGTGGGAAAAGAGATTTGTGAGAGGTAGCCGTGTTAGTCTGTTTGTGCAAGACTTCCAGGCAAAAATCAAAACAAAAGACAAAAAAAAACACCATGTGGCACCTTAAAGACTGAACTTATCATATTTTAATGTAAGCTTTCGTGGACACACCCACTTCTTCAGAAATATATTAGGAAAGAGGAGAGCCACAGGCCTTGCCTTGAGATCAATGGAGGAGAAGCAGAGCACGAACGTAACTGAGTAATGAATAAAAACATGGCTAGTGACTGGTGCCGCACCATGCTATTTGCCCCTCTCACTCTGTACAGCCAGGGCAGGGCAGGTGCAGCACCCCGGGACCTCAGGCAGAGATTTGTCTGCCCCCCCCCTTTAATCATTTCCCCTGGTTCCAAATCTGAACCCAAGGCCTTCTACACACATAACATGTTCTTGACCGCTCACCACCAGGGCCCACGCAATCCCTGGATTCATACAGTCACTCCTCACTTAACAACCCACCTGTTTAATGACCACTCAGCCTTGCAGCCAGCAAGAATGGCCAAAGCCGCTGCCTGAGGAAAAACCCGCTGTTCCAGCTCACGGGGCCTGGGCCAAAGAGTCCAGCCTGCTTCTGCTTGCCTGTACTGACCTGGTCAACAGCTCAGAGGGGAGGACGGAGGGCTATACGCCACACACACACCCGTCACCTTCCTCCTCCTCCTTCATTGCTTCCCAGGGGCTGGTGTTGCCATGAGCATCACTGTGCCTCTGCACATTCTCAGTGGGGAGAATGACCCAAGTGGGTCAGTTGAGCATCCTGAGACTTTGTCTCCTCCTCCTCCTTCAGCTCCTCACTTAACAACCAATTCGCTAAAGCACCTAGTCGTAGGAACAGAACTCCGTTGTTAAGTGAGGAGCGGCTGCAGGAGAAACTCCAGAGCGTCTGGACAGAGCCAGGATTTAATTTCTCCCCCTACACACACACACACACACACACACACACACAGAGAGCCAGGGCAGTTCCCTAGGGCGCCAAAATGGAGAGGGGGCGCTGGTCAGCCTGCTGCCCCCCCCGCCGCGGGCCACCACCGTTCGTCCCCCCGCCGCCTGCTGCCGCCCACCCCCTGTGCCCGTCACCGTCCACCCCCCAGGCCCGGCGCCGTCCCCCGTCATCCGCCGCCCCCTGCCGCCCCGCCCCCCTCGCGTAGGGCGCAAAAAAGCCTAGCGCCAGCCCTGCACACAGCACAACACAGCACAAAACAGCCAACAAGTACACCTCTGTTTATATATGCGGCTGCAGGAGAAACTCCAGAACGTCTGGACAGAGCCAGGATTTAAATTCTCCCCCTCCACACACACACACACAGACAACACAACACAAAGCAGCCAA
Organism: Phrynocephalus guinanensis; assembly: GCA_037367245.1. Lineage (NCBI taxonomy): Eukaryota > Metazoa > Chordata > Lepidosauria > Squamata > Agamidae > Phrynocephalus > Phrynocephalus guinanensis. Next base: position 6,275,139 of record CM074748.1, on the reverse strand, counting down.
CAAGTACACCTCTGTTTATATGCAGCTGCAGGAGAAACTCCAGAACGTCTGGACAGAGCCAGGATTTAAATTCTCCCCCTCCACACACACACACACACACACACACAGACAACACAACACAACACAAAGCAGCCAACAAGTACACCTCTGTTTATATGCAGCTGCAGGAGAAACTCCAGAATGTCTGGACAGAGCCAGGATTTAAATTCTCCCCCTCCACACACACACACACAGACAACACAACACAACACAAAGCAGCCAACAGAGCCAGGATTTAAATTCTCCCCTTCAAACACACACACACACACACACACACACACACACACACACACACACACACACACACACACACACAACACAAAACAGCCAACAAGTACACCTCTGTTTATACAACCCCCCACAGCCATCTGCAGACTCCACCTCTTTCTCTCCCTCCTCATCTTGCCCATCTTGTCAAGATTTCAGAATCAGTTTCTTCCAAAGGAAATGAAGAAACGGCAGGTTTCTTCAGCAGTGGATTTCCCAAGTTAGAAAATGCTTCCTCAGTCACGTTTCTCTTTGTCACACAGTGATTGACGTGAGGTCACAGAAGCCTCCTGCCCCAACATCATAACTGGTATGTGAGGATTTCTTTTCTGTGGTCTTTGACGGGCCTGGGAAACCTCTCGCAAAAGCTCTCTTTAGAAAAAAAGGCTACACTGGATCAGTTACAAGTGGGTGGGGGGGGGGAATATTAGCTGGCTGGTTTGAGGAATCATGCACACCAGGGAAATGATGCAAGAGACATCCAAATCCCCCCCCCACACACACACATGAATGTGCTCCCGATGGCTCATCCCCCAAGGCCCTGCTTAGAGTCTCCATGTCCATGCAACGGGAGGAGCCGAAAAGCAAGGCCTTTTCGGTGGTGGGGCCCAAAACCTGGAAACCGTTTCCCAAGGGAAGCCCACCTGTCTTCAATATTGCTCCCTCCGGGAATGCATGAACTGGGAAAATAAAAGGGCAGGCGAACAACTCGGGCATTCGAGTTACCCTACCGGCATCCCTGGAACCAGCCTGCTCCAACAGGATGTTTTTGCTTTTTAATTTAAGCAGGGCTCAAGCAGAAGGCCAGGTGAATTAAAAACACATTGTATTAGAAACACAATTAAAAACACATTGTATTAAAAACTAGTACAAAGTCTCATCCACAACAGTCCATCAATGGGTCCCAAGAGTGCCACTGGAAGGCAACAGCCTCCCCGGAACCCTAGAAACAGCCAGATCCGCTTATCTTTACTACTCCAAAGTTACAGGGGTGGGGTGGGGGGTGGGGTGGATATGCACCCATTTCACAAACAGCCTACAAAATGCCCATTTCTTGATGAACGACTAGCTCTGTAGAAGGCTCAGAACTGTGATTTTTAAGGGCCTTTTCACACGACCCCTAAGATCCGCTGGCCACTTAAATCCGGACCAGAGATCTTAGGGGTTTGTCGCTGTTCCTGCGTTCCCAACCCTTCCACACTGCTGGCTGTGTGAGGGGAGGGAGAAAAAAAGGAAGAAAAGAATGCCGCTCACCTCCCTTCTGCCGTCCCCGCACTGTATTCAGATCTCTTAAAGGGGCGGGGGGGGGGGCAAAAAAAAGAACAAACAGAAGCAAGGAGAGCCCGGCAGTCACTACTGTTATATCCGCATCAGGAATTTTCACCTCCGGAGAGCAGGTACCTGAAAAGTGCGCTGGGACGCGCTTAGGTGGGCGTGGTCACACTTAGTTATCTGTAAACTCCAGAGCTGCTGGGGAAATAATTTTAAGCTCCGGAGCTGGGAGCCATTTGCGGCGGAGTTTAGGGGTCGTGTGAAAAGGCCCTAAGGGGCAGAAAATCAAGGTAAAGCAATGCTCCAACCAACTAAGAGTGGTCTAGAAGTGGACACACACACACACCCCACCTACCTGGAGGGCAGGAGTTCGGCTGTGCTGGTTGGGAAGGATCTTTAGGGAAATGGTTCCCTTGGTTTCTTTCTAGCAAATAAAAGTAAAGGAAGAGAATTAACCTCGGGCATCATGAGTAATTCTCTCTCAAAGGGGGGAACCAAGTTTAGAAAAATGTCCTGTTTAGGACCAGGAACCCTTACCTGGAAGTTTTTAGACATTGCGGTACAGAAGCTCTGCCCACAATGAAGTCTCTCCAACGCCCCTGATGGGAAGGTACCCAACCTTTGTTGATCTGTTAAGAACCTACTCATTGCTTCGCAGGTCCCGTAAAGGCAATAAACCAATTGGCTGCTCCGAGAATTAGGATTCCCAAGAAAGGATTGGACAAGTTCATGGAGAACAAGGTTCTCAATGGCTATCATTTATGGATGCCTAAGGACAACTTCTGGGTTGGAGAGAGAGGCAGGAGATCTCTCAATGTCATTGGCAGGGAATGGTAAGCAGGTGAAGACATCTGCTTGGGAATACCCTGAAGCAAATGGTGAGCCACTGTGTGAGACAGAATGCTGGACTGGATGGGCCGTGTGGCCTGTTCCAGCAAGGCTGTTCTGATGTTCTTATTCTTTCCCAAGGTTCTACCTGCAGTGATGGCCATGTAGGCATGGGGAAGAACATGGATGGAGCTTTCTAAACGTCATTGGGACGGCAAAGCAGAGGACACATGTGTCCTTGTTTATTAGGTTCAGTGGAAGGCCGTCCCCTTAATGGTTTGCAGTTCCCATGGAGCTTGGAACGCTCCATCCGTGTTCTTCTCCATGCCTTGATGGCCATCACAGCAGGCAGAGTTTTGGGAAAGGGTAACTCTGCATCCTGAAACTCCTCCGAAAAGTTGGGGGGCAATGGCGGGTAAAGCTACCAACATCTTAGCTCCAGAAATACCTGCTGAATTCTGGAAGTTGTAGTGAGAGGGAGAAAAAATGTTTTAAAAAAATCTCATGCCTAGTCATCGGCACCTCTACCCCACTCACAAAGGTGCTGTTTTTTGCCCTGCAGACACTCTCCCTGGTAGCTGCTTTCAGGGTTTGTGGGTTTCCTTAACAGACAGGATAAAACATTGCTACCCATTCCCTTGCTTCACATTTCGCTCCTAAATCATGCAGGTTTGGAATGATGAGAGTTGTCGTGCCAAAGATCTGGAGGGATCCAGGTTGAAACAGCAACATGGGATGTCCACAGAAGGCACTACACCAGGCATGTCCAAACTTTGGCCCTCCTGATGTCTTGGACCACAACTCCCAGAATTCTAAGCTTAGATTGCTTTACAGCTGGCTAAATCACAGAGCTCAAGATGAGACTTCTAAACGAAGCCCCCGCCGATATGGCGACCCTACTTGAAAGTCAACGGCGAGAGACTGATGGGCGTTGTAGTCCAACCGCATGTGGATTCTACCTTCCCCATGTCCTCTCGCGCCCTAACCCTAGGCAGAAGGCTGTGATTTATGCTGAACTAGCCATTTTATCACTGTTGGAAGAATTCTGTGGATTTCTGCTGCTTACAAGCCAGTTCAGCGCCCCCCCTACCACCCCCCACCTTCCTTTGGCCCCCGTACCTACCAGGATCTTCTGCAGCTGGTCTACCGAATGGTTGGCCACGCTCTTCCCGTTGATTTCTAGAATCTCATCACCCACGTGAAGGGAGCCTGACAGGGGAGGAGAGATCAATGGGCGGAGGTTGAAAATGGGCAGGCACTTGCCTGCCAAGATCAACACCACTGTGCCATTGGGATGCCTCGTCCATTTCGCCGCCAAGGGAACAGGTCCTTCCCTGCAACAGACTTGCTTTTTAAGGGATGCGGTAGTGACCAGAGCTTGGAGATGCTCGTGCGTCTGGGCTGCAACTTCCAGAATCCCACAGTCAGAAATGCTGGGCTTGGGGATTTGGAGAGACGCCGTCAAAAACGATCATTTTTGCAGCGGGACACGCTGCTTTGTCCTCCACGAGACGGACAAGAGCCAAGGCATCAGAAGGAATGGCTAGAAGCCAGCACAAGCATCGGCCATCTCGTTGGGACTCATGGAAAGGCTAACCCCAGCCGCCGACAACAAGGCACGCACCCTGGATGCACAGCGCAAAACAGCCACCGGAGAACCCTGTTTTCCAGCAAAGCCAGTATCAGGTGTGAGAATGCCCCTGGCCAACCTTCACCTCCCATCTCTCCTCCAGGGGCGGTGGTGGGCTTAAGCAGCTGGCTTCAGGTACATCAGCACTGCTGGGGGAGCATCCCATCCGATGGGGGGGGAAATCATCTCAGCAGCTTCTCAGCAGCTTCTGGGGAAGTCCCCAAGGGCTCAAACACAGAGACTGCAAAATTTAACTATAAGTCCCCAGCCAACAGGGCTCGCTGCTGTGGATTCTGCCAGCTGTCATCGCCCCCCCCAGATAGATAGATAGATAGATATAGATATAGATATAGATAGATAGATAGATAGATATAGATATAGATATAGATATAGATATAGATATAGATATAGATATAGATATAGATAGATAGATAGATAGATAGATAGATAGATAGATAGATAGATAGATAGATATACACACACACACACACACATATTGGCAGACATCCATTCTCTTAAGCCAGGGGTGTTCAAACTTTTTGCAAGGAGGGCCAGATTTGGCAAAGTGAAAATGTGTGGGGGCCGACCATTCAGCCATATTTGGCCTCCGGGCCGGGACTTTGGACAAGTCTCTATATCATGCAATGAGGCAGGGAGGACGCTGCTGCAGCAACGGAGCCGGGGGTGGGTAGGCTGGGAAGGTGGCTTGGGGGATGGACAGAGGCAGGGAGGGCAGGCAAACCATAAAACTGCAAGCTAATGCCTCCATCTGGTATGGAGAGGGCCCAGCGGGCAGGGATGCGTGAGAGGCTGAGCCGGTGGGGAGAAGAAGCCGTGGGCCACTCAGAATTTGAAAATGGGCCGCATTTGGCACCCAGGCCTGACTTTGGACATGCCTGTCTTAAGCTGTGCTAAAGCATGAAGTTTTAGGCACCTGAGGTGGGGGAGAAACACTGATTCTAGAGTCGGAACGACAATGAAGAGGTGGACTCCTTTTAGGGGGTATTTCCCCCAGCCTGCTTGATCTCTTTACCTTGCCTGTGAATCATGCCCCCATGGAGGATCCGGGCCACCATGCAGCTTTTCTTCTCGTTCAGCTTCAGTGTGATGCCCTGGAACAGACAGGAAAGTATTTTTTTTACATTTTTGGAGAGTACAATTCCCAGGATTCCTTATACTAGCTAAAGGATTCTGGGAGTTGTAGTCCAAAAACATAACTTTTTTGCTAAGCTTGGCTTCTCTGCAGAAGCCCTCCCTGCCCTGCCTTTTGTCCTGGGGAAGAGACCTCTGGCTGACACCATTCTGGCCCATTTCCATCGTCTGTAATGTTCTTCCATCCAGGTCAAGGGTTTTTCAAATAACATGACAGCAACTCAATGTCCGGGATGACCCATCCCATAAAGCCCAAGCTGAAGAGCTCGCGGTCAAAGATGATGGGAGTTGTGAACATCCAGGGACATCAGATTGCCTCCTCTTCTCCAGATCTTTAGCTCAGGAAAGTACTTCCATGGTTACACGGAGCACCAGAGTAGCTAAGCAGAGAATCTCAGCCTGAAACAAGAGCCTTTGGAGAAGGCACGTGTCCAGACCTCATCCAGCCGAGACCTGAGCGGCACCACTGCCTGAGATGTCTCCTGTTGTGAACTGCCCAGAGTTCCTTTGGAAAGTTGGGCGGGTCTATAAGTACAGTGGACCCTCCTATAACATTGTGATGTGGGTTCCTGCATGGCAGGGGGTTGGACTAGATGGCCCTTGAGGTCCCTTCCAACTCTATGATTCTATTCTACAGTGTTGTCCCTTCCAGCATGCAAATCTTTTAGTGCCAGGTCTCTGAGATATCAGACATGCAAACGTTTTGTATAACATAAAATCTGTACAACATAAACAATTCCGGAGATAGGGGAAATTTGCTTAACAGAATCTCCTATGGGGTGAATCCATATAACATAAAAATGGTCGCGATTATGGATGACTCTGTTTTCAATGCCTTCCTATGGGAAATTTGTATAAAGGAAAATTTGCTTAACAGAATTTCATTTGGAACGAATTCGTTCCTTTATACAAGGTGCCACTGTATAAATAAATAAACACAAGAGCCTCTGGGGTCGTCACCTTTTGCTGCTCAAGACCGGTGCCTTACTCTGCCCGATGGCAGGGTTGGCCCAGAACCAAGTCAAGTGGCTTTAAGAAAGCATTGAGCTTGGAGAGTGGTGGGCCAGGGGTGGGGAGTAAGACTCTGCCCTGCCCTGCAACATCCCACTGTCCGGGGCAGGTGCTTATCCCGTATGCAGGAGAGCCAGTCCCCAACCTGCCCCTTGCAACACTGTCTCCTAGAGGAAGGATGAAGACCCTTTGGCCCAACCGATGACTTGGACCAAGACTCCCCACAGTCCTTTATCACTGGCAATCAAGGCTCAGGATTCTGGGAATTGCAGAGGGCCAAAGGTTCCCCATCCATGGTCTACGGCAGTGGTTCTCAACCTGTGGGTCCCCAAGATGTTCCTGGACTGCAACTCCCAGAAATCCTTTCCAGCACAGCGAGTGGTGGAGGCTTCTGGGAGTTGCAGTCCAGGAACATCTGGGGACCCATAGGTTGATTCCTGGAGGAAAAGTCCATCACAGGTTACAAACCATGATGGAGATGTGTAATGCAGGGCATGAGTAAAGTGGATATAGGGACACTCTTCTCCCTCTCACAAAACTAGGGGACATACACTCATGCGCTCCCAGATGCTTCTGGTGGGGCCACTGTGAGACACAGGAAGCTGGACTAGATGAGCCTTTGGCCTGATCCAGCAGAGCTATTCTTATGAGAACCACAGCTCTAGAGAGTGGAACCTCTATGACTCAGGAGGTCCTGCCTGCCTTCCCGCCAGCTCACCATGGGTTCCTCTGTGACTTTCTCAAACTGGATGAATTTCAGTTTCCGCACTTCCCGACCATTGGCATGGGCCGGGCTCCCCAGCGTGGCTGAGCCGTTGGTATATATGTCCTCGGTCACTGCATTCATTGGGTACGGAACTGCCTGCAACAACAAAAACCAGGTTTAGGAGCGCCTCCCCCAAATGGTCTATGAATCCGAGGAAACATGGGCCGAGTTGGAAGCTTCTGTCTTAACATAAGCTGGGCAGCAGCTGTTGAGAGAGGAGCAGCTGTCTGGTTGGCGTCCCAAAAAAGTGACATGACCCTTCAGAGGAGGACAGCGGCCAAGCTGCGCCGGATGAGACCAAAGCTGCTTCCGCAGGACCCAACAAGTGGTGCCCACCTGTGGAACATTGATAAACTAGCTCTTCCCTATTCCTTTCCGGAGAGCTTGAATATTAAAACTCAAACCCTGCTGTCAAGATTAGTGGCCTACCGATCAACTTCTCCTCTGTGAGGGCGTCCTGCCCCCTTTCCGTGCTGCCTACGCTGGCAGCCCTCAGGGCAACATGAGGAAGTGACAAATTCACTTCCCCAGATGTGGCAATGGCCACAGACTATGTTACTCGGTCAGCACCATTTCCTAGGCCTCTATTGCTCCCACTTTCCAGCTGTAATTAACGAGACGACCTGCAGCCACTGCAGCCTTTTAGTTTGTCTTTTTCAGTAAAGCAAAAGCAAAGCAAAGTGTTCTGCTTATATACCGCCCCATTCCATTTCAACTAGTCTCCGGGCAGTTTACAGTTTTAATTACAGCACCTGGTATTCCCTGGTGGTCTCCCATCCAAGTACTAACCAGGGCCGACCCTGCTTAGCTTCCGAGATCAGGCAAGATCAGAAACAGAGGTCAGACCACAGTAATGGAGGAAAAGCAATTCCTTTTAAGCACACCAAGCCATATCACCAGCCTTTCTGACTAAAACAGGTGACCCCAGCTCCCATGATGCTTCAGCACTGGCAATGCTGCCTTGGGCTGATGGGAGATGCAGACAAATGAAAAATTACACACTAATTCATTGCACTGCTCCCTTAAAAGAGTCAGACAGCCGCAGGGGTGGAAGGGAGCATCAGCGGTCAGCCCAGTGAGTCACCTCTCGCCTTGCTGGACCACTGGCTTCATACATTCAAAGGCAAAAAAAAGTGTTTTGCTTATATACTGCCCCATACCACTTTAAGTAGTCTCTGGGCGGTTTACAATTTTAATTACAGTTTGCAGGCTACACATTGCCCCCCCCAGCAAGCTGAGTACTCATTTTACCGACCTCGGAAAGATGGAAGGCTGAGTCAACCATAAGTCTGCTACCTGGGATTGAACCCTCAGGTCATGAGCACAGTTTTACCTGCAGTACATGCATTGAACCACAGCAGCTCATTTCTTGTGTCTATAAAATCAGAATATACCGTTAAGTCTCAAGGTCGGCTTAAAGCGTGGAGGAGTCACTTTTTTATACAACAGCTCTCAAAATCTGTCAACCAGCATGGCTGCAGGCAGGCTGCTAATAATTCTGGGAGATGTAGTCCAAGAAGTAACTTTCTCAAGCTTTAATTAAACTCAGGGTAGTTCATTCCACCATGAACCAGCAGTCAGATCACCAGATAAGAGTTTAGGGGGGTGTCTGGAAATCATACAATAAATATATCAATTGCACACCCAAATTAGAAGGAGTATACCCCAATGACAGCTCACAACAGGAATGAGTGTGTTACCCCCCCCCACACACACACACATTACACAACAAGATTTAGAGCTGAAGCAGACACACCCTGATTCCAGGAATTGAGCTACCCATGGCAGAAAATGGAAACATTAGTAGGGACTCACAAAATACCAAAACTAGGGGACATCCACTCAAACTGTGGGCTGGGAGAGTGAGAAGAGACAAAAGAATTTTTTTTTTACCCAGCGTGTTGTTAGTCTGTGGAACTCCCTGCCAAAAGATGTGGTGATGGCAACTAGCCTGAATGCCTTCAAAAGAGGACTGGACAGATTCCTGGAGGAAAAGTCCATCACAGGTTATAAACCATGATGGAGATGTACAATCTCCAGACTTAAAACCAGGGTACTTCAAGGGCCAGCTGCAGGGGAGTGGTAGCAGGAGGCAGATTATATAATGCTCCCAGAGGCATTTGGTGGGGCCACTGTGAGATACAGGAAGCTGGGCTAGATTGGCCTTTGGCCTGATCCAGCATGGCTCTTCTTATGTTCTTATGACTTGTGTTAACCCACATCATCTAGCCATTTCCAGTTCATTCCACCATGAACCAGGTCTTTTGTAAAGCTAATGGCTCGTAGTTGAGCCTCCAAAACCAAGTCATGCCAAAATGCATGGCATTATAAAAGCAATGGCCCCAAACAATATTATTTTGATGCTCAGATACTGGACGAGGTAACAGCTAAGGGCCTTTTCACACGACCCCTAAGATCCGCTGGCCACTTAAATTCGGACCAGAGATCTTAGGGTTTGTCGCTCTTCCTGCGTTCCCACCCCCTCCGCACCCCTGGCTGCTGGCTGCATGAGGGGAGGGAGAAAAAAAGGAAGAAAAGAATGCCGTTTACCTCTGTTCTGCCGTCCCGGCACTGCATTCAGATCTCTTAAAGGGGCGGGGGGCAAAAAAAGAACAAACAGAAGCAAGGAGAGCCGGGCAGTCACTACGGTTATCCGCATCAGGAATTTTCACCTCCAGAGAGCAGGTACCTGAAAAGTGCGCTGGGACGCGCTTAGGTGGGCGTGGTCGCACTTAATTATCTGTAAACTCCGGAGCTGGTGGGGAAACAATTTTAAGCTCCGGAGCTGGGAGCCATTTGCCGCGGAGTTTAGGGGTCGTGTACCAAGGGCCTAACTTCAGAGAGAACTTGGGGGATGACGGGATGATGTTATAACCCCTGCTTTTTTGTTTTTGTTTGTTTGTTTAAACTGTTTCTGTTTATATACTCTTGCACACCTACAACACTGTGGCCAATCTGAGGTAGCCCCTGTGCAAAAATTCCACGTGGGCCAGCAAAAGAGGAGACGCCTAGCTGTGAGGAAAGTCTAAAAAAGACAAAAGAGAAAGAAGAAGAAGAAATGAAGGCACTCAAAAAAGGCCCGTGTTGCAATCACACTGAATCTGTGCTCAGTCGAACCACTTCCCTCTGGTTTCACCCAGCCCAGATGCAGGCGGTGGCAAGCCTGGCCGGGGTTCAAAGGGCTCCTCAGGAGAGCTGACTCAGCCCGGCCCTCATCTCTTATCACTCCTCGAAGTAGCCGACGAGGCAGCGCAACGACAAAACCTCTGGGCTGAGCAAAGATTTTTTTTTCCAGAACGCAGCACATTCCAGGCCTCAGAACAAAGGTCGGCGGGTCAGGATATCTGCCCCTCACCTCCATGCCAGCCTTTGTGCTTGGCCGAGAGACCGGAAACAACAAGGCTTCGTCTTCCTGCTCATAAGGATAGGCCAGGAGGAGCAAAGAGAGAGACTGAATAAGCAGAGCTGGGAAGTAATAAATGAAGAACCACACGGTCGCCTGTTAGGGATAAGAAATGTTAGGTTTCGAGTTTACAACCTCCAGAATCCGCCAGTCATGGCAGATGGCATTTTCCCCAAGCTGAACAAAGCAATATTTTCCATCTCTAGAACATGATGAAGGATCTACGGAATAGCTCAGTGGTTCTGGTCCTTGGCTGGGGAGACCAAGGTCGGGAGTTCAATTCTCCGCAGGGCCTCAGGGGATCCATAAAAGACCCTCCCAAACTCTGAAGTTCCAGTATTATTTTACACTATTCTAATATTGTGCTCTAGGGATAAAACAAAATCTAAATTCCAGAATCCACAGGTGAACTATGCCACTATAAATACATAAACGGAGAACTCTTTTCAGACCAGGTGTTACTATAGTTGTGTGTGTGTGTGTGTGTGTGTGTGTGTGTGTGTGTGTGTTGTGTTGTGTTGTGTTGTGTTGTTACAATCATGACCGATTCTTCATGACCCCATGTCCATGGAGTTTCCTTGGCAGGAATACTGGACTGGTTTACCAGTTCCTACTCCAGTCGCCTAAAGCACCTGGTATTCCCTGGTGGTCGCCCATCCAAGTACTAACCAGGGCCGAACCTGCTTAGCTTCCGAAATCAAGCGAGATCGGATGTGCTTAAGGCATCGAGGCAGCTTACTATAGTGGAGAGGTAACAAAAAAAAAAACCCACGACGGACATCGAAATACACAGTAGCTGTCCAAACAGCACACGACAACAAGCAAAAGCCCATGGGAGAATGGATAAGATAATTTTCTCTACCTCCTATTCAGAGAACTCTTGGAGACCAGTGTGGCAGAGTGGATCAAGTGCTGGAGTTAGGAAGCCTGGGTTCGAATCCCTAATCAGCCAAGAAATCTTACTGGGGAGGATGGGAATAGGAACTAAACCTTCAGCCTATCACATACCTTGAAAGATCCCATTATTGTCCTGTTCATTTGGAAGGAGGCACCGGAATAATATCACCCACCCTAGATGTCCATTGGCTTTCACTGCTCAGGGAGGGTCAAAGTAGTGTCTGGTGGGGAAGATGTGTCCTTCTCAAGGTTGAATATACATCAAAGATTATCTATGGTGGAAGTGACAACCCAACAACATGTGGAAAGAGCACACAAGTTCTAGTGGGGGCAATTCTGCTGGGCACACCCGCAGGATGGCAGGAATCGTGCTATGAACTCTGGTTAAGTTGAAACTTTTAATAGCTCTGACCCCAGGCTGTGCTTCGAAAGGACCACATCAGGTCAAAGGCTGAAAGCACACCCACCGCAGGACAGCTCTTCTCTCGTGCTGCCTGATGCTAAAGTCCAGCAGTCCATGAAAGAGTGGATTTCTCTTTTGAAAGAAAGGACGCCTTTGGAACAGATTATAAGCATCACAGGCAATGTCCACCGGCTGCCAAATGAACCCAAGGTCTGTTACAGAGATGGGCACGAAACTAACAATTTTTCGTTTCTGTTTTTTTGTTTCGTTACGCAACGAAACAACAAACGAATTTTATCTCTAAAATGAAACGAAACGAACAGAAACACCAGAAATGTTGTCACCCGTTTCGTTTTCGTTACGGCAATACATTGAACGGCTTTAAAAGCTAAAAAAAAATCACAAAAATTGAAATAAACGGTAACAAAACGGTAATGAAACGAACGAAAACGAAAACGAAAACAATTTTTTTTGCAAAAATTTGCGAAAAACGGAAACGAACTGAAACGGACCCCCTAAACGACAAACGACAAACGAAACACCATTTTTTTTATTCGTGCCCATCTCTAGTCTGTTAAGTCAGCTCAGCACAATTTGGCATCAGCAGATGCTGATGGCTGATGCTAGGAAGCGGCTGAGGGTTCAAGCCAAGCCTTGGTTTTCTGCTCTTCTTAGGGGGCAAAAGTCTAGAAAACCCTTAGGAACAGGTCTTCACTCTGGTGGATACACCCTACAGAGATAAAATAACACTCAAAAGTTCGAATTTGAGATGTACAAAATTATGCAGGAGAATGGATCTTTTCCCTCTTACACAATACCAGAAGCAGGGCTCATCCACTCCAATTGAGGGTTGGATGAGTGAGAACAGACAACCCAGCGTATTGTTAGTCTGTGGAACTCCTTGCCACAGGATGTGGTAATGGCATCTGGCCTAGAGGCCTTTAAAAGGGGATTGGACAGATTCCTGGAGGAAAAGTCCATCACAGGTTACAAGCCATGATGGGGATACGAATTCTCTCCAGGCTTAAAAGGAAAAGCACCTCAAAGTGCCAGACACAAGGGAGTGGCATCAGGAGACAGCTATCTAGTTGTCTCATGCGTTCCCAGAGGCATCTGGTGGGGCCACTGGAAGATACTGGAAAGCTGGAATAGATGGGCCCTTGGCCTGATCCGGCAGGAGTCATCTTATGTTCTTATGTAACAACCATAACTTTACAGGCCACCGAAAATAATAATACACAAGCTTCTGTGGATATTTAAAAAAAAAAAACACTTCATCAGGTGTGTACCAGCGTAAAGTCCAAAAATTCGTGGTACAATGGATTTTGCCAGGAAATGTATTCTTAGAGATTAAGTCCAAAGGTTCTTGGCAAAACGGAACTCACCAGGCACAGTCTGTCTTAAATGTTAAGTCAGGAAATAGTGTAGTTGCTCTTTTATGGTTACAACTCAGTCAGCTGTGGATTGGGAATTGTGACATGTCCCTTGTATACACTGGGTTTTCACTCATTGCCACCACCAGATTCACGGGACACTTATATGTATTTGTGAGAGTCACACCAAGTAATATATTTTAAAACAAAACATGAAACATTTATTGGTTTACAATTATATGATCAGAATTATGATAGCTTTAACCGTTGTTAGTGTATTGCATACATGAGATCTTATAAGAAAGAAAGAAAGAAAAAGAAAGAAAGAAAGAAAGAAAGAAAGAAAGAAAGAAAGAAAGAAAGAAAGAAAGAAAGAAAGAAAGAAAACTTGACCACAGGTTTATCACGAGGGACCTTGCCAAAAACCTTGCTGAAATCAAGATACACCTACAGCAATTTCTTCATCAGCTAAGCTTGTGATCCTATCCAACAGAGAGATAAGATTATTTGGGGAGAGAGCTATCTTCATGAATTGAAAAGAGCCTTGGGAAACTACACTTTGGAGTGGAGGCATGGAAGGAGGTGCTTAACTTTTCACTACTCTTTGGAATGGCAAAAGCTAACAGAGTATAGTGGTTGGAGTGTTGGACTCAGTAGACTTGGGTTCAAATCTCTACTCAGCCATGAAATTTACTGGGTGGCCTTGGACCCCTCACACACTCACAGCCTCACTGATTTCACAGAGTCATTATGAAGGCAAAGTGGGGGAAAGGAAACTCATGTACACCCCCTTAAGCTGGTTACAAGAAAGATGTGTGTGTGTGTTGTGTCATTACAGTCATGACCCCATGTCCATGGAGTTTTCTTGGCAGGAATACTGGCATGGTTTGCCGGTTTCTACTCCAGACACCTACAGCATCTGGTATTCCCTGGTGGTCTCCCATCCAAGTACTAACCAGGGCCGACCCTGCTTAGCTTCCAAAATCAGGCAATATCGGATGTGCTTAGGGCGGTAAAACTCATTGAAACAAAACACAGACAAAGAAAAAAACATGTAACACCTTAACAACTTTTGTATTTTAATGTAAACTTTCATGAATCAGGTCCACTTCTTTGGACATATAGCGACAGAATGACTTGTGCAAATTTCTTCGTGAGGTTGATTATAAATTAAAAAAGAAAACTTAATTCTTCCTCCACTCTCTCCATATTTCCACTAAACAAGTCTTCTTGCTCCAAACTGTTTTAGACCCTGTGGAGTTCTAAATGAGTACTTCAGCCGTTTAAGAACAGAGGGAAGTAAGCAACCACAGTTTCCATTTTAATCAATGCCAGAACCTCATGGCCATATATTGACAGGCAACATGATATTCCCCCCCCCCTCTAAATAGGCGAGGATCTTCCCTTCTGTTTCACAGCCAAAGCTGGGATTTGAGAGCTTGACGTTCCTGACTGAGCCATAAAATTTACTAAGCCCCACAACACAAGTTGCTGTTTAACTTCTGCTCATGACATGAGTTCAAGCAGCTAACTCAAGGTTAAATTCAACCTTCTGTTTTTCTGAGGTGAGTAAATTGAGTCCTCAGCTCACTTTGGGGGGGGGAGATGTTGTTTACATGATTCTCTTGTAAACCACCCAGAGGAAATGCTGGGGTGGTATACAAGTTGAAACAACTACAATAAACAATGACTCTCTTTGCCCTAAACTATACCAGTGAAATGAAGACAGGATCGGGAAGAGGCACTATAAACTGTAGCTTTTTATGGGAAAAGACTCATCTCCATTAAGTTATAACAAAGGAAAGGACACTGAGGTTGATGTGAAGATAAAAGTGAGGAGAAAAATAGCCACGTACATTGATGTCAATATACTGGAAGAAAGGCAGAAAAGAACCACAACTAATACACAGTAAGCAATAAGAAGTAAGTAGAAAGGTAATGCCTGGTACACATGTGCTTCCAACGTTTGAATATCCAGACACAAATTCAACATACAGATCCCGCTGCCTGTCTCCTTTATAGAACTGGTTTCAGGGTGTGGCAAAACAGCGGAAAAAATTATGGCTACTACGGCGCTGAAAGGAAATAGCAGCTTCTCCACACAGAGACACACAGACACATTCTGAACAGCTGCAGTAAAAATGCAAAGCAGTGCATTAAGAGGCTCAAACATTAACAAGACCGTTCATTTCCAAGCCATTAGTTCCTTTTAAAAGCCACCCTCCTAGCCTGAAGGTCATGCTGAAACCTCAGCAGACTTTACACGGGCTGCCTTGGCAACCCACCAGAAAGAGCCAACAGGGGCTGGTATAGCAAGTCTTTTGGTCTGTGCCTCCGTGGTGTACTTTTCCCCTCATCATGGTGGCCACGTGTCTTGTCTTTTTCCACCCAGGATCTCAGGCCGACAAAAAGTCTCCTTGTTATCCTCAAACACCTTTGTGAGGTACGCCAGCTCGCAGGAGCAGATCCAAAGGCAGGTTTCCTCAGTCTCATGTTTGAGGCGTCTCCCTGATATGCTAGCTTTCCACCTTCAAGGATTTTATTTATTTTTGCATCCTACCATGTAGGCCTCCTCCATCATCCCTCCTTTCCTGGGTTGGCTGGCCACTTGATTCTCCTGTGCTCCCTTACACCTGCCTGTTTCTCTCAGGGGCTGTGGAGGATACTGCCCAAGGCCAGCGTGGAGGGAGAATTCTAGAGAGTTCATCGACCACTCCAATCCGCTTCAAACCATGGAACACAGTCCCCATCAGGTCTGTTGCCTCGGGCAGCAAACTCTCTTGGACAACTCCAACTCTCCTTTTTCTGAGGCAGATCAAGTGCAGCCCTCAGGTTTCTGCTGGATCACAACTTCCATCAGCCCCAGAGTCCACAGACAATGAATGCTGAGAGATGTAGTCTATGAACATCCGGCCAACTACATTTTGCCCATTCCTATATTTTTCTTGCAGCTGCATTAATCACAGCTCAGCCACCCTCCACATCCTCAGCAGCTGTGGCACAAACAGCTGTCCAAAGGCTAGAGACCGCATGAAAGATAAGAACATAAGAACATAAGAAGAGCCATGCTGGATTAGACCAAAATCCCATCCAGTCCAGCTTCCTGTATCTCACAGTGGCCCAACCAAATGCCTCTGGGAGCGCACACGACTACATCTCTGTCTCCTGATACCACTCCTCTGCATCTGGCCCTTGAAGTACCCTGGTTTTAAACCTGGAGATGACACATCTCCATCATGGTTTGTAACCTGTGATGGACTTTTCCTCCAGGAATCTGTCCAATCCCCTTTTGAAAATGAAGCAGAAGGACAACAATAGGACATTTATAAGCACGTCATGCGCCAAATCGGACAAACAACCGAAATCCATTGGTGTATGCACACATCTGCGCGTGCGCACGCGCGCGCACACACACACACACACACACACACACACACACACACACACACACACCAGGCAAGTTGCTAAGTTTTGTAAAGAAAGCAACAAAAGCAGAAGAGTATCCAGGCTGCCAAGCTGTGTGACAATCCCCACCCCACCCCAACATGCAAAATAAGGAAAAAGAAGATTTTGAAACCAATGTTTCTAAAAACAGTCCAGAAGTATGCTACAAAGACCAATTCTTCCCCTTATGCCATAAAAGCGAGAAACGATAAGAGACAAAGCTATATATCATGCAGGAAGGCTGCTGAGGCATTTCCTGGACAGGGGTGTAGTAAAGAAGGGTTTTGCTGAGTCAAAAGTCCCAAGTCCTTTTAACTAGCATGGACCAACGTCACCCAACGCTATCACCTCAGGCTCCCCTGTATCCTCTGGATTGAGCTGCAAAACTTACAATCACAAGGGAAAGGGTGTAATGGACCCAATGCAAAGTCCATGGCCTGGTTCTGAAGGGGCAATCAGCAGGCATTAGCTTCACAAAAAACCCCGCTCCCTGATGGGCACAAAAGCAGGGAGAATGGGGCTGCTGCCTTTGAAATGGAACATTGCCTTCTTTTGCTGAGAAGAAAGGAAAGACGAACCCCTGGACAATTTCTGATCATGTGAGGGAGGGAGTATTTAGATCAGGACCACTCAAGCCTTTCCCACCATGCGGTCTTCCCAACAGAAAGGCTACCAGTATCGTGGCCTGCTTTTTCTGAGGCAGCTTCAACATCCATCTTCTGTGCCATAAAATTGCACCTTCTCGGCGCTCTGAGGCGAAGACCAGGCCTAGACAAGCCAGTCACTTCCTAAATGTCCCACCGGGCCCTTCAGACATTCAAAGGACAAACTCCCCTGCACCTGCACTACCCTGTTGCATGCAGAAATCATTAATTATTGCAGTCTGTGGGAAGACAAAGCGCTTTTAGTGATCTTTCTCACGATAAGAGAACTCTGCCTCAAACCAAAGGCCAGCTGGGACCTGAAGCCTACTTATGGCAGTAAAACTGGCAAATGCAAAAATCCTTCTTGTTCGAACCTGCTTGCTGCCTCAGCTCACAAAATGCGGGGTATTGCTTAGTGCCTGTTCACGCCCTTCCTTCTGCAAGTCAACAGTTTAGCACAGCGGTTAGAACGATGGACTGGGCCACGGGAGCCAGGTTCAAGGCCCAAACAAAGCGTGACATTCCCTGGGTTAACTCGGCTAGGTCCTGTTCTCTCCATTCTTTCCCACAGCTTTTGTGGCATCGAAGGAAATCTGAAACCGAACTGGTGGAAGCCACGCACCCAGCCTCAGGGCTAGGTGACTCCTACCAACGTTCCTGGAGATCCAGTAGATAAGCACAATAAAGTTATCAAGTACAGTCATGATTGCGGGTCGCCAAGTCAATTCTGACTTATAGCAGTCCTTTTTCAGGTGTTTTCCAAATAAAGAATATAGTTCTCCAAAGTGTTTTCCCTCCCCCTTCCTCTAGGGGGAGCACGCGATTTCATAATCTTGCCTATGGTACGACTTCATCATAACTCTGTTCCTGTCAGCATTTATCCATTTGGCTTCTGAAGCCAATCCGATTGGTGACAATTGGTGCACCCTGTGCAAGCAAATTCCATTTTTGTTGTTGTGTGTAAGGTAAAGAAAACTATGTCGGTTACTTCATGGCCTTCCTTGTTCCGGGACTACTTTTGTACCATGACAGCGTTGGTCGCAATAATGTGGTTCTGTCCCTGTTTCCGTTTTCTCACAGTCGTGATAACTTGTCTTGTGACAACTGTTACTTCACGGTCTTGTTCCGTGACAAATTCTGAATTTGTCGTGCTTTCTTAACCCTTTTTAAAAATATCGTAAATAGAGATGAGCACGAAATGAACTTTTGGTTTGTTTCGTTATTAGTTATTTGTTTCGTTACGTAACAAAACAAATAATGAACTGCCTCCTCTAAGAGAAACGAAATGGAAATTTCAGTTTTGTTTTGGTTCGTTTCATTTGCCAGTGTCTCCTATCTGGTGCTGCTGCTAGTCCTTCCTGGTCCAGTCGGTCCTCCTGGCTGCAGGGAGGGGGCATCCAGGGGGGTGGGGAAGCCGACTGGCCGTGCTACAGCTGGTAGGCGGCCACGTGGTCAGCAGTAAAAAAAAATACCAAAAAAAATACAAAAAAAATATATGGCACGGAACTAGCCCATGGGCTGGCGAAAGTTAAAAAAAAAAAAAGAAGCTGACCGGCCCGCGCTACAGCTGGTAGGCAGGCAATGTGGTCGGCAGAAAAGAAAAGAAAATAAAATAAAATAAAATAAAGGGCCCTTGTCTCGGAAGAGGAACCAGGAACAAACCGTGACAAGAGAATACCCCAACCGAGCACCAGGTACAGTACTGTCACACTCTAATCCTGCTCCAGGGTGTGGTCAAGACAAATTTCAGCTGTTGCGTGATGGACATGAAGTAAGATTTGATGCGTGATGGACATGCAAGGAGGTGGGGAGGACGCTGCAGTAATGGAGCCAGGTAGGCTGGGGAGGTGGCTGGGAGGACGGAGGAAAGGCAGGGCAGGCAAACTGTAAAACTGCAAGCTGACATCTCCATTCGGTATGGGGAAGGGCCAGCTAGCGGGGATGTGTGACAGGCTGAGCCAGTGGGGAGAAGAGGCTGAGGGCCACTCAAAATTTGAAAACAGGCTGCATTTGGCCCCCGGGCCTGACTTTGGACATGCCTGCATTACTGTTTCCATCCTGGATGACTGCCTGGGAGTTGCTGCCCCCCCCCAAAGTAACTTCCTGACCATCTTTGCTCAAGTGTGTGTTTTCTCTAATGGAACAGTCAGTTCGCTCATTTTAGCTGCCTTTAAGAGGAGAAAGGATCACAGCTTTTCAGAAGAGCACTTCAGGGGGTGGGTTTTGGCATACAAAGGGTTACCAGATCCTCAAGGCATCCATTGAAAAGGATCCTGTGATGAGGAAGATTAGTGCCCAAGTAATTCCAGAGAGAGATGGAGAAGCTACAGCCAGTGCCAGGTTAGAAGGGTGAAGTCATAGAGGTGTAGTCACGTCAGCATGGCAATAAGCACCACGTTTAACCATATCGTTAAATCAATTAACTTTATCACCCACACAAGTGCAAGAGTAAAGTCAATTTATATGGGCTGCAAAATGTGGCACTTTTTTTCCCTTAACCGGTCAGTAGGGGCTTTCTGAAATGCTTTGCTTCTAAAAATCAATTCCATTCAATGTGGTTTTGAGAAAAACAAGTCAATTTCAGCAGTGCAGATGCCAAAACCGGTTTAAATAGCAAGAAATAAATCGATTTCCATTCAGTGCATGTGAACATGGCCGCCGGTTTAAATATCAAGCGACCTGAACCTGATTCTTCTTCTTTTTTTCCAAGTCTGAACAGAAATGAATTTGGTTTGCCAGTGTGACCTCAGCTGTTTTGCTATCTTCTAATCCTCTCCAGCTTCCTTTAAACTCTATCCCTCTGCAGCTGAATCAGCAGCGGGGACAATCGCTTCCAGTTCAAACCAGATGCAACTTTGCAGTGGAAAACAAGGGCCAATTTATGACTCTGTAAATCTCCTCCAATCCTAACAGCAGCCTGAGCGACCACGAGACGGATCGGCCAGATTTCTCTCCTGCCTGCCATCAGTTGGAGGAGAGATGCAAGGAGTTCACAGCCAGGAGAGAAAAACAAATCAGGCATCCTCTGCCTTTCAGGGCCACGGCTCGGTGGCTCCTCTTATCTCATAAGAATTTGCTACAGGCATTTCAGAACAAACAAAAATGAAGCCATGACAGACGTTCAGACCTTAGCAAAAAGGTCCCTAAAGGCCACAGAGACATTACATAATATTTCCAAGTCAAGAATAAAAGCCTCACACATGCCCGTCTAGAAGGGAGAAAGGGATTTTGGCCATCCTTTGGCAAGGATAATGACCAGGGTGGGCAAAAACATCTGGAAAACAGTCAACACTTCTCTGTTGTTGATCTAAAGCAGGATTGGGTCTATGGATGCCAGTGAGTGGCCTGTTAGGAACTGGGCCACACCATGGTGTGTTAATAAGGGTGCGAACGGCCCTCCCCATTCCGTCCACAGCCTACCCAGGTTTCCTCTAAGGCAGGCATGTCCAAACTTAGCCCCTCCAGATGTTTTGGAACACAACTCCCATAGTCCTTTGCCATTGGCAATCTAAGCTTAGAATTCTAGGAGTTGTGGTCCAAAACATCTGGAAGGGCCGAAGTTTGGACGTGCCTGCTAAGGTACATACCCAAGTGGGCACACATGACTCTCTCTGCCTCCGCATATGGCTTCTCCTCCCCTGTGCACGACCCTCTGTGGCCGTCTTTGTTTTGGTGGTGATAAAACCAGTGCAGGAAGAAGAGAAAAAGGCCCATGCAGCAAGAAGAAAAATTCTGTAGAATCATCCCGAAACCATTCCCCACCCTGGTCCATGGGAAAATTGTCTTCCATGAAACCAATCCCTGGTGCCAAAGTGGTTGGGGACAGCTGGCTTTCAAACCATGCGCCTGGCCACCTCCTTTCACCACCAGTTTTCCAAGACCCACTTGGGGGCAGAAATTAGGAAAGGTATTTTTTTTTGGGGGGGGTGGGTTGCTCTCCCAGATACACCCAACCACTATGGTCGGACTTTTCCAAGTTCTGCTCTAAATTAGAGATGGGCACAAACTGTGTGTTTGGTGACACATGCTGGTTCGTTTATCAACTGGAAGAGATGGGGTTGGGAAGCACCCAACACCTGTCCGGCCACTCAATGAACCCGCATGGACCGGCAAACCAGTGGTGCGTGGGTGCCCATCTCTACCCAAGATCGTTGCAGCACTCCAGAGTGTTGGGTTCAATCCAGCATCCGGAGCTCTCATTTGGGGAAAGGAAGCCCCAAAGCCCCACCACCATGGAAAGAAAACAAAACACTGCGGGTTTGGGGACATGAGACTAATGGCGCTGACCCCTAATGCTGAAATTCCACTTCCATGAAATTAAAACCCTCCACCCCTCTGCAAAAGGGCATCCAGCACATGATGCTACCTGCCCACCAATTGACCTATGCTTGTTAGGGCAAGGGTCCGAGAGTCACTGATCTCCTGCTTCTGATCCTGCCAACAATCTCATTCCAAGCTAGTTTGGAAACAAAGCTTTTAACCCCTCCAGTAACTTCGGAGTAGTGTCAATAGAGACTTCCTTGTTCTGCTCAGGAGACAGCCTGAAGTGCATCCACACTAAATCCCCCTACCGGCTGGGGGATTCTGGATCAGTCCCAAAAACTAACATTTCTAAGCATCTACTTATCCGGAAGCGTCGGCCAGCGCGCAGAGTGGTTAGAGTGACTAATACCTGGAAGATTCCTTCTAGTCAATCCCCTCAACCATGAAACGGACTGGCTCACGGAATTGGGCGGAAAGCACTCCCTCTCACCCCCCCCCACACACACACCACCCCCGCGACCTACCTTGCAGGGTTGCTGCGAAGTTAACCTGGGCTTAAGGAAAGCCAGCGCTAGAAACGCAGCGCGTAAGTCAACCAACCACCCCCGCGGCGTCCGATAGGTATGATGGACGTTGCAATGGGGACTGCAGGCGAAACCCTCGGGTGCCACACCGCCCACCGCTGCGGACCGGCTGGGGCGACCATGGGGTGGGGGTCCGCACGTCTGCCGCAGAACGAACCCGCTTTCAAGGAGAAGGCATTCGCGATCGAAACGCGCCTAGGCCAATGAAGCGGAGCGGGATGTCTCCAAGGGGGGGGGGGACGGGGGGGGGCGACGCATCATCGGCCACCCCCTCCCCAAGTGCAAAGGAAGCGCCGGCCACTGCCTCTCCCCCCCCCCTCCCTCCCCCCCCTCACCTCGGCCTTGGGCCTGTTCTGCAGCAGGTGCTCCAGGTAGAGGTCGGAGAGCGCTGTCCGCATGCTGTTGGCGCTGTCCGCCCGGCCGGATTTGAGCGTCATGATGGGACGAGCGGCCAAGAAGGGCCCGCGGAGCTCAGCCTGGCCGCTGCTGCGCCGGGAGGGATGCCTGCCTCCCCCCCGCCTTTGAGCCCCGGAGCAGCGGCGGCGATGGCTATGGATGCCTCTTCCTCTGCCGGGCGCCCGATCCTCTGGCCCGGAGCGCAACGGAGGAAAGGGCTGCGGCTGCGGGCGGCTCCGGGGAAGGCACCGAGGGGGAGGGCGCTCCCAGGGCCCGGCCCGCCGGGTGGGGCGACGGGGGAGGAGGGCTCCCGGCCCGCAGAAGCTGCAAGGGAGAGTCGGTGGACCGGCTGACCCGTCCACGGCCCCCCCTCCTAAGCACGCGCGCGCGCGCGCGCGCACACACACACACACACACACACACACACACACACACTTACAGACGGGGCCTTTCTTTCTTTTCCCAGGCTACGACCCTCTCTCGGATGACACCCGCCCCCACCCCGAGACTTGGCTGGCCATCAATCCTGGTAGCCAGGACGGGATGGCTTGTTCACACGTGCGCAGCACCCGGGTCAGCCCTGGCGGCAGGAGCATTGGCTGGAGCCTTGGGGAGCTGCAGCCCCTTGAAAGCTTACGCTAGATCACATTGGTTAGCCTTTTAAAAGACTCCCTACTTGGGGTTTTTTTTTTGGGGGGGGGGGGGGTGAGCGTTAAAGACGCTGGTTGATGATGCACACGTGCAAGCTTGTTATCAGCCCGCGCGACGGCTCGACCCGGGTGGAGCTGGAGCTGGGTTTGCCGGAGGGGTGAAAATGATGATATCCGCTGTTTGCGTGCATAGGGTGGGCTGCATCCCCTGATTTGGGGCCTCCAGTGATGAACCCACGTGCAAGGAAACGATTATTGGGGGGGGGGTAGGATCCGGCTGGGAGGTAAAGGGAGCCACCCCAGATCCAAAAGAGCAGGTGGCCTTGGCATCTGTTTAGGTAGCTATAGCTATTGTGTTGTCCCTCTCAGCCTATTAAATGAAAAACCAAACAAAACGACTCCATCTTTGCTTCTTTTAGGCTGGCAATAAGGCACTGTGTAGCCTGTGTTGGGTGAATATATATACAGTATATATTTTCAAGCCAGGGTTGTACACAAACCTACATTAGTTCCCGTTTTCAAAAACTGCTGTGCAGGGATGACTGTGATTGGGTCTCAAGTTTGTAGCGGTTCAAAACTGTTGTGGGCTGCACTGTAAAATCTCAGTTATGCAGGAAAATGTGATGGGGTTTCTCTCCCCCCACCCATCTATTTGTATAACTTGTCATCAGAGACCAACATAACCACCGTTTTCTATTGCATCCCACTGTGGTTCTATTATGTCCAGGAGTATTATTTGATCCAGAAAGGCACCCAAGGCAGGTCATTGGTGGTTTGGGTACGTGAGTCAGAGAAGCAACATGGACGCCATCTTCCTGTGGAACTGTGGAGGGTCTTCTCACTCTAGAAGGACTCTGGAAAATATGAAAGTGAAGGAGAAACATTCTTAGTCAGTCACCTGTCGGGATTTCCATTTTTTCCAAGGTGCCTTACAATGCACAGCATTAAGTATTGGCGCAACCCTTGTATGTAGGTTTGATTTCAAAATATCCCAGATAAGAAATCAAATCATTCTTTTCTAGGATGCTTTCAGTAACGTGTCCAGTTCCTGTTTTCCCATTCAAGACCCAGCCTGATCTGGCCATGGTGAGACCCCTCTACAAGCCTGTCCAGGTGTTAAAATAACCTGGGAAGGGCTTTCTCATGGCACCTACCACCTTTGCAGGCATGTTTAGTGGGGAGCCAGGAAAGGGTCTTTGGAACTCCCTCCCACTGGAGGCCAAGCTGGTTCCATCTTTGCTGTCCTTCCAGAAGTAAACAAAAACCTATCTCTTCAAGCAAACTTTCCGTCAGTGGATGGCTGGCTGAGCAGGATTTTTTAGATGGAGTATCATGCCTTTGTAGGTTTTAAGTATGTTTTTAGCACTGGTTTTACTGTTTTCAATTCAATATTTAATTCTTTTTAAAAATATTTACATAGTTACTTGCTTTTAAATATTGTCTTTTTAACGATGTAAGCCATTTGGGTCTTCTTTTTAAAGGAGAAAGGCAGAGTAAAATATTTTAAATGAATAAAATGAATAACAAATTACATTGCAACAAAAATGGCTCAGAATACCATATTGCTGCTGGGGAATCCATTTTCAGGGGAATACCTTTATTGCAGCTGCACTAAAATTAAAGCAAAAAGATAGTGAATAGGTAAGTAGTGGGTGATTTAATTCCTGCAGATGAAAAAGCCCTGGAGCATCACCTAAGGATGGGGAAATCTCTCCAGTTCCATTTCTTCTCCTTCATTCATGTTTTACAATCCGAAGACCTTTCTGTCTCAAATATTTTGTTTCTGAAGGTTGTTAAGGCCTTCAAAACCCAACTGAAATTTAATGCCTATCTGTTTGGGCTGGGCAAATTGAAGAGGCAGAATTATTCCAGTATAAAAAGGACCATGTCTTACTTTGACCACTGTCTCTGAATTAAATATGGGGAGCCTTTAAAGAGGTGGCAACCCGAAGGCAGCCTGAACATTGTGGCACTCACCAGGTTTCTTAGCCAGGTTTTTAAGAATTCAGCTCTTAATGCCTTGGGCCTGGATGAACGAACATCTCGGTTTTAGCATTTCTACCCCCCCAGAATTTGATTTTTGTTTTTATTTTACTATCAAATTCTTCCCATTCCAAGGATGAAAAATGCATGACTTGGAAGATTCTTCCGAAAAGCAAGCAGAAGCCTATTTCTGCCCAGGTTCCAGCTTCAGCCTAGCAAACCCTGCCTCGATGAAGAATAATCACTTGTCTGCCTGTGGCCTAAGATCAAGTACAGTACAGCATGTGTTCTAAAAGATAATATATTGGCAAAGGAATAGGGAAAGCGGTGTTCTTTCTTTGGTCCTCTCCTTTCAGATCACCCCAGTCTTAAAAATCAGAAGTGCTTCTCGAGAAAATGAAATGGCATCAATTCAGCTGGGGTTAAATGTGATCCATTGCCCTTGTATTTGGAAAGAACAAGGTTTTCTGTATGTTGAGAAAGCCAGCCAGCAGTGGTTATTTTGAACCTACTAAGGACGATCGGAAATAGCACAGAGGGCTATTATTGAGCCAACCTCAATGACCCCAAATGACTCACACACCTCCTCCCTTGGGGTCTTCTGGGTTGTATTTCAAAACAGACTTGTTTTTCTCTGGCTAGGTATGTGGTTTCCCCCTTCTCTCTCTCTCTCTCTCTCTCTCTCTCTCTCTCTCTCTCTCTCTCTCAAAGGTATCCTGTTAAGATATTGCCAGAAGCCCATTTGACCATCTTTCCCGAACAGGTTTGGACGATGAAAGCAATAAGGCAGTGCAGTTTAAGCCAAAAGTGAGATCATGAGTCTTAGGGCACCTCGTCACTCAGTGGGAAATTCATAAAAACAAGGGCTGTACTCAGAGAAGTGAAAAACAAACCATGAGCTGTTCCTTGCCATCATCAAGGTAGGATCTGAGGCCAGAAATCCAAAGCTTAGCAGAATAAACAGGAGCAAGGCCGGCCCTGCTATTAGGCAGAGGGATACAGTAGACACTGCAGATGGCATGGTTAGAAGTGGAAATTTCTTAAACACTTGAAGGATTGTCTGTTAGACGTAGAGCTTTCTCACTTTCCTCTTCTGCAAATTAAATTGCTTTGCTCCATGATTTCTTTGGGTGCATATTTAAGCTAAACATAAAGGATGTGCCCCACCCCAATATGTATTTTGTACAAAGGCTCGTAGCAGATTGTTGCCAGCGTGCCATAAATAATCCTCGCAATGCAATCCCTTGCAACCTTCTCCTTAGAAACCCAGTGAGCTAGAGAAGCTCCTTTGCCACACTGTTGAGACACCTTCCCCATAATATCAGCACTCACTCGGTTCACCCACTTACGTGACGCAGCAAAGAATCAACATGATCACCAAGACCACGGGGAAGGCATACAGGGCAGCTCTGGGGAAAGAGTGGCGGATATGAGACCACAGATCGTCCAGGTAATCTGACAGCCAGGACCGACGGATACCTGCAGACACATTTGGAATGTTTTTCAACATTGAGAATGTTGCAGAAATGGAAAAATCAGCTGGCTTCCTTTTGTACAGCTCTGCCTGCACCTCATTTGCTGTGGCACATTGCAAGTCCCAGGTTATGCTGCTGAGGATGAAAGGTTTCCTCTTCCAATTTCAGGGTGTACATGGCATGCATGCAATGCCAAAGTTACATGCAACCCAAAATAACAGAAGCAAGCCTTTAATCAGTGGCTTTAATCAAAATCATCACTTTTGCAGTGTGTAATAGTCTGACCGGATTACAAATTTCAAGGATGTAAATGTATGTGTATTTGTACTGCAGTCTTATGGACAGATACCGTATCAGGTTATATGTTCCTTCTGAAATACCTCTACTATTATTTTCTCAGTTTTTTCTATGTTCTTCCATCATGGTTTTTTTTAAAATAAGTCAGTGGCAATTGGCTACTTCCAGTGCCATTAATCTTGTTTCATGTCAACCCTGCATTGCAGAATTTTAGCCTGTACCTACCCACCTCTCTCTCTTGATCTGGCTTCTGGAAGAATAAACAGAAAGACCACAGTAGAACATGAATTTATGCTACTGATTAAGCCCAATTTCCTAAAGGATATATAAATAGCTGTGGGTAGTTACTAAATGATCGGGAAAGGTAGCAGCAGAAGGGAAAAGAAACACTGAGGTGCTTTTAGAATAAACATTGTGGGTCTAACACATTTCAAATAGTGGTCCTACTTCTGGAGCACATGGAATATTTTTAATGTATGTTGGACAATTTAAAATATTTATTTATTTATTTATTTATTTATTTGAGCTCCTTTCCCCCTGCTTCTGGCACGCTTGCAAAAAATTATATGGAAATTATTGAGTAATTATTATTAATAATAATTGCATGCCACCAAGTAGATTCTGATTTATGACTATCTCACTGTTTTCTGTGTCTAAAGCACTCTGTGGTTTACCAGTATCTTCTTTCAGAAATTATCCAAGGTGCTGGATTTATTCTGGGCCTGAGGATGGATACCTTGAATCCTTCTTGACAGTGTAGGCTAACACCTGGAATGGATTTGTGTGTGTGGGGGGGGGGTGAAACTGGAGTCACTAGCTTGTGTTTGTGAAATCCAGACAATTCCCTTAAAGGAGACAGCCAAGAGCTAAAGACCTGATAGCTGCCATCATGAACACAGGTTAGAACAGTTTCAGAATTTT
Organism: Phrynocephalus guinanensis; assembly: GCA_037367245.1. Classification (NCBI taxonomy): domain Eukaryota; kingdom Metazoa; phylum Chordata; class Lepidosauria; order Squamata; family Agamidae; genus Phrynocephalus; species Phrynocephalus guinanensis. The sequence goes on along the minus strand of CM074748.1, from coordinate 6,247,441 downwards.
GGCCAGACAAGTGATGTCTGAAATCACCAAGTGGGATAGATGCGAAGGAGGAGGAGGAGGAGGAGAAGATCAGAAAAAAAATTCTTAACTGTTAGAGCGGTACAACAATGGAACCAATTTGGATTCATGCATTGAGCAGGGGTTTGGACTTGCAAGCCCTTTCCAACTCAACGATTGTATAATTAGAAGAAGAAGAGATGTCTGAAAATATTTTCACCCCTAGGGCTAACGCCGCTTCCACATCCGAAGGTGATCAAGTCCTTCACAAACTGAACCTTCAGCCTAAATTTACACTGTTGAACAACCTGACAGCTGCTGTCATGAACACATCTTTAGATCAGTTTCAGAATTTTGGCCATACAAGTGATGTCTGAAGTCACCACCAAGTGGGACAGAAGCGAAGGAGGAGGAGAAGATCAGGGAAAAATTCTTAATTGTTAGAGCAGTACAACAATGGAGCCAATTTGGATTCATGCATTGAGCAGGAGGTTGGACTTACAATAAACTCACCTGGATGACTGAGAATCTTCACAGACATATTGCTGTTGATCACAGTTCCTTATATGGGATGGTGAGTATTTTGTTTTTGGTTACTTGGTTCTAAGAATAAATTTATTCATTTATTTGTTTTAAACAAAACAGGCCATCCCTACCAACATAAGAACATAAGAACATAAGAAGAAGAGAAGAGCCATGCTGGATTAGGCCAAAGGCCCATCTAGTCCAGCTTCCTGTATCTCACAGTGGCCCCACCAGATGCGTTTGGGAGCACACAAGACTAGATATCTGTCTCCTGATAACACTCCCCTGCATGTGGTCCTTGAGGTACCCTGGTTTTAAGCTTGGAGATGATACATCTCCCTCATGGTTTGTAACCTGTGATGGACTTTTCCTCCAGGAATCTGTCCAATCCCCTTTTGAAGGCATCCAGGCCAGATGCCATCACCACATCCTGTGGCAGGGAGTTCCACAGACTAACAACGCGCTGGGTGAAAAAATATTTTCTTTTGTCTGTTCTCATTCTCCCAGCCCTCAATTTGAGTGGATGTCCCCTAGCTCTGGTATAGTTCTGGTAACTGCTGTTTTTGTTTTGGGGGATGATATTTTAAAAACTCACGCTGGCTCGGCGCCTCCTCCTGTTGTGTTGTATTGTCGTGCGCAGGCAGAAAGTGGCTTGCAGTGCGCTTTCTAAGCTTCTTGAGAGCACCAAGTCTTTGGGACACCTGCTCAGCTGAGTCATCACTACCAATACAGTATGTAGAAGCTGCTAGGAATAACATGTGGAGACAGGCCATGCCTTGCCAGTTGAGACCCATGCTTTATAGGAGTTGCTGGTGTTAGGCCGAGACCTAATTGCTTGAAAACACAAGCACACTTATCGAACAAATTCGTGCTTGAAAGAACCTGCAAAATATAAGCATATAGGAGTGTCAGGAAAGGGGAGGGGAAGTCATTTATTTGAAATGATTCTCTTTTCCATGCTAAAACAGGGCAGAGCTGCAGCCCTACAGACATTTGCCTGTATTTGAATTCTAGCATTCCGCACTACTGGCTGTACTGGCTTGGTTTGATGGGATTTGTAGTCCAAAAACAAGAGAGTAAAGTCTCACTTTACCCTCGGCTTGCAGAAGTAGAAAACTAGCAGAAGTTGAATTTCAAACAAAACACATTTTAGTGCATTCATAGGTCTGTTGCCATGTGAAAATTTGAAAAATAGCTCATGTATAGAAAAATTGTGCACCCACCCTGGAAGGATGATGGATCGATCTGTTTAAAATTAATGCTATTTCCACACGGCCATTCATATAACCTTTTATCTTTGTTTATGCATTTATTTGAAGGTATTTTAATGCACGTTAAAAGGTGGACTGAAATATGTAGTTTCCCACGCCATACACATCTCTAAACTAAATTCTTTTAAAGCATGCATCTCTAAGCATAATTTTAGTTTTAAAAATCCATTTTATGGGAATTATATTGTGGGGATTTTAAGTGGAGAATTGTGTCACTGCATTCATAACAGCATTAAACAGGGATATGGTACAATCTTCCCTGCACTTAATGGTTGAAACCTCGGGTCCCCAATTGTTCTTGGACTAAAACTCCCAGAAGCCTTCACCACTAGCTGTGCTGGCCTGGAATTCTGGGAGTTGTAGTCCAAGAACATCTGGACACCAAATTTGGGAACCATTGCTTTGGTCCTAGGGATGTAAATGGTCAGATATATTACGACTTGCACATTATATCTTTAAGAGATTTGGGGTGGAAGTGAAGCACTTCAGTAACAGCCAGTAGGTCCCTCTCTACCTCAGATTTCTTTTCCCGCCTTTTTTACAGTTAGTCAGGTTCTGTCAGTGTTGAGTCTATCAGAAGTGGACCATGTCTTCTGTTAGTGATGTCACCAGTCAGTCATGAAACCAGTTAAGCTCAGTGATGGAACAAATTAACATATTTACACAATATGATGTTTGTTATAATCTGTGAAGAACCGTAAGACTGTTACCCTGGAAGACACAAACAAAATTCAAAAGGATCTTGATAGGTTGGAGCACTGGACTGAAACGAACAGAATGGAATTGAACTGGGATAATTGCCAAGTTCTGCATCTAGGACGAAGAAACCAAATGATGGACTATACCTATTATGTGTCTTTTAGATGATTACCATGCATGAATGCATTGACTGATTTCATAAGAACACCAGTGTTTTCCATGCTAGTTTCCATCACTCATGGATTTTTTTTCTTTTTGCGTGTTCTTGGAAGCTTTACTGTTATCTTTTAAAGTTGTAAGATGCCTCTTCTAATTCCATGTCCTTAACTCGAATATGTTTTGAATGTTCTGGGCTGTATATTGTAAGCCACCTTGGGTCCTTCTCTGAGGAGAAAGATGGGGTAAAAATATTCAAAATGAATGAACAAACAGTTACAAGATGGGGGATACCTAGCTCAGCTATACTACAAGTGAGAAGGAATACCCACGGAACACCTGTTGGACCGACAGACAAACCAGTGGTTCGTGTTCATCTACAGTGTTGATATATATCAACCAAGCAGCTACAGTCAATTTAATTTCCACCAAGAGCAGGCCTTGGGTGAAGGCAATGCGACTCAATTGCTTGTACAAGACCAAGCCAGGCAAAACACATTGAAGGATCACCTCAGTATATTGTTGCTAGGGAAAAAACACCACCCATGATTTCTGTGAGGATCCTTCCCAGCTTGAAGGAGAATGGGGGTACAGAAGTCTTAATTTTCAATGCTAAGCAAACAATCCCAGCAGGTGACCCTGGGAGACCTAATTCTACCAGAGCACTCTCTGAGGTCCAGTGCTTTTTGGTTCCAGGGGAATCGCAGCCAATAAATTACCCTTTGCTCTACATTCTGTGCTGCAGAGCTGATCATGTAGCAGAACCACCATTTGTTATTGCAGACATCCACTTCACAACCCATTAAGCTGTTAAGTTGTTCAACAGCATGAAGATTTAGCTCGGAAGCTTTTTTTCCCCTGAGTCCTGAAGGACATATTTTGCAATCAATCTTACCACGCACCCTGGGACCAGGATGTCTTTTGTTTTCCCTCATACATAGAAATAAAAGCTTGCATATGCAAATGCACCAGGTTCACATTTCCATAAAGGCCTATTTCACACCTCTCAGGATAAGCAAAAGAACAACATGCATTATTAATGTGTAGGTTTCCAAGGCTTGCAATGGTGTTTTTTTTAATGCAAAGGCGATTAACAGATCAGAAATGTGCATGAACTATCATGTTTTAGTCAATGGAAAACAATGACTATGGCAGCAAAATTAGAACTTGGAACATTAAGTTGTAAAAGGGTCTCTTTGCATGACTTATTTATTCTTGGCACTGTTGCACCTGTAATGCAATTAATTCATTGTGTTGTATTTCATTTCATCTATTGTCTTTACTATTAATCCAGAAAAGTACAGGGAAATACTCTCTGGTGCCCTCTAGCAGCCAGTTCTGATACTGCACACTGGATATAGTTATAAAAACAGTAGAGGCAAAATTAACAAATACTTCCTTTGTAATATCTTACGATTGATAAGAAAATGGCATTAAACCTGAATAATTCCAATTTTAGTATATGTGCTGCCGAAGCGAGCACTGCTGCCGAAGCGAGTTTAATTCGGCTTCCGGTTTAATGGCCGACTGAACAAGACGCTAGGGGAGCTCCTCCGTGGAATCCCCAGAGCGCACAGGAGGTTTAAAGAGGTTCGCGAAGACTACGCGGCCTCCATTAACCTCAGGGGGGGGGCCCTGAGGGATTGGGTATCAGCTGTTGCCTTTTGCGACTCTCCTTTCACCCCGATCTGGAGGGATTGGGGGGAAGGGATCGAGTTGCGGCACTTTACAATCGCTACTCCTGTGTCTGCGAAGTCTCAGAGTCTTGGCAGAAGAGCCATTAGCCTCCAAGGACTTTACAAATCGTTTCGATCGGAGGGAGAATCAACAGGCTGTTAAAAGGCTAATTAGAAGATAAAGATCACACCCGAAAGAAACGTGAGTTTGCTTGTTAGTTTCGGGATCTGTTCGGAGCGTGGTGGAGAGCAGCCGTAACTTTCCTTCGTGAATGCAAATCGAAACTAAGCGGTGGGGGCGGAAGAGATACCCCTTCATTTGCAAAGTGAGTTTAATTTAATACTTAAATTGAAGTGGAACAATATTGGGACCTGGAGAAGCCTGATCGTGAAGTCTGTAGTTCAGACTGGCGTTTTGAAGTCACCCCCCATTTTTTCTTTGTGAAGAGACGGAGTGAATAGTGAATAGAGGAGCGCGTGGGGGTGGAAGGGGGATATTTTTTTTAAAAAAAAGAACTCTGGTGTTTGAAGTTATTCTCCCCCTTACTTGACTCTATACTTCCAAAGATTTTTGATTAACGAATTCCCCCTCCCCTTTTTTTTTTGGTGGAGGACTGGATATTTAGAGGGATTTGAGTGGCGGACAAGGTGGTGTGATTTTACATTTCAAAGGATTTCATCAGAGCCGGCTGGAAAGCCAGCCCCCCTTTGAGAGGAATGCTTTGGAGTTGTTTTTTGGGAACAGTTTAGGAGTTATTGCAAATTGGAGCTATTGCTATTTACTTTTCCCTAATTGGAGTAGACCTTTTGAAGAGGTTGAAGATTTATATATCTTTTGGATGGGCAAAAACTTTGTTAAACAACTCTTTGTTACAGAAAAGTAAACATTTGGATTAAGCTGTGAAGAAGCTGAAGAATTGTTCCAATTTTTCTCCCTACTCTTAATTTTCAAAGGTTTTTCTTTTGGTGGGTCTCATTTTGTCTATTCGATTGCAGTGAAAACGAATTTAAGTTGCTGCGTGTCTTCCTTTGAGGCTCCCTCCCGTCTCAAGGACATAAGAGAGACATAACAACAAGATAAGGTTCGTGTTGAGAATTGGATTGAGAATCCCATTCCTGAGGTTGGAGCGCCATCTGGTGGATTTTAAAAATTATTGTACTGGACACTGGTTAGAAAATTCATTTCTTATGTTAGAGCGCCATCTGGTGGATTTGGAAAATTATTGCATATAAAATTCAATTTGAATGCTATATTGAATGGGAAAGTGTTTGACTATATAGAAAATTTCTGTTATAATTTTATAATCTTGTTATAAATTTGATATATGGATAATTTAAAGTTAGAGAGGTCAAAATGAAGTTAGAATAAGTAAATTTAACATCACTGATGGTAATTGTGTGAATATTAATCAACATCAATTAAGGGAGTATTAAGAGATTAACTCGATTGGTTGAAGGTTATTGTGGTTTATTGAATGAATTAATTTTAATACGTGGTTAAATTGTGTCCTGTTGGAACAGAAGTTAATAAAATTGTGATGGCAGAAAAAAAAAGATGATGACACCTGTAACACAGAGGAGAGATTCTAGACAAGAAGAGGGTAAAGAATGGGAAGGATTAATGATACATATAAGGAAAGAATTTGAAAAAAGTGAACAAAGTATGGATCAGAAGTTGTCAGAACTAAAGGAAGACATGCAGAAACAAATTAAAGAGGCAGTAGGGGAGCTCTCAGCCCAAGTGAAAGACTTAACGGTGAAAACAAAGAATATAGAAGCCAAAGTGAAGAAAGTGCAGACAGAGGTTAAAACAATGCAGAGAAGAAACAGAGAAGAATAGAACAGGAGTGTCAGAAGTAGAAAATACGCAAAGGAGAATGGTTGAAGAGCTTGCTTTTCTTGAAATGAGACAAAGGCAACAGAACCTTCGTTTCCGCTTGATTCCATGGGAGGAAGGAGAAGATATCAAGGCCAAAGTAATAACAGAACTGGCGAAGTGGCTTGGATGGCAAGAACAGGAAGTAGCTGATGCAATCTCTCAAGTGTTCAGAATTGCAGTTAGATCAAAGAAATTGAGAGTGAAGAAGACACCAGGCGATGTTATTGTATCATTGACATCTATGGCCGTGCGAGACAGAATCTTGAAACATAGCTATGATAACCGGTTTTGTGATTGATGGACAACAGATTCTGATATATAAGGAGATTCCTCTCCATTTTTTGAGAAGAAGAGGAAGTTATAAATCGCTGGCAGAAACGCTGAGAAGAAATGGTTTGAGATTTCGCTGGGAGTTCCCAGAAGGCCTATCCTTTACTTACAAGATGAAAAGATTTAAAATAATATCTGAGTCGGAAATAGGTAAATTTCTGAGAAAATATGGAGAAGAGCTTGGGTACAGGAAACCATCGAAAGAGGGTGATAAATCACCTGAAGAAGAAGAAGAGGTAGAAGAGGAGGAGTTAGAACTCTCTGAGGAGGAAGAAGATAAAGCGGATTTAGCTATGGCCAATATTTGAATAGAGATTGATAAAAATATATTTAATTTCAAATTTACAATGGCGCTGAGAGTACTGACTTGGAATGTTAATGGTCTGAATGAAAAGGCCAAGAGAAACAGGATTACGCACTTATTGAAGAAAGAAAATCTGGACTTGATTTGTCTACAAGAAACTCATGTTGCAATGAAACATATGAAGATTCTAAAAAACAAAATTTTGGGACAAGAATTTGCATCGTCTGATACATTGAAGAAAAGAGGAGTGGTGATATATGCAAAACATAAATTGGAACCTAAGTTGATTATGAAAGATGAAGAGGGAAGATTTCTGATGGTACAAATCACTTGGCAATCTGAAAAATTTTTTATTGTAGGCATTTATGCGCCAAATGAAAGGAAATCTGAATTTTACAGAGAGGTAGAACAAAAATTGTTAGATTATATGGATGAAAAACTCTTTCTGATGGGTGACTGTAATGGTGTAATGATGCCAGATTTGGATAGGTCTCAGAAAAAAAAAGGTTCAGAAGGGAAATTACCAAAATCTTTTTATGACTTAGTTGAAAATTTTGGATGGACCGATATTTGGAGACTGAGACATCCAATGGAAAAACAGTTTACCTTTTTTTTCTGAACCGAACCAGAGTTGGGGGAGAATTGATTATATATTTGTTCCTAATGATATCTCATATAGAGTGACAAAAGTGGAAATTTTACCTAAAACAATCTCAGATCATAATGCAATGGTGATGGAAATTAAAACAAAAATGCAAGGATTACACCGTTGGAGGTTGAATGAAAGTTTACTGGATGAGACTGAGACATTGCAGATAGCGAAAAAAACCTTCAGAGACTATTTGAAAAATAACTGGAGAAGAGAAACACCAATAAATGTGGTATGGGATGCTAGTAAGGCTGTTATGCGAGGCCTCTTTATTCAAAGAAATGCGTATCAGAAGAAGCAGAAAGAAAAGAAGCAAAATGAGATTTTAAAAGAATTGGTAGAGATAGAGAAGAAATTGGTGGAGAAGCCAAAGGAACAGAAATGGATTCAAAAATTAAAGATGCTTCAAACTCAGTTGTCGATGATTATTAACCAAGAAATTGAGTGGAAGGTAAAGATGATGAGACAAAGAAATTTTGAATCGGCAAATAAAGTAGGGAAGTTATTGGCTTGGCAGCTGAAATGGAAGCAAAAACAAAAGGTTGTGAACAAATTAGTAGTAGACCAAAAATTAGTGGAAGATCCAAGAGAAATTGTAAAGGTGTTTCGGAATTTTTATAGAAATTTATACACGAAGAAAAAAGAGAATCCGGAACAGATTGATAGATATTTGAAAAAGAATGGATTGAAAAAAATCTCAACAAACCAAGTGTCAATACTGAGTGAGAAAATTACCCCACATGAAGTACAAAGTGCAATAGAGAGGGCGAAAACTGGAAAATCACCGGGCCCAGACGGTCTGACTGCAAAATATTATAAAAAATTGTCAGAAGAAATGTTACCAATAATGGTGGAGGTTATGAATGAAGTTTTAGAAAAAGGAGTCATACCCAACACCTGGAAGGAGGCGTATATAACACTGATTCCAAAGGAGAACGCAGATACAACAGATGTTAAAAATTATAGGCCCATTTCCCTTTTGAATGGAGACTACAAATTATTTGCCGATGTTTTGGCTAATAGATTAAAAAAGGGTTTTAAATGAGTTATTACACAAAGATCAAGCGGGGTTTCTTCCTGGCAGACAGATGAAAGATAACATGAGAAATATAATTGATATAATAGAGTATCTAGAAGTCAGGAAAGAGAAACAAGCTGCCTTGATATTTATTGATGCTGAAAAAGCCTTTGATAATGTCTCTTGGCAATTTATGAAGAAGAATTTGGAATATATGGGAGTGGGAATAAAGTTTTGGAACGGTGTTAATGCAATATATAAGGAACAGAAAGCAAGTTTATTGATTAATAATGTGATAACAGAAAGTTTTCCGATTGGGCAAGGTACGAGACAAGGGTGTCCATTGTCTCCATTGTTATTTATTACTGTATTGGAAGTATTGCTAGTCAAACTGAGGGACATGGGGACAATTAAAGGTATATGTGTGGGGGATAAGGAATATAAATTAAAAGCGTTTGCCGATGATTTAGTTCTGACGTTAGAGAATCCAAAAGAAAGTATTACTGAGATGATGAAAATAATTGAGGAATTTGGTAATCTAGCCGGTTTTTTAAAACTAAATAAGAATAAAACGAAGGTTTTACTGAAAAATGTAACAAAGAAAGATTGCGAAGAATTTGAAAAATTGTCCGCCCTCTCAGTGGTGAAAAAAGTTAAATATCTGGGAATCAACTTATCTCTTACGAATTTAAATCTCTTTGAGGATAACTATAATACGGTATGGAACTTGATTAAGAGAGATCTGGAAACATGGAATAGATTGAATTTGTCGTTGATGGGAAGAATTTCGGTGATAAAGATGAACGTGCTACCAAGGTTGTTATTTCTATTCCAAATGATCCCAATACTTAGAGGAATAGGCCACTTTAAGGAATGGCAGAAGACATTGTCCAAATTCGTCTGGCAAGGTAAAAGACCCAGAATAAGATTTAAATTACTAACAGATGCCAAGGAAAGGGGAGGATTTGCCATGCCAGACCTGAGATTGTATTACGAAGTGGCCTGCCTAGGTTGGATAAAAGATTGGATTACTTTAGCTGATGAGGATCTATTGGATCTAGAAGGTCATGATAACAGATTTGGTTGGCACGCTTATCTTTGGTATGACAAAGTGAAAGTACACAAAAGCTTTATGAATCATGTAATTAGAAAGTCATTACTTCAGGTCTGGGAACGGTTGAAACCTCTTTTAGAGAGACATACACCGAGATGGTTATCCCCGATTGAGGCATTGGTGATCAAGAGGAAAGATAAAGAAGGGGTGGGGATCACCTATGGTGATGTGTTATTCTTTTCAGAAAAAGGTCCTAGACTGAAGTCTTATGATATGTTGAAAGAGAAGTTAACAGGTTGGTTTCAGTACCATCAACTAAATGACATTTTTCAGAAAGATAGAAAGATGTCTGGGTTTGGAGAGAAGGAATCTAAGTTCCAGACCATAATTATGGGCCCAAAAAAGAAATTGTTGACCAGATTATATAATTTTTTGTTGGAGTTGAATTTAAAAGATGAACAAGTTAAAGAATGTATGGTAAAATGGGCTATGGATCTGGGTCATAATATTGGGTTAGATGTGTGGGAAAGATTGTGGAAAAAGAATATGAAGTTTACCGCATGTACTTTGATAAAAGAAAACCTGTTGAAAATGATGTATAGGTGGTATATTACTCCAACGAAGTTAGCAAAGATGTATAGGATGAAAGATGACCACTGCTGGAAATGTAAAGAGAAACAAGGTGATTTTTATCATATGTGGTGGACGTGTGAGAAAGTGAAAGAGTATTGGGCATTGATATATGATGAACTCAAAAAGATGTTAAAGTGTACATTCCCAAAACGACCTGAATTTTTTCTGTTAGGGTTGGTGGATAATGAAATTAAAGGAGCAGATAGGACTCTATTTCTATATGCAACAGCAGCGGCAAGAATGCTCCTGGCACAGAATTGGAAGACAACGTATATACCATCTTTGGATGAATGGAGGGCGAAAATATTGGACTTTGCAGAGATGGCCAGACTGACGTGCAGACTGAGGGATCAGGACAACCAGAAGTTCCAGAAAGATTGGCAAAAATTTAAGAACTACATGGAGATTTATTGCAAGGAATTAAAGACTCTTACCGGATTAGGATAGAGCTCGAAGGATTACTACTTATTTTTCAAATCTTTTTTATAAACATATAAAGGGGTTTGTCTGAAAGGAAGGCTAGGAGATGAATAACGCTAAAACCACGGGATGAACAGAGGGAAGCCAAATTTCAGTAGAATGATTTTGTATTACTAATGTTTTGAACTTGACTTTTTTTGTATACTAAAATTCTTTAATAAAAACGTATTTAAAAAAAAAAATAAACCTGAATAATTCCTATCAAAACAACTTTTGAAAGTGACTGGGAATTACTTGTCACACCTAAGTAAGTTTCCCAGTCAGCCAAGGCAGGCTTCTCTTTGAATTCAGAGACAGGAGAGAAGGATTGGTGAGTGCTGGATAGATTGACCATCACTCCAGCCCAGAGAGGTCTGCCAGGGAAAAACAACAACTAAAGGCAGCATGCAAGGTTGCAATAACTCCAACACGGCAGAGTGCGGCAAATTTCCCAAGATCCCTCTTGCTGCATCCTAGAATCAACACACACTGCTGTGTGTGCTATCCACCCACACGGCTGATTTTGTCAAAAGGGATAAATTCCCAATGAATTCCTTGCATTGTCGGAGATTGGAAGGCCACCCATGCCGAAAAAGTAACATAAAGAAGCAAATGTTTCTGGACTTGCACTGTACCTGATGAATCCCAAGGCAGATACTAAAGGAAAGATTATCTCAATGGGACCCAAGCCCAGCCAGGCTCTATGGTTTCCCGCACAGAATGTACATGTAGCAACATTTATGACCTCATGCTCACTCCCAGGGTGAGCTGTGGCAGGTTCCGAGTGGCAGTACCTCCTCGCCCCATAGCATCCCTGCTCAAAGAACAGGATTTGGGGAATACTGAGTTATCTAGAGTGGTATTCTTTATATGTGTACTCAGAATTCAGCCCCAGGAGCTTAGGTTTTGGTTCCATGGTACATTTCAACCAAAGCCCCATGCTCACTACTGTTATCTGTGCATCTTAAATAGATGCGTACTATTTTTTCGGGCAGTCACGTGATGTTTGATGCGCAGTTAGCGCCCCGATGACAGGGGAGTATTTTACTTCTCTGCATCTGTCCCAACTTGCTTACTGCGCATCTTTCCCCTGTTTTTTCCCTTGTCTCGAATAACTGCATTGCAGCCAGGTAGCAGTTTTTCTTCTTAAAATCGATTGTAATTGCAGGTGGAAAGCCAGTAAAAATTGTGCCGGCATGCCGGCATGCCACCAATTCAGTAGCATAAACAATTGCCACGGCACAACTCCAGGAAATGGCAGAAAAAGGGGTACGAATCTAATTGGTGCGGATTTTCTGGGGTCACACCTCGTTTGAGGCATTTAAAAGTGTGCATCAATAACAGAAGTATTTTAACACAACCCCTAGCGGTGGTACAAAATGCTGTGGTTAAAGTGCGCTTCCAGGGGCGTGCTCGGCCGGGATACCAAAATACTGCTCTTCGGAGTGAAGGCATGATCTTTTGCTGCGCAGTCTTTTGCAGCAAAAAGAGCAGCAAAAACGTCGTGAGACCGAGGTCCAAGCTAACCACAGTCCTTGATGGCCAGGCAGGGCCACAGGTGGAGTTTTGGATTAAACCACCGGGCTGATGGGCTTGTCGATTGAGTGGTCAGCAGACTGAATCTGAATGACGGACAGGGTGGGCTCCCGTGGCTTGTCCTAGCTCCTGCCAACCTCGCCGTCCAGAAGCACGCAAAAATGTCAGAGTAGATCAATAGGTCCTGCTTCAGTGAGAGGGTAAGAGCATCCCGTGTGCTTGACTTTGAGCCATGCCGGTCACATCACCACGGAAATACGTTCATGGATGAACACTGGGTTTTCAACTTACAAACGGGGATGAGCACCAGCTCCCTGAGTTGGAAATGATGGGACGTAGCTATCGGAGGGGGGGGGCAGTGGTCTTACCCTGGATGGTGTGAGTGAGCGATGAGCGTTGGTTCAACATCAGTTTTTATACATACAAACCAGTTCAAGGGTCCCCTCGATCTGCATTGGTGGATGATTGTTCCCAGTTGTCCCGATGATCCAGTTTCCTGTGCCATTAAGCTCTTGATGGTTTACTCCTTGAGTAAATGTTCCATAGATTGTTGTGCTGTTGTTCAACTGAGCCCAGTCTGGCAGAGACAAGGAATGTGGAACTCCAGACAATGGGACAATCTCCTGTCCCTCAGGCACAGTTCACCTTGGGGAATAACCCTCTCATCCAGGTGTTCTGCCACTTTCTGGAGTCACATACTTCCAGTTAATTTACATTCTTAATGGATTCAAGTTCCTATAATTTATCTAGCTGAAATAAATGCTTTGGAGCCTGATTTCTTATGGTATCATTCTGAAGGACTCTGTGTGCCCATGTGAATCTATTGGGGTCCTAAGGCCAACTTCAGAGAACTTACTCCTTCTTCTTAGACTGGTGGGTACTGGAGATGGGAGATTTTTCGATGGTCAAAGCACAAGTTTTGGAAACACCGAGAAATGGTCCTTTTCTCTCGAGATCTAGAATCCGACAACTGATTTACTGCTTGTGTAAGTGCAATGGCATTCGACAATGTATAGACTGCATAATTCAGGGATGTCCAAACTTTTTACAAGGAGGGCCAGATTGGGTGAGGTGAAAATGTGTGGGGGGCCGACCATTCAGCCACATTTGGCCCCCAGGCCAGACTTTGGACAGATCTCTATAACATGCAAGGAGAAAGGGAGGATGCTGCAGCAACGGAGCTGGGGCAGGTTGGCTGGGAAGGTTGCTGGGGTGGTGGTGGTGGTCAGAGGCTGGGAGGGCATAAAAGTGCAAGCTGATGCCTCCATCCAGTATGGGGAGGGGCCAGCTGACGGGGATGCGTGACAGGCTAAGCCGGTGGGGAGAAGAGGTTGCGGGCCACTCAGAATTTGAAAATGGGCCATATTTGGGCACGGGCCTGACTTTGGACATGCCTGGAATAATTAAACGGTGATACCCCAACAGTGCTTTAAAAAGTGATGGGGTGGTATATAAGAAGAACACTTGATAACTCCCAGCAGCCAACTGCCACTGGTTAACAAAGTCATATTTGTATTCCTTAGGTGCTCACTTTCTCAAGTTGACTGGGTGGATGGAATGCCACCAGCAGTTCATTAATTAGCAGGAACTTGCAACTGCACTTTGTGCCATTTCACTCGCACCAGTGCAAATCAGGAGCTGAATTCTGGCCATTATCTTTAAGATCTGCTAGGAAAAGATTGCCCTTATCACTATTGTAAAACTGTTTGCAAAAGCAAATCACTGTAACTTTGTGTACTCTTTGGAGTATGATAACCACCATACCAGAAAAGTAAGGACAGAGACCGCTTTCACATGACCACTAAAATCCACTGGCAACTTAAATGCGGGTCCCCCCAACCAGAGATCATGTGGTGGTTGTCCTGGTTCCCATGTTCCCACCCTCCTGCACTCCGATTCTATTGCTTCTGTCTGCTGTGGATTGAGGGGAGGGAGAAAAAAATTCAGGCTCACTTCTGCCTGCCCAACACGCTTCCCCCCAGTCGGCAGCAGCTAATTGTAGCAGGACAGGAAACCCGTTAGGGATTCCTGTCTGTTAAAAGGGGTGGGGAGACAACAAAAACAAACAGAAGGCGGAAGAGCCAGCCAGGCATGCACTGCTTTAAAATCCGCATCGGAACAATTTTACCTCCTCGAGACCAGGTACTTGTAAAATCTGCTGGCCCGTGTTTAAGTGGGCGTGGTCGTACTTTTTTTTTTTTAAGTCCGCTGCTGGTGGGAAAACAATTTTATGCTCTGAATCTGTAAGCACTTTGCAGCGGATTTTAGGGGTTGTGTGAAAGCAGCCTTAGGAGGTACCTCCTGCTTCTCTCTAGTGGCAGATCCCAATTTTATACCTTGAAAACATGTTTTTAAAAAAGGTTTTCAAGATCAAATAACACAGCACGACAATGCTGATGTGCCACCAAACTGATTCTGACTTACGGCTACCCTTTCTAGAATCAGATGTGACTTACAGTTCCTTTCTTTAAGAGGCATTATCAGACTGGGTAAGTTGAGCAAGACTGTATCAGTTGGCTCTTCCCTGCAAATGTATGTATTTATTTATTCTATATACAGCCATTTTGCCCAGGGGGGCACTCAGTGGGTAAATGAACTTCCAACTTTTGGCTCCACAGAACTTGGGGGGGGGGAATCCTGTCTTCTAAAAATGCTTTCTAAACATAACTTTCAGTAGCAACTGGAAAGTGTTAACCAGCACACCAAAGGAAAACTTCGAACTACTGCTTTTGAAATGCAGCTTACTCCCTTATTACTGAAAAGCAACTGATTAAAATTACTCCATTATTTGTACCTAGCACAATTCAAGGCGCTGACCTAAACCTACAAAGCACTGTACGACCTGGGTCACAGGTACCTCAAAGATCGAATCTCACAATATGAACCGACTCGGGTGCTAAGGTCATCAGGAGAAGCCCTTGTCTCCACCCTCACAAGTACATCTCATCACGAGACTCATGAAAGGACCTTCTCAGCTGTGGCACCCAGACTCTGGAACTCCCTCCCACTGGAGGCCAGGACAGCCTCATCTCTGTTGTCTTTCTAGAAACAGGCAAAGACCTTCCTCTTCAGGCAAGCTTTCCCTGAATGACGGTCTACCTACTGTGTCTTTATATGAATCTACTATACATGGCTACACAGACTTTGTGTTTGTAACCACTTATATAACTTTGTGTTTATATATCTCCTGTTATTGCATTGACACTATGTTATCAATGGTTAGTTTTAATGTTGCCTTCTTAATGCTGTAACAAGATAACCCTTCAATTCCCTGTTTCTCAAGCTGAAGAGGTCTTAATTGTAATGGGCTGTATATTGTCTCTTCTTACTGAAAGCTGCCTTGGGTCCTTTTCCAAGGAGAAAGGCGGTGTAAAAATACTCATAAATAAATAAATAAATAAATAGTTATATTCATAATCTTATCTCTATTAAGGTGGCTTTTAGACTGCATCTGAATGAAAACTTAACTCTGCTCCTGTACTTAAAAAAAATCTCTCACAAATATTGTAATCCATATTGGGTACAAACGGTATGTGTTGATTTGTGTAGCCAAGATAGTATTGAATTGGTATTTTCAAGATGTAGCGAGTGGTTTCACCAGTTCTACTTCTCCAGGTTTCCCATTTCCCAGACAACAGTTAGGACGCAAGCCAAGGGAAAGGCTTGGGTCCAGGCTATCTCAAAAAGAGAGTGACTAATTACTGGCCTGGGGGACCTCCCTTATATGCGGAAAGGCTAAAACATTTGGGGCTCTTTAGTCTGGAAAAAAATGTGCCTGAATGTGATTGAAATGTACAAAATAATGCAGGGCATGAGTAAAGTGGATAGAGGGATGCTCTTCTCCCTCTTACAAAATACCAGAACTAGGGGACATCCACTTAAATTGAGGGCTGGGAGAGTGAGAACAGACAAAAGAATTTTTTTTTTACCCAGCGTCTTGTTAGCCTGTGGAACTCCCTGCCACAAGATGTGGTGATGGCATCTAACCTGGATGCCTTCAAAAGGGGATTGGACAGATTCCTGGAGGAAAAGTCCATCACAGGTCACAAACCATGATGAAGATGTGTCATCTCCAGGCTTAAAACCGGGGTCCTTCAAGGACCAGATGCAGGGGAGTGGTATCAGGAGACAGATACCTAATCTTGTGCGCTCCCAGAGGCATCTGGTGGGGCCACTGTGAGATAACAGGAAGCTGGACTAGATGGGCCTTTGGCCTGATCCAGCAGGGCTCTTCTTATGTTTTTATGTTCTTACGTTCCCTCTATAAGCCTGCTTGGGTGCTTACATCACCAGGGAAGGCCTTTCTCTTGGTTCCACCACCTTCTTAGGTGTGTCTGGCCAGGACACAGGAGAGGGTCGTCTCTGCTGCTGCCCCAGACTGTGGAACTCCCTCCCATTGGAGGCCAAGCTGGGCCCATCTTTGCTGTCCTTCCACAAGCAAGAGAAGACCTTTCTCTTCAGGCAAGCTTTCCCTGAGCAACTGATAGTTTCGGAGACAATAAATGGGATTTTGTTGCTTCTAAATGTGTTTTTTAATTCTTTTACTGAACATTTTTAACATAATCATTAAATCTTCTTGATATTTGAATAGTTTCTGTTTTTGGCTTTTAATATTCTGGTTTTAATGTTGTGAACAACCTTGGGTCGTTTTTTAAGACAAAGGCAGAGTAAAAATATTTAAGTAAAATAAATAATAAATATTCCATTGTTCATTAAAAAAAGTAAAGGTTTCCTCTGCACATGTGTGCTAGTCATGTCCCTCTTAGATAAATAAATAAATCACCCTGTCTAGGCTCCTTCTGTGTTTAAGGCTTCTCCTCAGATTTCAAGAGCAGATGGAAAATAACCAGGAGCTTGGAGGTGGCCTTATCTGCCGATTAATTATTACTTGCTCTTAATGCTTATTTTGTTGACTGCAGGGATTTTAAGGCGGGGAAGACACAGGAACCAGTCAAGGGAGGAAAACCAGAGGAGAAAGTACAGATCTAAATTAGGCAAGTGCTCTTTAATTAGGCAGCAGCTCTGTTCTCGAGCTACGCCTGTGGAATTGTCTGCCAATACTGGACAGACACAGCTTTTTAATTTCCAAAGGCTAGAAAGCTTCTGAGTTCTGCTGATGGAAGGGCGTCTTGGAGGAACAATAGCGAAGCAGGCGGCATTAGCTTTTCTATCGTCGAACAAAGTAGAGAGGAATTCTTTCAAAGGTTTGTTAGCTGACTTCGTTAATCAGGGGATGGAACAGAGGCATGGAGGCAACGGAGGTCTGTCAAGCTCTTTTCAACCTAGTCCTCAAATATCTGCCGGGCATCATCATACTGGGCTCCTGCTTTCAAGCAGGTTTCTTGCAGGCACTGGGGAAAAATGTGTTGTTCTTTAAAAAGCCACTGTAGCATCAAGGCTAGTTTGTCCCTAAAAACTGCAATGTGGCAGTCCCACAAGCTTGAAAAGTGTTTATTTTGGGCTACTACTTTGCGATCCCTCTCCTGGCACCCCTGACCTACAGCAGCAAGGCCATTGCTGGCTATGAAGGAGATTCTCAGAAAAAAAGCAGTAGCCAGTATCCTATTGCTGGTGTACACACGCATAACGGAAATCATTTAAGTCTGGGTGGAAGATTGCTACTCAACAATGGCTATTACTTCACAAACGTCTCGCTGCGCGGCGAGCCGTCATTTCTGTGCGAAGCGATCGTTTCTGTCCTCACGCTCCTCCTTTTTGGATGCGGCGCCACCCCGACCACGCCCCCTAAACCGTGCTCCAAGCGGGGCGAGTGATTCCCCTGCCGGAGGCCGGGAATCTTTTTCGCTTCGCATCCCGCTTCGCATCCAAAGTCACGTGTGGCCAGTGATTATATATATTTAATTTTTTTTTAGTTACTTTTTCTCCGAAATGCCGATGCATCGATATTTTGGTTAACCCGTTCTTTTGATCTTGCTTGCTGTGCTTACAATATTCCTTGGAGGAGCGATGGTATACACAACAAATGTTGTGTGCTGGTCCACCTAGTGACCCTGACGGAGAACAGCAATTTTTTCATGTCGCCAATGGACGAAGCAATACAAATCGGGAGTAGAAAACAAAGGAACATACAGTTATTCAGCTCTGCCGCAAATGACAGCCGGGTATTGATGCATCGATACGCCGTGGTAGTTTTTTTTTAAATATTAAAGAAAGCAGAAACCGGACGTTGCAAGTAAGCTTCCCAATGCGAAGGGAACACGTGAGGTAGTACTGGATTCGATCCTAAAACCTCGCCCCGTGAGGACACGGAAAGAGGGGTGGGGGCGAATGGAGACCACGTGACCACCACGTGACCGCCTTCGGATTCACAGCGAAGGCAATCACACTGCGAAGAGAAGTACTTCGTGAAGTAACGGCCAATGAGATGCTCCTCCTGTTTCTGAATGTGCCCAGGGGGAGACCAGCATAAATTGGCAATAGGATTCTGGCCAAACTTTCTAAGTTCTGTCTGGATTTGTAAGAAAGGACCCCTGACTATTCATTGATGTATATTTATGAATGGAAGAAAACTCTGCATTAGAGATGGGCGTTTCATTTTGGAAGGGGACTGGTTCCAAAACGAAATATGCCAGCACAGCTGGCACTTGGAACTCAGTCCAACCCTCTGGAACAAAATCAACCACTGTCTTACCTCGCTGTAGTTCACACTGGGGGAAATTCCAATCAGGAAGCAGCCTCCGATACATCATCTTTCCCTCTCCCTGGTGCTGGCCAATCAGACAGGGAGGTGGGATGATTCATGTCCTTGCACAGGTCCTGATTGGCCAGCACCAGGGAGACGCCTGCTGTGCCTGCGTGTTTCGTTTCAGAACCAGTCCCCTTCCAAAACGAAATGCCCATCTCTATTCAGCATCAAATGCAAATTTATTCTCAAAATATTTTTCTTGCATCCCATGAAATAGGCTGTAGTCCTTGAATGCAAAATGATTTTTTAATCTGCATGATGCCACAAGATTCCATTGATTTTGCTGCAACAGAACAAATACAACACTAATCACCCTCCAGGAAGATGTTTTCCAGTTGCTGTAATTTTCTTTCTATGTTACAAAATATGTTTTCAAAATTTCAGAGGGCAATGGAGTTATAAGTTTATGTCAAGCACCATCAGCATGTGCAGGGCTGGATTAAAGTTCTCCATAGGGCCCCAAACCAAGGTCACTTTCACTAGGCCATCTGCTGGGTTTCACAGCCCAAAATATCCATTCGGAGAGCAATATGCTTATGCCAGCGGAGTGGGTGTATCCTCAAATACTGGGCGAAGATTGGTGTGTCCAAAAAATTTGCCACGGGGCTGATGTGGTCTTGATTTCCCTGGAAAATCTGAAAAGAAAGAGGAAGTCATATAATTTCATGTTTCCTCAGGCCTCTAAACTGGCTTGGAAAAGACTTGAGCTCTCATTTTTATTGCAGGACAATTACTTTAAGAGTAATCAGTTACAGTTAAAGTTACAGAACCAAATCTGTAACTGATTTCTCTTAAAAGAACTCTCCTGCCATAAAAGTTAGTTATATTGCATTTAGTTACATTAGAGGGGCAAGAATGCTACCAGCCTCTAAACTAAGTAATGAGAACACAAGTGTGAAAATGTGACTTTTTGGAGTGTAAGACCTGAAATCCTCAAACCAAATGGCCATTGGGCATGCTGGCCTGGAAGCGGGGAGGTTGATGCCTGAGAATTGTGATCAAATGAAGTGACTTTTCTAAGGTTTGCCAGTGGTCTTTAAGTCAAGGGTGTCGTGAATGGGAAAAGTTTGGAAAATCATTGTGTCATGAATCCTATTGGGTCCTTTTCCAAGGAGCCAATAGGATCTAAAATATTGCAAATTATAAGTAACTTGCTACTTGTAATGACAACCAGTTGATAAGGAGCAGGGGCACAGTTTAGTTGCACAATCTGGTTCATCAGCTGTAATTAACCACAGCAAGTTACACAAAATATACATAAACCTCAACAGGACTCTTATTACATCTAATGTAATTTAAAAGTTGTGGTTTTAACTGTCCATCCAGGATCAAACCAAATATTTTGAATTACAAGCCCGTGGTACAGATAACACCATCCTAAACTATAACTCTGTGTGCCTTTTCTACCCATTTCCCCGGAAACCTCACCAACAACATCCATAATAAAGGATTCCTGGAGTCGAAGTCCCAAATATATATCGCCAGGAAAGCTGACGAGAATTTAGACAAAGGATTTACCACTTGCTGACACTGTAAAGTAGACATGGTCCCCAAACTTGGGTCCCCAGATGTTCTTGGACTACCAGAAGCCTTCATCGTTAGCTGAGCTGGTTGGGACACCTGGGAGCTGCAATCCAAGAACATCTGGGGACCCAAGATTGGGAGCCGCTAAAGTGGAGGAAAGCTGACAGCACAGACTGGCAGTGTCACTTCTCTGGACGACAGTTCGAACAATGCCAGTGGGCCATGATGGCTAGAGGGTTCTCTGTCTCTGTACTGTACATGACACTAATCACTCTTGTGGTCTAATCTAGACCCATACCTTCTTCTTCCCGCCTTGCAAAACGGGAGTCCAGTCCTTGCCATCCAGGCTGCTTGAGAGGGCAAATTCCTGCACAAACATTTTGGTAAACACGGACTTTGCACCTTGGGTCACCACCCCTGTCACTCTCATGGTCTTAAGGAAGTTCACCTGAAGCCACTCCGTCGCACTGTCCGCCTGCGGGAGAGACAAGGATCAACTCCAGCATGGAGAGCCTTTCGCCCCCCCCCCCGGAAAATGGAGCAGTTTTGTTTTGACCCCCCACAAGGCATTTGTTGTGGCTCGCCGAATCATGCAGCCCAACGAACAGCAGGGAATTCTTACACTGACGTATTAACCTCCAGCGATTCACCAGTGAGAGTTATGCTGGTTGTATTACACCAGCGTAAAAACTGATCCTGATTTTGGCCAAGGTGAAGATTCTGCGACCTCTCGACTGTCATCACCCCCTGATATATTGTTACATATTTAAAAAATTAAAAAAATCAGTGTCCTGGGTATTACGATAGAGACTCTTGACTTGCTGATAAAGCGCAGGTTAGTTGATATACAACTGCAGGATTTACAGAGAGCAGCAAATTCAACATGTTTACCATTGAGTTTGCAGATCCCGGTTTCAGCAGAGCGCCCTGCACCTTACTTTTACCTGCCAGAATGCCCAGAGGAACGGAGGGCCTCCTACACGCTTGCTAGATGCAATCCCATCCCATCAGCGGTGTTGTATGGGAGATTCAATAGGACCGCTTATAACGACAGGTGTTGCGCCTGTGCACTGGGTGGAGTGGAATCACTCTCTCATATGGTTTTGCACTGTCCTCTTTATGATCACTGCCGTAAAAAAACTCCTTGACCCACTTCTCCTGAAGAAGAGGCAGTGTTCAGATACTGATATACTGAGGTTTCTTCTGTCATCAGGAGACTCTGTGGTGATAGAAAATGTGCAAGTTTCTTAACCCAGCTGGTTAGGGGCCGCAGGCAGAGATGCTCTGAGTAGTTAACTCTTTAACTTATTATTACTGTTGTAATTTATACTGAACTTGTGTTGTTAAATTTATGTATGCCAATAAAGGCTGATTGTTTGTTTGATTGATTGATTGATATATTGTTACATCTTTGCTCCTTGGTCAGGGAACATCGAAATCCGCTGTTTTTTAGAAAATCCATGCAGGATGCAGCCTGCTTCCTGCATGATGGGCCTTTAGGCAAGCACTGAATGGAGTACCTCTCCAGCTCTTCCATTAGTGAAGCTTTAAGCAAGCCTATGCGCTCCTGCCATTTTGGATTGTAATTCTCCAGATCCTTGGGAGACCATTAGCTTGCAAACCGCCCGGAGGGCTTGGGGACTGGGAGGCTCCTTCCAACCACAAATTACCGTTGGTCTCCAGGCATTGGTCCTTCCGTTCTGATTCAGCCTGGCCTGGAAGGGAGACCAAGTAGCAAACACGGTGTCGATGTAAGAAGAGGCGGAGATCTGTTGGTTGGCAATCCCTTTGCTCTCCATCCCGAGGGGTATGGAACAGCCTGGGAAAGAAGAAGAGATAGGCAAAAGGACACAGGTCTGCCCCGCTCCCCTTTCAGACCCCTTTCATCCCCATCCACCCACCTTCCATGGAAGACCCTCCCCAGCCCCATGAATGAGAAAGGAGTGCCTATCACCGTACTGTTCAGGTCACAGCCCAGGAGCTCCATGCGCAGGGTGTTGCGGATGTTGAAGTGGGTGGGGTGGAGGCGGAAGTAGCGGGCGACAATGGGAGGGTCAAAGATGTTGTCCTTCACGCCTGTTGCCCCCACATTTCCAAGGAATATCTGCAAGCAAGGGGGAAGAAAACAAGGAGTAAGAAATCAGGAACTGCCCAGACCAGTCGATTGGCACCACAACTCCCAGAATTCAGAGCCTAGATTGCCAGTGACAAAGGACTGTGGGAGTTGTGGTCCAAAATACCTGGAGTGCCGAAGCTTCACCACCACTGGTCTAGGGCATGCAGTTCATCCATCCATCCATCCATCCATCCATCCATCCATCCATTCATTATGGTTGCCATTCAGACGCTGAGAGGTTTGCAGTGGTTCAATGTCTGTACTGCAGGTAAAACTGTGCTCATGACCTGAGGGTTCAATCCCAGGTAGCAGACTTATGGTTGACTCAGCCTTCCATCCTTTCAAGGTCTGTAAAATGAGTACTCAGCTTGCTGGGGCGGGGCGGGGCAATGTGTAGCCTGTATGCTGTAATTAAAATTGTAAACCGCCCAGAGACTACTTGAAGTGGTATGGGGCGGTATATATGCAGAACACTTTGCTTTGCTTTAATTTAACAATTATTTTATGCCAATAAAGGTGACTTTGACTTTGACTTCATTCATTCATTCATTCAATTTTTACACCATTGGATTTAGGCCATGAAGAACATGTCTACACTGCAGAGTTATAGTGTTTTGATACCATTTTCTTGCAACTGAACTATCCTGCAGAATGCTGGGATCTGTAGCTTGAGGTGGTGCCAAGAATTCTGTGCTAAAGAGCTCCCGGGGCAGTGTCGTGGCATGGGATGAAGGGGGGACGGGACAGAAAGGCAGTTGCCCAGGGCGCATGGCTGGCCCTCCTGGTGTGCTCCCACAGGTGCTCCTTGCACCTCCTCTCCCAGCAGTCTGAGCTGAGAGGGGGTGCTGGGTCCACCTCCACCACTGCTGCCAGGACAGACCTCAAGCGGCAAAGTGGCCACTTCATGGCACCACCCTGGGGCTCCTCCGCCTACACTGCCATGCCACCCCCGCCCCCATATTGCAACACAGAGCTGGCATAGGATCAGCACCCCACAATACTTGCCTTGCCCTCAGCTGGAAACCCATGCTATACCGCTGCTTCTGAGCATCCTTCTAAACTATATAACAGAGAACGCTACAGGAAGTCCCTCACCAAACTAGAAATCCCAGGATGGAGCGCCAGCGGTTCCCTAGTGTCAAGACTACCATGTCTGGTTTTCTTCACTCTTCGTGACTCCATGTCCATGGAGTCTTCTTGGCAGGCATACTGGAGTGGTCTGCCAGTTCCTACTCCAGGCTCCTACAGCACCTGGCATTCCCTGGTGGTCGCCCATCCAAGTACTAACCAGGGCCGACCCTGCTTAGCTTCCAAAATCAGGCAAGATCGGATGTGCTCAGGGCATCTAGGCAGCGAAACCAACTCATACATGGCTATAAATTGCATGAATTCTTAAACATTCAAGTGTGGCTTCTTCTGCTATTTCTTCCCTTCAGATTAGAACAGGGCAAAAATAAAGAGTACAAAGAGAAACTCACCATCTTCTCACTCGTGGCATTGCCTTTGTAACTTTTCCACCTTTCTCCATCTAGGCTGTAAAAGATGACAAACTGGGAAATGTAGAGGTTGGAGAACTTTTGCCGGGCTCCTTGTGTTTTGATTCCGTGGAGGAGCTTGGGTTGTAGCAAATCCACCTGGACATAAACAGTAACATTCGCTTCTATGGGCTTTTTGAAAAGTGCAAGCCAGAAAGCCTGCCAGCAGAGCAGGTAATATTGAACATCACAGATCAATGCTCTCTTTGCTCCCAGGAGGTGGCCTCAAAGCGATGGTCCAGAACAGAGCACCTTCCATATACTGTATCTGCTATCAAATGTACAAAGAAGTGATGCAGCCAGTGGCAAATTTAACTTTCTATTCAAACAGAACCTTTTCTGACCCAAATGAGAAGGTCGTTATTTTCAGTAGGGTACAGAAGATCTTTTGACCACAGAACCCAGATAGACTGATTAATCAATTGGCCAGTACAGTATTAATTTGCACACATCTCTTTGCCAAACATTAGGCTGGTCAAGGTGAACAGAGCAGAACTCAAAAAAATTCTTCAGTTTTGGACTGCAACTCCCAAAGTACTCCAGAGAGCAGCACGAGTAGGTTATTGGACCAGGCCAGAAATAATATGACCCCCCCCCCAAGTTGTAGCAAACAGAGCCTCCTATATGAAGGTATGAAGATATATCATTCTAAGCTCATTGGTCCTTTCAGAGGGATTCCTTTTTGTTTTACAAGGATTGTCTTAAACACTTGACCCAGGAGAATACCAAGCACAGATTATCCTTGGATGGCTGTTGGAACCACAGGAGCCTCCCGGGGCCCTTCACTGACACTGGCCTTCCTCCCACACATTGCAAGATCTGTGTCCAGCTTCCATTTTAATCACCCACAATCCCCCCCCCACAACCAACACAGCACCATTCCGAGGCAATGTGGGTAATTAAAGTTGAGACAGCCATTTAAAAACAGTGACACAAGGGTGAATAACCCTTTAACCACAGACCTGAGTTCACAACTTATCGTAGCAGACCAAATGAGCTTTGCCTAGAATTGGGGGTGGGCGAGTTACTTTTCTGAATTCAAACTCCCAGAATCCTCCATCCAGAAGGTCTGCTGAGAGTTGTAATCCTTAAAAGTCACTCTCCTAAACTCTGGCATGGGACAGGTTCCGCAGCAATAAAACTCTTTAGTCATAAAAGATGAGTGAAGAGCTTATTCTTCAGAGTAGGCAGCTATTAACTTACCTGGATGAAAGTTTTGTTTAAAACCTGGGCAACTTACCTGAATCCAAGCGTTTTTTTGGTCAGTACTCCAAGCATTGATGGATCCAGATCTGTCCAGTCTAGCTAGCCCGGGGAACCATTGACCTCAACAACAAAAAAGCAAGAAAGAGAGGAAGGAACAAGAACATAAGATTTTCTCCCCCTCAACAGCATGTTTTCAGTCTTCCACAAATTCCAATGGGCGGCCTTATCATGGCATGAAACTGAAATTTGACTGCTGAAGGGAAAACCTCTAGGCCAGGGTACAAGCTCTGGCAGGTTATAACAAACTGTTAAGATGTTGGGCTCCCTAGCAGGAGACTTCATATCTGCTGCCTAAGGACCAACCTGTCAGGTGCAGAAAATAAGACATACTGCATTAGCAGCACTATTAGCAGTATGTGCCTATAGGGCAGTGTTGGCAAACCTATGGCACAGGTACCAAAGGTGGCACTCAGAGCCCTTTCTGTGGGCACCCAACATTGCCCCTTCACAGCCGCCTGTATCCAGGTTAAATTGCTGTATTGACACTTTGTGAAAAATAAGTGGGTTTTGAATCGCAGTTTGGGCACTCGGTATCTAAAATGTTTGCCGTCACTGCTATAGGGTCTATTACAGCACTGTCAAAAGTGCTAGAGCAGTGATGGCAAACTTTTTAGAAACTGAGTGCCCAAACTGCAATTCAAAACCCACTTGTTTTTTGCAAAGTACTGCTTGCGTTCTCTTGTAGCTTTGATGTAATGTTGTCTATTAATGCTGTAAAATGTCCCTCAAGTCCCTGTTCTCAATATTTGAACATGTCTTAATTTTACTGGACTGTATATTATCTCTCATTACTGTAAGCTGTCTTGGGTCATTTTCCAAGGAGAAAGGCAGGGTAAAAAATACTCTAAAATACTCTAAAATAAAATAAAATAAAATAAATACAGCAATTTAACCTGAATACAGTGGCACCCCAGGTTACAAATGCTTCTGGTGCTAACCTTCAGGAAAGCGAGGATCAAAGAGCAGGCTTTTGAATTTCCTGTGGCAACAGCTGTGGCTGTGGGAAATTCAAAAACCTGCTCTTTGATCCTCACTTTCCCAATTGGTAGTACCCCATCCACCTCACCCACTGGGCAAAGAGGGGGATGGGGTGCTACACCACTCGGGAAAGCTGGTGGGTGGTGGTGGCAGTGGTTTGTGGGCTCATTCATAGTCCTATATTTCTTTTACACAACCTCTAAAATCTGCTGGCAACTTAAATTTGGACCAGAGATCGTGGGGGGTTTGTTCTGCTTCTTGTGTTCCCACCCTTCTGCACTCTGTTGCTCCTGTCTGTGGTGAGGGGAGGGAGAAAAAAAGGGAGAAAAGAATGCAGGCTCGCCTCTGTCTGCTGTCAGAGCAGCCCTGTAGGGATTCCTCTCTGTTAAAAGGGCAGCGGGGAACAACAAAAACAAACAGAAGGCGAGGAGAGCCCGGCATCCACAGCTTTACAATCGGAATTTTTTTTACCTCTGGAGACCAGGTACTTGTAAAGTGTGCTGGGGAGCGCTTAAGTGGGCATGAGCGTACTTTTTTTTTTTTTAAAGTCCCCTGCTGGTGGGAAAACAATTTTATTCTCCGGATCTGCAAGTGTTTTGCAACGGATTTTAGGGGCCATTTGAAAGCAGCCAGGCTGATATTCTTAGGGTCTGCTGACCACGTTCTTTTCTTGTCTCTCTCTGGAGTATACATGTTGTTGTTCCTCTTCCATGTGGTTTCTATGGCATATGACTATCAGGTTAGAATTAAGGTTCAGGGTTTTCTATTTTGTTTCTTTGAGTTGCTTCTATTTTATTGTCTGACAAACAGCTCAAGAGAAACCTTGTTTGTTTGTTTTGAATTCTCTCATCTTGTAAACATTTGCAGGCAGAGACAAAAGGACCCAAAATTACTCAGTATGGATAAATACGCACGGAGCCTTGTAAGGTATTTGGAGTGATTATCACGGACTGCCCAGCTGACAGCCAACAGGGCTGGCAGAATTAAAATGGATGAGTCATTGGGATCTTTTACATTCAGTAAGTGATCCCCTTCTCATTCAATGTGAGTTAAGCACTGCAAAGGAAATCTGGACTTGACTGGAATATAAATTACAGAAGAAGCCTGGAATCCCAAAATAAATGCTTATCAGATAACTGATGCTTTTAAAACTGAGTCAGGATGACTCCATTATAGATCCTATCAACACATGGCTCCTTCTGTGATGTGTTATGTGCCGTCAATTCTGAACTGACCCGCCCTAGTAGGAACTACAAGGTCAGTGGGATAGTTAAGGAGTAATTTTACCAGTTCTACCAACCGCAACACCCCAATCTTGTGAATTTCCATGGCTGACCACAGATTTGAACCCAACTCTTCTGAGTCCTAGTCCACCTACTCCATCCCATCCCGATTATATCAACAGATTCAACCATATTTCAAAAGGGAATACAGTTTTTTTTGACATTGTAATGAAGGGATTCTCTGCCACATAAACTTGCATGGTCTGGGAATGGCAGATTTAGAAGGAATCACCGATCTCAAGTTATTTCAGCATTATGAAATTAAATTGGAGGGTCTCTGGTGGCTCAGTGGACTAAGGCTCCGAAAACCGTTGACTGCAAAGTCGGCAGCTCGGCGGTTCGAATCCCGGGTGCCACGCAGCGGAGTGAGCTCCTGCTGATAACCCCAGCTCCTGCCAACCAACAGTTCAAAAGCATGTAAATGGAAGTAGATAAATAGGTACCGTCATAAAAAGCAGGAAGGTAAAACAGTGTTTCCTTGCAGCCATGCCGTCCACGTGGCCATGGACTTGCACAACACTGGCTCTTTGGCTTGAATACGGAAATGAGCACCGCCCCTAGAGTCGGACACGACTAGCACACACGTGTGTGTGTGTGTGGGGGGGACCTTTACCTTTACCTTTATTAAAGCTAAGAGATTCTGAAGCTGCCCAGAAGTTCAGTAGGGAACAATTTAGTATATTCAACCCCAGGTGGCACCAGAGACACATTAATTTGCATTTGCGCTCACAAAAGATAGTATGTGGAAACAAAATGGTGAGAATTGGGATAAATAAATAAATAAGGCACTCTGCCTTTATCACAAGTAAATATTTTTTTTAAAAAAAGAATAAAAGGGGATCATGAAACTGTCCCACACAGAATGTGTCGCATTTAAATATTGTTTTAATATTGTAAGGTTTTTTGGTGCTTTTTATTAACTTGTAAGTTGTCTTGAGTTGTTCTTTTGATGCATAAATATAATTTTCTGAAGGGTTAATACCTGTTAATAAGAAAGAGGAAGGAACTTGGACCAAAGCTTGGAAAGTAATTTTGAAAGTGATTAGTTCATTTTACTCATTTTCAATTTTTTAAAAAAATACAATTGATAATGGAATGATATTCAACGTAGAAATCGTGGGCAGCCAGTCAATGTACCAGTAATCAGGATTTTAAGGAAACCAGAGAAGCAATTTTCTCTGTTTATTATTTCAGAATAATTCCACCATGTGAAGATTGGAAAGGATAACTTCATTCATTCATTCATTCATTCATTCATTCATTCATTCATTCTCTCAGAATTTCATAACTATGAGATTCTGGGAATTATATTCCGCAGAAGAAACTCACAACCGTTGATTTTCCAGATTTGTAATATCCTAATAACAACTGATTTCTCTCTCTCTCTCTCTCTCTCTCTCTCTCTCTCTCTCTCTCTCTCTGTGTGTGTGTGTGTGTGTGTGTGTGTGTGTGTGTGTGAGAGAGAGAGAGAGAGAGAGAGATCTTAATTCTCTATTCTAACATACATCATCAGCTCTGCTGAGCTCCTAAGAGGAACTTGGGGATGGAAACCAAATAATTGAAAGCAAGTTGAAAAAGCAAATTCAAATTCAAAACCAAATCAAATTACAAACCACCAAATAAGAAGGACCAGCGGTTGTGGAAGTCGGAACCCTGCCATTGAATAAACCAGGGCTTACCATAATGCCCTGAAGCTGTTATCTGAGCATCAGCGATGTAACCGGAGGCTAGGCCCAACGGAACTCGACACTCTGAAGAAATAAATAAATATGTTTTTTTCATTTTTTACAAGCTTAAAAATTTTAAAAAACTCTTACAATGCATCTTGGATAGAGGGCTCCAGGTTGCATTTGGGAGACTAGCAGAGGACTCAGCCACAGATGCACTTTTACAATGAAGCCTGTCCAGCCAAATTCCCCTAACCCAACACCCTCCAAATGTGGTGGACTAAAATTTTCCATCCTCCCTGAAGGGCTGACAGGTGGAGCAAACTTGTTGTTTCAGAACCCGAAGCCAGCGGTTCAAATTATGGGAAAGATGATTTTGCCTCAGCTCCGGAGAGAACCTCTTGATAAACATTATGCAATAAATGGGATGGCCTGAGAGGGTGTTAAATGCACCTTCATTGGAAGGACGGATCACTTTTGCTATGGCTTCCATTTCTACAGTTCTACAGTTTCCCCTGGAGATTGGCTGCGGTCATACGGATCTTCAGGCGATCTAATTTTTTCATTGATTTACAATCCCCTCCGGTGTTGGAATATACCCCATTCTGCAACCCTACATGTACTGTATACATGCGTAGACAGGAATGATTGAGATACATTTGCATAATAGGACCTCGCAACCAATCGGATTCTTTCTGGTGTCAGCCAATGAGTAGCGACAGTTAGGATGAGGCTTATTCCACTTGCTCTGCTGGTCTGTTACCATGAGCTTTCTCTGTTGAGAAGCAGTGTTTGTTTGTCAGTCATGCTCTCTGATAGAGATGGGCACGAATAAAAAAAATGGTGTTTCGTTTGTCGTTTGTCGTTTAGACGGTCCGTTTCGGTTCGTTTCCGTTTTTCGTGAATTTTTTCCAAAAAAAATCATTTTTGTTTTCGTTTGTTTTGTTACCGTTTCATTACCATTTAATTCAATTTTTTGTGATTTTTTTTTAGCATTTAAAGCAGCTCACTGCATTGCCATAACGAAAACGAAACACACGACAAAATTTCCAGTGTTTCTGTTCGTTTCGTTTTATTTTAGAGACAAAATTCGTTTGTCATTTCGTTACGCAACGAAACGAAAAAATGAAAACGAAAATGAAAAACTGTTCATTTCGTGCCCATCTCTACTCTCTGATATTCCTATTTTACCCACTTGGAATGCTGTTTTGAGCGGAGTTTGTTGTTTCTAATGAAAACAATGCAAACACTTCCCACCATCTTGTGTGGGAAACCCCATAGCCCCTTGTGCACCCTAAGAAGTGGCAGACTCCGTCTTCTGATCTACTCACGCTGGTTGTATACCAAGAAGAGGGCACTCATTCCAGCCTCCTCGTGCTCACCAACCGCACATCGCACTTGCCAAAT
The DNA here is from genome assembly GCA_037367245.1 of Phrynocephalus guinanensis. Taxonomy (NCBI): domain Eukaryota; kingdom Metazoa; phylum Chordata; class Lepidosauria; order Squamata; family Agamidae; genus Phrynocephalus; species Phrynocephalus guinanensis. The sequence goes on along the minus strand of CM074748.1, from coordinate 6,216,773 downwards.
TCCAGGGTGGGATGGCCGCATTTCCACTGTCTCAAAACCACCTGTAACAGGGAGAAGAAAAAGTTGACCAGTGTGCCATTCTGTGGTTTTTGGATGATGCACGATGGAACAGGGTGGTATGTTGTTGTTTTTTGGTATGCATGCATTCAGATATATTCTTCCAAGAGAGAAATTATTTCTGAAGAGGGAAGCCCTACACAAATAAGGAGCATACACGGCAAATGTCTCCTGCCTTGGTATCATAACCTGACACCTCTCAGTATGCAAGGGTACAGAATGATATTAACAAACAAATCATAATTAAAATAAACCACAATAAAACAAATCCATTAAAAATGGATTTATTTGAACCATGGAGCTGGAGGAGAGCTGATCTGTCAGAAAGAAATAAGTGGGTCCTGGATCAAATAAAGCGTGAATTATTTATGGAGGCAAACATGTTGAAACTGAGGCTGTCCTACTTGGGGCACGCCGTGACAAGGCAAGATTGTCTGAAAAATGCTGGATAAGTTGGAAGTCAGCAGGAAAAGAGGAAGAGCAAATATAAGATGGACCGACTTCTTAAATGAAGCCACGGGTTTGAATCTACAAGAGCAGGGCAGGGCTTTTGAAGACAGGAAATTTTGCAGATCACTCAGTCACAGGGTTGCCGTGAATTGAAAGCAACTTGGCAGCAGATCATTTTAACAGAATAAAATCAGCTGATGTAGAAATTTTAGGTGGAGAAACAACACTAATATGACAGTATAAAATCTAGACCCAGGAATCTGGTGTCTCTGGAAGATCATAGAGCAGTGATGGCGAACCTTTTAAAGACCAGGTGCCCAAACTGCGATTCAACACCCAATAATTTTTCGCAAAGTGCAAAATTTAACCCAAATACAAGTGGCTGTGAAGGGGCAGTGTCAGGTGCCTACAGAAAGGGCACCAAGTGCCACCTTTGGCACCCATGCCACAGGTTCACCAACACTGATCTAGACCATAATCCTCACTGCCCCTTCTGGAGTTATGCTGATTGAGGTTTAATGGGAGTTGTCGTCAAAGATCATGTGTTCACAGCTTTAAGATCCCAAGTTGTTTTCACTGAGCCTTTTTGTCAAAACCCAAGCAGATACGAGCAGGCAAAACCAGTGGGGTGTCTATATAGCTGTCCCTTTCCGTCCTTACCAGGGTAGAGGTTGTAGACTCCCATGCGGTACTCCTGGGCCGTTCTGACGGTGAAGGCTTGACCGTGAAAATGAACAGAGTGAATATCTTTGGCCCCACCGACGTTCAGCAGGTACCACCGGACTCTCTGGTGCTGGCCCATCACGAGCCCTGGCAGGGTGTCCTTCACATAGCCATTGATTGCTGGAGGGAAGAGGGTGACAGGACACAGAAGACCCAAAAGGTGATGGAGGCAGAAAAAGCTTTCTGGAATAGCCTTGAGATGCATGGGTGACAACCAGTGACAAAAGAAACAGCCACCGAGGATGGCACAGAAACTCATGCAGAGGCAAGCTGGCACTTGCATTTAGAAGCCTTCAGACTCTGCCATGCACAAGGAAGGAGTGGGAAGCCTGGGGGGGGGTACCTTAGCTGGGGCCATGCCCCATTTGCCCCAAGGGACAAGCTGCAACTGAGATCCCTGAGGCTGGTGGGAAGGAAGGAGGTACACCATTATCCTTTATTGTCCTGCCACATCAGAACCTGAGGTCACTTGATGAAATCAGTATACATTAGAAAGCCAGTATACTGTAGGGACTGGAGTACTGGACAATGACTTTGAAGATTCGGGTTGAAGCCATCACTGAGCCTTGAAAACCACTAGGCAACCTTGCACCAGTCTCCCTCTCTCTCAGTCTTTCAGTCTAACCTACCTTGCAGGACTGTTGTGAAAATAAAGTACAGTACCCCCCTCCCCCATCAATCGCAGGGGTTAGGGACCGACCCGACCCGCGATCATTGAAAATCCACGATATGCGGATGCAGGTCAGCTTGGGCTTGGGAGGGGGCACGATAATAAACATTGTGTGTGGCTTCCCAGCAGGAGGGGTGCAGGGGAGTGGTGTGCGATATTTAAAAACGACTTGGCTCCGCAGCAGAAAGCCTTTTAAATATTGCGTGCCACTTCCCAGGACCCTGGGGGGGGGTTGCGGGGGGAGCGATGTGTGATCTTTAAAAAGGGCTTCCCATCATGGCTCCGTGGCGGAAAGCCTTTAACCATCATGTGCCGCTTCCCCGCACCTCGAGGGGGTGGGGAGAAACGGCATGCGATACCTCCATGGAGGCAAGCCGCGGACTCCAGCTGATTGGCGATGGGAGGGGGGGAGAAAAACCTTTTGTTTCCCCACCCCAGCGCCAATCAGCTGAACCCCGGGGCTTGAGGAAGGGGGGGAAGGTTTAAAAAGCTTTTAAAACCTTCCCCCTCCCTCTAGCCCTTTCGGGGATACAGTACTGCGATCCCACAATATAGCGGGACCACCGTATATGAACCGCAAAGGGCAGGGGGACCCACTGTACAGCAGAGGAAATCCGCATGCGCCTCCTTTAGTTCATTGGGGGAAAAGCTGAGATAAGTCTAGAGAACGGTTAACATTAATACAACAGCAGAAAGACGCTTGTTCAACCTCTGTTAGTGGCTTGCATCGATTAATAGATTTATTTAAGGCCACAGAGAGATCCCCTCACTTGCCCCAGAAGTTATTATTCTAAAAGCATGGGAAATGGCAAAGGGGTTAGGAGAGACGGCAAAGGGGACACTTACCATAGAACAAGTGGTTTGTTTTAAAGGTGAGATCCTCTGTCCTTTGGGGGCAGGGGGGCGGGCAGCTCCCTCCAAGGTTCTCATCCGCATACCAGCTCTTGGTCTCATCAAAGATGGTGAAGAGCAAGGAGAATTCACGGACATCCAGCTGCCGTACATGTGCAGTGCTCAGTACCTCCGGCCGGCAGATAATCAGAGGCCCAATAAGACCCGAGTGCAGATCTTTCTCCTGAGATAGAAGAAAGCAGCGGAGAAAACAAAATCCATTGAAAATACTGTACGAGGAATCATTCGGCCTTCTGCCGTGACGGTTTTGTTAACAACACTGCAAGGCACGTTTCTTAAGTCAGCTCACACTATTATGTCCCAAAGGCAGATTGTTTAACGAACCACTTCTAGAGATGGGCACTTTACCAAAAAAAAAAAAAAAAAAAAACAACAACAAAAACACGACATGCTGTTTCATTGTTTCGTAAGCGTTTGAAACGTTACGAAACCAAACGGGAAACAGCATTTTGTTACGAAACAAAACAAAACGCTTCTTTTTCGCTTTGAAAATAAAATGTTTTGTTACTCTGTAAAATGGTTCCCTTATAAAAAGCTACCCACCTTTGGGACCTGCGGGAGGGGGAGGCATTTTATAGAGGAACAAATCATTTTGTTATTGTTTCATCCAAGAGAAAATCTTAAATCTTAAATCTTAAATCTTAAAATCTTAAATCTTAAAACACATAGAAGAACAAACATTGCTGAGAGAAAATCAGCATGGCTTCTGCAAGGGTAAGTCTTGTCTGACAAATCTTTTAGAATTTTTTTTTAAAAAGGTCAGCAGGCATGTAGATTTGGGTGAACTGGTGGATATAGTCTATCTGGATCTTCAAAAGGCTTTTGACACAGTCCCTCACCAAAGGCTGCTGAGAAAATTGCACAGTCAGGGGATAAGAGGGCAGGTCCTCTTGTGAATTGAGAACTGGTTGAGATCCAGGAAACAAAGAGTACGTGTCAATGAGAAATTTTCACAATGGAGAGAGGTGAAAAGCAGTGTGCCCCAGGGCTCTGTCCTGGGACCGGTGCTTTTCAATCTGTTCATAAATGACCTGGAGACAGGGATAAGCAGTGAGGTGGCCAAGTTTGCAGATGACACAAAACTTTTCCGTGTGGTAAAAACCAGAGAAGATTGTGAAGAGCTCCAGAAGGGGAGGGAATGGGCTACGAAATGGCAAATGCGGTTTAATGTAGCCAAATGTAAAGTAATGCATATTGGGGCAAAAAATCAAAACTTTATCTATCAACTCATGGGCTCTGAGTTATCCGTGACAGATCAGGAAAGAGATCTTGGTGTGTTGGTGGACAGCTCCATGAAGGTGTCTCCCCAATGTGTGGCAGCGGTGAAGAAGGCCAATTCCATGCTAGGGATTATCAAAAAGGGGATTGAAAATAAAACAGCCAACATTATAATGCCATTATATGGGCCAGGTTTGAATGTATTTTGCATATTATGTTGGTAGTTTTGCAAGTGGGGATGTACTGCCCCTAAATCCTTTCCATGAAATAGCTTGACATATAGGCAGCATCAGATGAGAGAATTGCCTTCCTACATACCAGGCTCATGCTGGAGAAATATGCCCAAGCTTTGCATTCAAATTCATTCGTGGTAGGAGCCATGTGGGCCAGCACTTTGATGGAGTACTCTCGGAGCTGATTTGGCTGCACCGCCTCCCAGCTGAAGTATTCCCTTTCCTCCGTGGCGCCTCCGTAGGGCAGCAGGTTGGAATGGAAGGAATACGGGCGGGAAGCCATATTCTTGAAGGTCACCTGGGAAAAGGAGGATAATGGACGTGACAGGCAGAATTAATTTTGGGATAGGGATATGTCTGTGAAGATTCACAGTCCTCCAGGTGAGTTTATCTGGAAGTTGAGTCATGGCAACTGGACTTTTCTCTTCAGAGACTGAATCTCTCAAGAAAAGAACTCCAGTTGCTACGACTCAGCTTCCAGATTTGGGATAGGGAAGGAAAGAGGAAATCAGGCAAAGAAGGACCCATAGAATAGAACAGAACAGAACAGAACAAAAACTACCCAGAGTGGCCATTGTTGCTAGATGGTATGGTGTTCCAGCCAGCCGCGGGCCAATCAGAATAGCCTGATGGGCCGGATTCGGCCCGCAGACCGGACTTTGGACATGGCTGACTTAAGGGAAAATATTCAAGCCTACTTCATCCTCCCTGCCTCCTTGCATGTTATAGAGGCTTGTCAAAAGTCCAGCCCGGAGGCCAAATGTGGATGAATGGTCAGCCCCCACCTCACCAAATCCAGCCCTCCTTGCAAAAAGTTTGGACACCCCTGGATTAATGCATTGACAGCTTCCTGTCCCTGCTATTCTTGCAGGTTCTGTGAGGCTGCCTTGGGTCCCTTTTGCCCTGAGTAAGTAAGTAAGTAAGTAAGTAAGTAAGGAAGGAAGGAAGGAAGGAAGGAAGGAAGGAAGGAAGGAAGGAAGGAAGGAAGGAAGGAAGGAAGGAAGGAAAGGAAAGGAAGGAAGACGGTTACTAGAAAGAAAGAAAGAAAGAAAGAAAGAAAGAAAGAAAGAAAGAAAGAAAGAAAGAAAGAAAGAAAGAAAGAAAAAGAAAGAAAGAAAGAAAGAAAGAAAGAAAGAAAGAAAGAAAGAAAGAAAGAAAAATTATACCAGATCAATACCACTTTGATTGGGAAAGCCATCATCAATTCTAGTCTTTCAAATCCCAAATTTAAGAATGAAAATGCAAGACCTTTTTAAAAAAAATACCATGGTGTATGTACTGGAGAATCCACCATCTTATCCTTTCCTCTTACCATAATGACATCTCCAACCTGTCCTCGGATGTAAGGCCCTAAAATGCCCAAGTGTTCATCCAGCTCTCCACGGATCACTGGCCGAGTGAAAGAATTGTCCAGATACTCTCTGAAAACAACTTTCTTATACCTCCTGGCAAGCTTTTTCCAGATGTTCTTTGGATTTCTGTCGAGAGAAGAGAAGGCAGTGATGTGGTAAGCAGGGGCATCACTCCCATTAGGTAAGATGGCCACTTATTAAACTCTCAAAGGGGTATACAAATGCTAATCGTAATAATGAGAAAAGTGTAGTGTCACCTCAAGAAGTCTCCAAATGCTATCTGTCAAATATCTGCCCTGTCTTAACATCCTCTGATTTTAAGGGCAGATTTGGAGGTAAAGTCACATCTCATATATTCTGAATGTCCTAAAGTAGGAATGAGAAACCTCTGAGCTTCCAGCTGTATTGGTCTACACATTCCCCAGAAACTCTCCTCCATCATGAGTAACAGTAAGAGCTTTTGCCAAGAAAAAAATAATCTGGCACTCCAAAGCTTTTGCACACAACTCCTAGCATGGGGAGTTTCCTCGGTTTAATTTGCTGGGTGGCTCCATGGTTTAGGTACGGAGCCAAGGCTTGGGAGTTCAATTCTACACTGTGCCTCTCTTACCGGGCCTGGACTTGATGACCTACAGGGTCCTTCTGGCTGTGCAGTTCTGTGATTATTATTATAGTCTCCAACCACCAGCCCAAGGGGACAGGTAGAACTTACTTGTCTCTTAGGAATGGCGAGGGGATGTGACTCCCATAATCCCACATCACTTCAACTGCTGCAATGTAATACTGTCGGACTTTTCCAGTGAAACCCCTTGGATCCTGGTCGTCTTCGCCATACATATCAAACTCTTTTAGGTTCTCCTCTGTATTGCTGTAGTCATCGTAATCGGAGGTCTCTTTCAAACGCTTGGATGAGTTGGTCTCCGCTGCTGTGCTGGAGTTATAGGCAATCAAGGGGACTTCCATGTTTAAGGTGTTTCCTGGGGTTGGGTTCATGCTTTTATTGAATCCTTGAATTCCATCATGTTCTTCCTCCTCTTTCTTTCTTTGAAATACTGAGGGGTGGACGTTGCCTTCTTCACCCTCAAACTCCCTGATTTTTCCCTGTCTCCCTGTTTTCACCCATAGCTGCTGTGGAAGCGTCTGATTGATGGCAGAGTGATCTTGATGGAGTAAGTCATTTTCTACTGGGTCCTGTGTGGCTGAAATTTCTACCTCTTCCCTCTTTGCAGCATCCTGCAAATCTGGGTTAGAATCTGGCAGCTGCAACTTTAAAACACCTTCCCGGTCAGCTTTCTTCATTGATGGCACCACTGACGTTGCAGGAAGTCCACCCTCCTTTATCTTCCTTGTGTTCTTCTGAAGATGGATGGGGACACCTGTGATGTCTCCTTCTACAGTGAGGTCCACTCCTGGTTGGGTTTGTGTGACATAGCCCTTCACAGTTTTTTCCTCCCCGAAATAACCAGGGACAATGTTAATATTGCCCGCATCCATGATTTTCTGAGGTGAACTGCCTCCCCTCCCAGCCTGTTGGTGGCCATCTTGTATCTGTGCGCTGTCTGCTTGGGACCCAAGAATACGCAGGGATCCTGAAATATTATACTGGATTGAATTTGATGGAGGAGAAATTGAAACTGTTGAGTGGCCAGGCCTGGCTCTTGGATACTCTTGTGTGGTGTTCACTCCCAAAAGTTTCCTTATTATACCAGCCACAGCATTACTGCTTGTCCTGAAGAAATTATCATTGATTGAAGCCCACGTTTGTCCTTCAGCCACATCAGAATGGTTTTTTAATCTTGCCCCTGTAGCAGCTGTTCCTTCCAATGTAACTTGAGGCAGTTTCAGAGACCGCTTTTTCAAGGAACCACCACGCGCACAAAGACCCGGTGGACAAGTGGTCTTTGTCTCCTCTGCCGACTTTTCATGGCGATGAACGTCTGGATCTGGTTTGCTCCTTCTCTTTCTTACAAGCTCTTCGGAGCCTGTTTCATTTACCCACATGATCGGTTGTGATGGAGGTGCACCTGCTTCATCAAAAGCACCCCCCAGTACACTCCCTTTGGGAAACTTTAATATGGCCTCTGCCAGTCGATGCTGTGTAATGTTTTGTTTTGCAAGTTTTCCCAGGACTCTTTGGGTATTTGGGATGCTGATCTCATTTGGCATGGCATAAAATCTGGAAGAAGCTTCATTCTCTTTCCCAGAGATGTATTTTCCATGGATACCTCCTTGGGGATCTCCCTGGAGTGTTAAGTCTTTTGTTTCTTTATTACGGCGAGAGGGATCTGTAGAGGAACTACCGTTACTATTCAGAATGTCATTAGTATCTATGCCCTTGTCCGTAATCCTTAGGTTGCCTGCCAGTCGTTCTGAATCTGTGCCATCACCATTCCGTGCAAACAAGGTGTTGGGTTCCTTCAAAAAATTAGTGTCTCTCATAACTTCGTTCGGTCTGCGTTGCATAATCTTCTCTGTCTCGTGACCTTGAAAAGGTGCATCATGTGTTTTTTCCTGGGAGGCTGTACGTGTATCACTCCTTGCCAGAAGTGAGTCCTCACTCAGAGATGTAAAGATGCCTTGGGTTCCAGTAGTTGTGGAAACTAGCAAGGGAACTGGTTGTTTCAGTTCTGTAGTCATAGATGGTTCATCCTGTTGGACTGCCACTTCATCAGGCGAGTAGCTCTTTGAACTCTGAAAGGCTGTGCCATACCCTTGTGGTGCCGGGCCATCAACCCCATGGTTGATTTCTAATGTCAATGGACCAGTGGTTTGAGTCTCCAGTGACAAGTCCTGAACATCAAGCTTGCTTCCCAAGGCTTCTGCGGATGCAGATACACTACTTCTGTTGAAGGGGGTACTTTCACTCCCGTATGACATTATCTGGAATGCTGCTGTCAATGTCCCATTGGATATTACTGTTGTAGAATCCCATCGTTCCACTGTATCCACCTGTTCCTCTGAGACTCTTCCAGGTAACCAGGAATCTTGGTCCACTCTCTTTGTTACTGACAAATTATCACTGAGGTGAAGAGGAGGTTCTTTTGTCTTCGAGGTCAAGCTTTCTACAGGGGCCTCCCCATCAAAAGACTCCTTGGACTGAACAGGAGGAGCAATTTCTTCATGAAGTGCCTCCATCTTTCCTAGCTGAGGGGCTGATTGAAGATTCACATCCTTTACTGTCTTCCGTCGTGTCACACTCTCTTGGCTCATCCCTGTGCCTTCCGTGGGCATTCCAAACACAAGACTCTCCTTCTCCAGACCAGTTGTAACCTTCTGTGAAATCTTGCTAAGAGCTGCTTCTTCATGACCAAGACCTCCTGAAAGCCGATGGTCATGGAAGATCTTCTTGAGTGTGGCTGATATGGTGCCGGATTCGTCTTCCACTGTAAACACTTTGCTAGGCAAGCTCTCAAAAGGCGACTCTTGGGGAGAGGGCGAAGAAGTGTCATATTTGTGTACAGTTTCCCCAAACGACACTAATGGGTAGGTGGAGTTCTTTTTGCCTTTCAGCTTGACAAGCTGGTCGGGTTGTTCAAGACACAGAGCCAAAAGGTGGTTTTCTTTTAAAGTTTCATTTTCCAGAGAAGCAATGGCGTCATCCCACTGGCTCTTGGCACAAGGCTGAAGACGTTTTCTTTTCCTCTGGAAGCTTCTCAGTTGTAGGATGTTGGCTTCAGCCATGTAGTCTTTTGGTAGGCTGTCATCGTAATAGTCACTGTTATTTTCTTCAAACTCCAATTCCCGGGAGCATTTGAAAATGGTGAACTTGGCACTCATTCCTTGCCTTCTGAAGTCAGGATTCAAGCATCCCAGCATCCATATGCCTACCTCAGAAAAAAAGGTGAGAAGACCAAAGCAGAGAATGAGTGAACGACTGACACTAAGCTCAGCTTCCATCAAGAAAAGCTGATTGCGTCTTTTGGGGGGCAAAAATGATTATTCGTTAAAGGGGGGGAAAAAGTGTTCTGCTTATATACCACCCCATAGCGCTTCAAGCACTCTCTGGGCGGATTACAATTTAATTATGCAAGCTACACATTGCCCCCCCCAGCAAGTTTGGCACTCCTTTTACTGACCTCAGAAGGATGGAAGGCTGAGTGAACCCTGAGCCAGCTACCTGGGCTTGAACCCCAGTTTGTGAGGCCAGTTTTAGCTGTGGTACAGCAGTTTAACCATTGTGCCATGCAGCTCCTAAAGGTTGAGCTTTTTATAATTTTTTATGACATGAACAAACAGACGCAGCACGAGGATGTGACTTGGGCAGCTACTTCACATCCCGTTCATCCCTCCTTGCTGTCCCGCTTGGGACCAGTACAAAAAAAAAATTACTTCACGTCTATAGTGTGTCTCGACCATGCTCCCAGAACCAGGAACAGAGCGTGACAAGCCATACCTGCCCCTGGGCTGGGGAATTCTTTTGTCTCTGTTCCTGTTCTGTGACAAGGTCCCGTGAGGTAACAACTGTCACGCAATGGATGCAAGTTCATACTTTTGAGTGCTGTGGATCAGCATTTCGAATAGACGAAGCACAGGGGGGGGGGTGCACCCTTTATTTTTATGGGTTTTTTTTTCTTCCAAAAAAGCAGATCTTGTCACAAAACAAGGCCGTGAAGTAACACTTGTCACGAGACAAGTTATCACGACCGTGAGTAAACGGAAACAGGGACCGAACAGGGACAAAACCACGTGACCGTGAACAACGCTGTCACGGTACAAACATAATTGCGGAAGAAGGTAGGATGTGAAGTATCCGCCTCGGGTTCTATAATGCGAAGAAGTAGAGGAAAATATTGTTTTGGCTATAATTCTCAAAGAACTCTAACCAGAACTGGAATATTCTGACCAGGCTGGGGTATTTTGGGAATTGTGGTCTAAAAACAGTTCACTTTCCCCATCCCTGATAATATCACTCTCATACAAGCACACTGTGGCCTGAACATATTTAAATGGATTTAACTATCAGCAAGAGCTCGTGTGGTTTACTGGACAAAAAGTAAGATTAGGACTCAGGATACCTAGATTCAGTTTTTTGCTCAGACATGGGAACTCACAGGGGTAGGGCACGGTTAACAATAGAAAACTGCTCTTTGAACATCTTACATCCCTCAAAACCTCTACAAAAGTTGCCTTGTCGAAAGCAATAGGATGGTACATAAAACACTATTATTATTCCATTTTTCTACAAAAAAGAAGATCTACAGGACATGTTGGGAGAACAGCAATCTTGTGTACACTGGATATCAATGGAAAAGTGACTTTATAGTCAATTATCCCTTGTTTACTAAATTGATTGGTGAAGAAGACCCTTCTCTTCAGGCAGGGTTAGGGTTAGGGTTTTGTTTTGTTTTGTTTCTTAGATTTTTTATTCTGCTATTTTATTTGAGCATTTATTATTGAATAATGTTATATCCATTTTATGTTTTTTAAATATTGTAATAACTTATTATTTAGCTTTAAACTTTGTATCTTTTGCTATTGTTAGCTGCCTTGGCTCCTTTAGGAGAAAGGCGGCATGTAAATATTTTAAATAAATGAACATCGGGAGGGCACTAAATATGTGCAATATCTCTAGCTCACCTGGATTCTCCATGGACATGAAGACAGTTTCTCCGGAGAAGGGGAAAAGGGTGAGGGTCTCCTCAAAGGCTGCGTTGTGCTTAAAAGTATTCCCAGAGAAGAAGATAGATAGGATGTCGGTCTGAGCACCAACGCTCAGGACATACCAATAAACCACTTCAGCCAGGCAAAGCTGCAGTTGTAGGTTGTCAAAAACGTAGCCGTTGATACCTGGAAGAGAATGAGAAGAACAAAACAACTGAGCTCCACACATCAAACGTTCTGAGAACATACTGGTGACAGTCAAAAGAACAAAGGACACATCTGTACTATGCATTTATAGCAGCCTTGATACCAGTCTCGGAGAACCTTGTGATTCAGAGAGATCCATTTTTGAACCCTCTAGCTCTATAAATCAAGACAGGGCGCTTCAATCTGCTTGGGAATACCCTGAAGCAAATGGTGAGCCACTGTGTGAGACAGAATGCTGGGCTGGATGGGCGGTGGCCTGTTCCAGCAAGGCTGTTCTTATGTAAGTCTGGCCAATCTGTGACTTAACTGACTGCCTGTCTTCACTCACACACCAATTTTCTTCTTCTGAGGTTACTCACTGTACATGATGTTGGAGGCATAGAACTCAGGGTCCCGGAGGTTGACGTTGGCCGCATCGCTACAGGATCGGTTGATATTCTCTGCCAAGTACCAGCTCTGGTTCTCATCAAAGACAGAAAACAACACAAATCTTGCTTCGTCAGACATAATCTGAGAGGAAAAAAACACAAAGATTGTAGGTGAGTTACTAACGGATCTCTAAGCATTCTGGAAACGGAATAGGGGGATACTCTCAGAGTTAGCGGGGAACGCATAAAGCATTAGACACAATACACAGATGGGGAGAGCTTACAACTATTGTCCACCACCACCCCAACAGTGTTGGAGGGACAGTGAACTGGCCTCCTATTTTAAAAGTTTGAGGATCCCTGGTTTATTCTGTGGCACCGTCACAGTGGTTAAACTGCTGTACTGCAGCCATAACTGTGCTCATGACCTGGGATTCAATTTCAGGTAGCTGGCTCAAGGTTCACTCAGCCTTCCAGCCTTCCAAGGTCAGTAAAATGAGTACCCAGTTTGCTGAGGGTCTCTCTCTCTCTCTCTCTCTCTCTCTCTCTCTCTCTCTCTCTCTCTCTCTCTCTCTCTCTCATGCAAACCCCAGAGCCTGGACTCAATACACATGAGCCAAAAACCTTGCCGAAGCAAAGGTGATCTGGAGTCTTTGCAGTTAAATACCTCTGTGAAAGTCACCTTGAGTCTCTTAGAAGAAAAATTGGATAGGAATTTCCAAGATGCTTACAGACGCAAGAAGCCTGAAGGTACATAACTAATTTGCTTCCTCCTTCTTATAATTATCTGGCATTTAATCTTGCACAGTGTGAGAGGTAAGTGCTGAATCCCTGGTGTATGATGAGGAGAAGCAATCGTTCTGTAGACTGGTACTTAGGCAAAAAAGGAAGCTAAAGGGACAGTAGGAAAGAAACAAAACTAAAAATACCAATCTGCATATAGATCTAAAAAAGGCAAGGGGAGGGGGGGACAAATACCTGCCCTCTTTATCTGCCTGTTGCCCATAGAGTCCCATAGGCTTCTGATTACTTTCTGTTAACCATAGCAATTTATTTCAACAGAGGAATTGAAATAAAACACAGGAAATAGCCCCCTCCTCCTACTCTCAAGGAAAGTGTTAAGAGATGCAAAGACCCATATTTGTGCACTGTCTTCTGTTAGCAAACATACCAGCATTCCACCCCTCCCCTTAGGGTGCAATAACAGACCCACCTGGACCCCCCTTCGGTCCATGGTCTCTTTTGAGCAGATCAACAGGGGTCCAATAAGCCCAGAAGCCAAATCCTTAGCGGGCTCGATGGAGCTGTAATAGTAGCGAGAGAGGCAGCGCGGATCAGATCCAGCCGGACCATCTTCCGGCATGATTTTCCATCTATATGTGAAGACCTGGTTAGGCTCTACCGGCAAGAGTTTCATATTGCGATCTGGAAGGGGGAAAAAACCCACAAGGCCATTTAATCAGGATATCCGATTCCAGCCCTTGGAAATATAAAACCGATGACGTCAGCATCTTCTGCAGATCAAGAAATCCACCCCCCCACCCTGTTTCCGCTCAACTAGAGCTTGGAAAAGTTTGGTTTTGCTCCTAAACTACACCGCCCATAATCCCCAGCCAGCTAGTGGTCGGTCATGGTGGCTGGGGATTCTGGCATCTGTAGTTCAAAACAGGGACTTTTCCAGACTCTGCCATTCAACAGACTGGTAGCCATGCTGCAAACATCCATTGGGGGGGGGGGCAGGCAAAGATAACAAGAGAACGGGGGTGAGACCAGCAATAGAACGGAAGGAATGACAATGTTATGGATTCTTTTCACATAATTTTTCTATAAGTCACAGAAGTCAGGTTTGCCTGCAGCTTGGTTCTTTTTTTTTTTTTGGCACAGACTTTTGAGAGGAATTTCAATGAACAAAGCCAATGGCTGTGGTTGCCATTTCCCCCCCGATAAATTATTCTTGCCCAGTCTTACTTTCAGTTGTTCCAAGGTGGAAAAAAGAAGTGACGTTTGTGATGCCATAGGGATAAATGTTGTAGGGCCGGCTGGCCAGATTCTTAAATATAATCTGAAATGACAAGGTTCATATCTGATCAGTGGTGTTGGTACCTTTACTAATGCCTCCCCCTCAAAATGAGATTTCATGATATCTTTAGCAAATGCTGTAACGGTATTTTTAACAAGTCTGTTGTTTAGAACAGGAATGAAAGTGGTTTCCACCACTCCTTGCCAACAGAGCCAATAATCATTATAGGCAATGAAAGCTAGGGTCAAACCTCCCCACGTTGCAATTAAACAGTAGTAAAACTCCTTGTTGTTGAACATCTAATACCAAGAAATAAATAATCTTTTAAATTAGTTCTGCAGGCTTCCACACTGACATATATGATTCTTCTAGACACCAAGCGCTACACTTCCATAATCTGCTTCCTGAAATTATATGTAACACATTATTCTAATCCATAGGCAGGCAATCATTGTCCTGCACCTACACCTAGAACCCATTGATATACCTAGAACCATAGTTCCTCACCCAGGCTATGTTGCCTAGAACTGGCAGTCATTGCAGAGATAATCAAGATCTGGATGACTCGCATTGCCTACCACTTTGAAAGTAAACACTGGAGGTTTTTAATTCTCTTCTTACTTTTCTCTGGTGAGAAGGACGGAGATGAAAGGACGGCAGCTGTGAAGCTTGGTGCAACTCAGTCACAATCACTCAGCCCTAGTTGGGGTCAGAGTTGGAAAACCCCTCTTCTTCCAGATGTTGCTGGACTGGGTCTCCTATGAGTCTCACACAGCAGAGCCGGTGGCGGCCATCTGAAGGACCTGTAGTCCAACATCATCTGAAGGACTGTGTGTTCACCATGTCTGGTTTAGGTGATCACCAAAACCAGGTTTGAATCTCATAAGGAACCTAGTTGTTGCAATTCATTCCTTTTTCAGGTAGCTTATTCAGAGATGGGGAAAGTGTTGTTGTTTTTTAACTACACCTCCTAGAAATCTCAGCATACCCACTGCTGTGCCAGCCATTATAATCCCCAAAGGTTACCTCTCCCATGTTGCTGCATCTCCATTTCCAACACAGAGATGGTCTGTTTTGCTCTCTCAAGCTCTCGTATCTCTTACCATAAATTCATCACCAACTTCTCCTTTCAGGACAGGGCCCAGGATCCCCATGTGCTCAGGGTTTGATGCCTTCTTCTTCTTGAACGTCCCATCCTCATATTCCACAAATCTCACTTTCTTGTACATGGAGCCAATCCGCTGTGGGCCCCGTTCAAGAAACTGATAGGTGACATTGCTGAAAAACCCAAGTGAGCACAAACGGTCCTGGATTAGCTGATATGAAGAGTGTTGTGAGGGACCATCTTACTCTGACCATTATTCTGCTTCACCCCCATGGTCTCTTGTGGCAACTCTGCTTCAAATTTCTGGGCACTTCATGTGAACATCTGAAGTGGAATTCTGAGTGCTTTCAACCTAACCATCTCAGAATCTTCCTAGAGGTCTGACATCTCCCATAAGAAGACATATCCCTTAAGAAGGAACAGCTGCGTAGAGGGTTCACATGAACAGGCTGGGAGACGCTGATATACATGGTGGAAACATGTGAAGACTCATCCCACAGACACACACTATGACCCAATCGGGTATTTAATCTCTTGATGACGTGTCTTGCTTTTGGCTCTCATCCAACAAACACTACTGTCTTTTGTCAGAGCTGGCTGGAAAGTTCTGTGAGTAAGAGCACTGAAAGTTTGATTCTCCTCAGTACCTTGCACGAGAAGAGCCACCTGTGTAATATACTACTACTACTACTACTACTACTACTACTACTACTACTACTACTACTACTACTACTACTACTACTACTACTACTACTACTAGTAGTAGTAGTAGTAGTAGTAGTAGTAGTAGTAGTAGTAGTAGTAGTAGTAGTAGCAGTAGTAGTAGTAGTAGTAGTAGTAGTAGTTTATTTATTTATTTATTTTTATTCTGCCTTTCTTACAGCATTAACAGACAGCATTACATTAAAGCAACACAGTTATAAGTAGTCATAAACACAAAGTCTATGTGAACCCACAGATTTATATAAAATACACATGGTAGTCTATGATTCAGGGAAAGCTTGCCTGAAGAGAAAGGTCTTTGCCTGTTTCCGGTAGTAGTAGTAGTAGTAGTAGTAGTAGTAGTAGTAGTAGTAGTAGTAGTAGTAGTAGTAGTAGTAGTATTTATTTATTTATTTATTTATTTATTTATTTATTACTCTGCCTTTCTCCTTGGAAAAGGACCCAAGGCGGCTTACAGTAATGAGGGATAATATAAGACATGTTCAAGTATTTGAGAACAAGGAATTGAGGGACATTTTACAGCATTAACAGACAACATTACATTAAAGCAACACAGTTATAAGTAGTCATAAACACAAAGTCTATGTGAACCCATAGATTTATATAAAATACACATGGTAGTCCATCATTCAGGGAAAGCTTGCCTGAAGAGAAAGGTCTTTGCCTGTTTCCAGTAGTAGTAGTAGTAGTAGTAGTAGTAGTAGTAGTAGTAGTAGTAGTAGTAGTAGTAGTGTGTCCTGTCAAGTTTTCCTACATATGCTGACCCTTTGTCAAAATATAGAGCACTCTAAAGTGGTTTACCATTCCCTTCTTCTGAGGGGGCTCTGAGACTCTGAGTAGTCAGTATCTAGGATACCCTGGAAAGGGCCACCATAAATCAGAACCGAGTTGACAGAACACAGTTTTTATATTACTTTGTGCCAGGTGCCAGTGAAACTGTTTGGTACACATAGCAATCGTATTTTGAAGCCGTGCTTCCACAAGTAAGGAAAGGCATCTGTTTGTCACAGCACATGCTTCCCTCTACTTTAACATGTTGCATTCTAGCATGCTTTGATTATGATTGGTCACTGGAAAGTAAATACGGGCTTAATTTGAGAGTCAAATTGCTGAGGAACCTATCTCGAAGGAATTAATGTAGCAGGAAGGAAAACATGCTGATCACATGGAATACAGTATATACTTCCCCTAAAGTCTGATTTGAACTTCAGAGTTAGATCACACATTCAGACAAATAATTTATTTCCTTCTATTACCATATTATTCCCTTAGCCATGCAAAACCTTCAGTGCTATGGGTACTGAGGCATTTAAAACACATACAAAGCCATCCTGTCTTCCAGGTGGCCAAACTAAAGCAAGCTAATTTTCTAAATGAGGAATGAGACAACCTCATTTAAAATAATCTTTTACACACCGCTTCTGTCCTCATAAACCAAAAGAGTGCAACCAGTGGGGGCTGTTACCTTTCCAGGCGAGTGCGCTTGTTCGGGGCATAATCCCAGTCCACCTCTACAGCTGCAAGGTAATGCTTCCACATCATGGGGAACCGTTTGGCACGGGAACGGCCCACGATCCTGGGCTCAAATTCAGCCATGTTGATCACCGTGCTATCAAAGTCAGCCTCGTCATAATCGTCGTACTCGTCCTCATCCACAGCAGTGTCAGCTGTCCTCATCGTTTTCTGAGGCGGCTCCGGACAGACATCTACGTGAATGTAAGTTTCCATGCCACCTGGGAGCGAAGAGCAGGCTTTGTTTACACCGCCCAGAGTAGCCCAGTAGCTAGATGGGCAGTATATCAATCTCATTTGTTGTTTGTTTGTTTGTGTGTTGGTCTGTCACATCACTTCTTGGCAGTTGCATTCCTCTGGTGGGCAGGGGAGAAAGATAAGAAAAAGGCAGACTCCCAAAAGCCAAAATGTTTTAGTTTAAAGAGCTTGCTTCCAGTGTCTGGGCCTTAGGAGGGTTATTTCAGACTTTCCAAAAGAGAAAGGAAACACACAAAGCCCAGAAAGCCACCAGTGATGGTTCCACAAGGAAGGAAAGGAGTTTGATGTCAATGAAACACAAACCTGGCCCAAGACCTTAGGAAGGCGGTTAATTCACGTCCCGTTTGTCCCTCCTTGCTTGTTCCGCTTGGGACTGGTACAAAAAAAACTTATTCCATGTCCATAACGTGATAGCAAAAAGTTGTCTCGACCAGGCCTCCCGGAACCAGGAACAGAGCGTGACAAGCCGTACCTGCCCCTGGGCTGGGGAATTCTTTTGTCTCTGTTCCTGTTCTGGGACAAGGTCCCGTGAGGTAACTGTCACGCAACGAAGGCAATCTTCCGCTCGTGAACTTAGTCCATTCATTTCTCTCGTACTTTTGAGTGTTGTGTATCGGCATTTTGAATAGACGAAGCACAGGGATGTGTGGTGCACCCTTTATTTTTATGGGATTCCCCCCCCCACAAAAGCAGATCTTGTCACAAAACAAGGCCGTGAAGTAACACTTGTCACGAGAGAAGTTATCACGACCGCGAGTAAACGGAAACAGGGACTGAACAGGGACAAAACCACGTGACCACAGACAATGCTGTCATGGTACAAACGTAATTGCGGAAGAAGGTAGGATGTGAAGTAACCGCTGAAAACATGATTTGGCTGGAGGGCCTGAGCACTTTGCCCTAGGCTGGTGGTTCCCCATCCCCACTTTGGGTTCCCCAGATGTTCTAGGACTACAGTTCCCAGGAATCTTGGTCAGCACAGCTGGTGCTGATCGCTTCTGCGCGTTTTACTCCAAGAATGCCTGGGGACCCAAAGGTTGAGGAGCACTGCCCTAGACGGTTCAAAATAAATCAAGTGGCAGCAGGTGAAGCCCCAGGGAAGGAAGAAGGAAGAATGGCGAGGGGTACCTAGAATAGGCGGTGGATCTATTTCCAGGCTATTCTTTCACCAATTCATACGTCCTTCTGTTTCAAGTCCAGGGAATGTGTTCACACATAGTGACCTCCTCTTTCCCAACACACTCATTACCTTGCTGGTGGGATGGGATCTGACAGAACATCCGAAATGTGCCGCTGGCTCGAGGCATTGTCTCGGCAGTGAGGAAAATGGCTGGGGAGATGTCTAGGGTGGCCTGGCGGTGGTCTCTCACGAGGAAAGTGTGTCCCTCAAAGAAAATGGAATGGACTTCAGGTCCAGTGCCCAAGCCGATGACGTACCAGAAGACTGGTCTGTTCTGGCAGACGGTGAGCTCTGCAACGGAGTGGAGGAAGATGAGATAGAGAGTGTCAGGAGCAGTTCCCACATTGTTTCGGAGCAGAGAAATTTGTGCCGAACAGGGGCCATGATGTCCTCTCCTATCTCCTTCCCTGTTTCTTCCAAGCTTAGTTGTAATTCCCATCTTTACGGGGGAGAATGGGTTTCCCCAGCAATTGCTGCAAACAGAGCATCACCACCACCACATGATGTGAACCCAAGTTTGGAGGGGAGACAGGCAAATGAGCAGTCCTGATGTGGTTCCCCAGCACCACCACCACTTGTCTCTTCTAGAGTTATTTCCTCCCTCCGCCTCCTCCTCAGTTCAATGAGACTTTCCTGATTCTTTCACCTCTTGACTAGAAAAAGGCAGACTTGCATCACTCATCCCATAACAGCAGAGCGGATACATAGAAGGCCGCTTGAGGAGCTTCAGTAACAAGTTTAGGGCTCTTTCTCCTGCACTATCCTAGAATGGATTTCCAAACGAAAAGGTTTGCACTTTTAACCCCCCCCCCATTGCTGTCTCTCAGCTCAGTCCATCATCTCACACCCTTTTCCTCTTAGGTGGGCGAGATGTGCCACTTACCAGGGAAAGAGGAATGCATGAAGCCATTGACCATGTGTAGCTGCTGAGTCCTGTTGTCCATGGAGAGGCCATTTGCGAAGGCGTTCTCTTCGGCATACCAGCTTTTGCCTGTCATGAGATATTCCAAAAAGAAACTTTGGAAACTGTTGTCCACTAGGGACAGTCTTAAAATTCAAGGCTGTGACAACACCGATGACGGTCGGCACACCACCCTTCTCTTCGATCCACCCGTCCACCCCACTCTTACCTTCGTCAAACACCGCGAAGAGCATCACAAGTTCCTGCCATGCGCTCCTGGTCCCCACATTTGTCAGCGTCCCTGTGAGGAACTTAGAATCATTAAAAGAACCCCGATGCTTCCCAAGTGGCCTTGTTGTTGTTGTTGTTTTTTGCTTGACCCCACCCGTGCACCTACACACCGTTCCACAAATGGAAAAGAAGACTGACCATCTTCTCTGTAAACATCTATATGGAGGAAGACCCGCAAGAGATGTCAGGGGAGCAGGCTAGACTTTTCTCTCCGGATCCATCACTCTGAACATGTGGATGAGCCTCAACAAGAGATTCTGTGCCAGGTGGGTGGGACCCTCCCACATGAACTGGAGCCCTGCTCTTCTAGAGCTTCCAGTGACATAATCAAACAATAATTGTGTGCTGTGAAGTCATTTCGGACTTATGGTGGCCCTTTCCAGGGTGTTCCAAGCAGGAGCTACTCAGAGGTGGTTTTCCATTCCCTTCTTCCCATAGTGCCCTGGGACTGTGTGCCTTGCCCAAGGACACACAGGGTGGCTCTTCTCCCAGGATGTACAGTGCAGGACTCGAACCCCCAACCTCTGGCTCTGTAGTTGGATACCTAACTCACTGAGCTATCCAGCCGGCCTTCATTGACAAAGAGAAGGATTTTCTAGGGTCCCCGTTCACATGGCAAACTGTCAGGAAGGTGGAGTATCTTTTAATGCTTTAATAGTAAAGTGCATTTTAATGTTTCGTTGTAGGTCCTGAAAGTACATACAAGGCTGAATAATGCTCTAGGACAGTGGTGGCGAACCTTCGGCACTCCAGATGTTCTGGACCACAACTCCCAGAATTCCAAGCCTGTATTGCTAATGACAAAGGACTGTGGGAGTTGTGGTCCAAAACATCTGGAGTGCCAAAGGTTTGCCACCACTGCTCTAGGAAATAATAAAAGGAAGGAATTCTGAGGCTTTTCCTCTTTACTTTGGATATTTTCATGAATACTTGCCAGTTCTGGTTGTTGGATTAAGCTTTTGGGTTAGCATAACTGTAGCCATTTTGCCATTTCAGAAGCAACAGCTTTTGATGGCACAGGCCTGAGTCCTTTGCAACAGCAGAACAAGTTTGTGCTGGCCCACTAGCTCTCCCTCTGTCTTAACTCATTATTCCTTAGTTAATCCAGATTTCTTTGTCTTCTTGTCTATTACCAGTAAAGCTTGCCAAAAAGTGATCTCATTGTCTTCTACCATTACTAGTTAAGTTTGCCAATTAGCGTACTGTCTCTTATCACAAAGCAAAGCTTACCAATTAGAGCAATGCATAATACAGGTAGTAATGCATAATAATGTAGACCTGCCATGTAACGCCTCTTTAACTATATTTGGGGAATTTATTGCTGCGACACAAAGAAATGATGTAATCAGCTATGCTAATTACCTAGGGTAGAAGGTTAATAAAATGAGGCCTCCCAGGGGGGGGGGGAGTTCCTCCGCTGGTTCAGATATTTGTGTCTGTGACCGTGTCCGTGTCCGTGTCTGTGTCCGTGTGTGTGTGGTTCTTCAAAGCACTTTCCCATTACTCCAGTACCCAGCTGCCCCTGGCTGCCCCAGATTATTGATACACTGGTATTGTTGAAAAGGGACCATTGTGTACTGGATTGCATGGTGGACTAGAACTCACAGCAGATGGGGCTGCTCAGCTATAGAAGATGACTGGGGATGTGGCAATGAGAGACCCACTCTTTAAATAACTCAGACAATTTCAAAACCGATTAGGATCACTGTAAATCAGATGTGACTTGATGGCAAATAACAAATCATCCCCACCCCACCAAAAAATAAACATACCTTTCCAGTCAATGATATGTGAGAGCCAGGTTTGGAGATCTCTTATTCATAGGGACTTCACAGGGCGTCGGCGAGTTAACAGCACACAACAAAAGCAAATTCATTGATACTACTAGTGGACGGCATTTCCATCTCCTGCCCTTACCTGGCTTGCAGACGAGCAGCGCTCCAATCAAGCCTGCATTGGTGTCCTTGACGCTGTCTGCATGGGATGAGTAAGCATAGGTCAAACACCGCGGGTCAGAGCCGGTGGGTCCTTGTTCTTCTCCTATCTCCCACACATACGTGTGGGTCTGGCCGGGCGCCACGGCATCGTCTTGTTTCTCTGACCAGCTGGTCTTGTCATCATAGCCGGCTCCTGAAAAGCCAATAAGTAGACCCTTTAACTTTTATTGGCAAGGCTAGCCCTACCATTAGGCAGAGGGAGGCAGCTGCCTTTTACTCAGTTACTTCACTTCCTTCCTCGTTCCAAGATGACGTTCGTTTCGTGATAATGTTGTTCGCGGTCACGTGGTCTTGTCCCGGTTCTGTCCGTTTCCGTTTACCCACGGGCATGATTGATGGTATCGTGACAACTGTTACTTCACGTCCTTGT
Source organism: Phrynocephalus guinanensis (assembly GCA_037367245.1). NCBI lineage: Eukaryota > Metazoa > Chordata > Lepidosauria > Squamata > Agamidae > Phrynocephalus > Phrynocephalus guinanensis. The sequence goes on along the minus strand of CM074748.1, from coordinate 6,194,625 downwards.
TTCGTGACAATTACTGAATTTTTCTGGCTTCATTTACCCCCCCCCCCTTTTTTTTTGGCCCAGGCTTCAGTTTTTTGATATTTCGAATCTCCGCAACTTTGTGTTGCGTGACAAGCATTACTTCACAGGCACTTGTCTCGAAACAAGAACTGAGACAAGACAATTCCCGAGGCCAGGGAGAGATATGTCTCATCATGCTCTGTTCCTGATTCAGGGGGCGTGGTCGGGACAAAACTCCTGCCATCACACAATGGACGTAGAGTAAACTTTTTTCATACCAGTCCCAAGAGGGATAGCATACCGTGATGAGAGGGATGTGAAGTAACCGGATGGCCAGAGCTAGGGAGAAACAGGCTTTCTCTTGAAGAAAAACTCAGCTGCCAACCCACACTGGAGTTTTGTCTGGCACCTTGCCTGATGTCTGTGGTTTGTGAGACTGGAAGGGACTGAGATTCATCATCTATCTAACCAACACTAAATAATAGTTCCTTCCCACCTATGCATTCAAAGACAGCCCTGCTTTTCTCCTCTGTGCTTTCTGGGAGTTGTTCGTATGCTGTTGATCTGTTTATTAATCAAGCATTATTTTTTTCCTCCCAGAAATGTTTTAGAGTGAGTTATTGAGGATGTAAGTGCCAGTTAATGAAAAGGAGGTGGATTCTGGGGAACTTGTAGCTATTGTCCTCTGTTGATTTGTGTACTTTTAACTGTACAACAAAAGGAAATGTTACTGGAAATTCAGAACTAGAGGGCCTGCTAGAGGGTGCGGAGTGACTTTTTTCTCATTTCATCCGACAATAAAACATTTTATGCCAGTCTTGGCCTTCAGTATTGGTAGAGCCCATTCATGGTCAGACAGTCCTATACTAAACTCTGGTGGCTGTTAGACCAGAGGGCTGGCTGAATGTTTCCACTTGAGCTAAAGATCAAATTGCCCCCCCAATTCCTGAATGATGATGAAACTTTGCTTGATAGGTGCTGGGCAGACTATGTGACCCTCGACAATTCTCCCTTTCAATGCAAAAGCAAAGTGTTCTGCTTATATACCACCCCATACCACTTCAAGTACTGTAATCTCTTGGCATTTGCAGTTTAATTACAGTATGCAGGCTACATCTTGCACACACGCCCCAGCAAGCTGGGTACTCATTTTACCGACCTCGGAAGGATGGAAGGCTGAGTCAACCTTGAGCCTGCTACCTGGGATTGAACCCCAAGTAGTGAGCACAGTTTTACCCACAGGACAGACATTTAACCACTGTGCCACGAGGCAGTGGAGGGAAAAGCCAAAAAGCTTGGAGGTGGGCAGGTGGAAATATTTTAGACTGGAACTCTCAGACTCTCCCATGCCACCTGGGGGATTCTATAAGAAACCTAATCTGGAGAAGCTGGGTTTTCTCCATGGTCTGTTGCCATGTAGATAATGTAAGTACCTGGAGCACAGATGCAAAGAGAAGTTGTAGAAAAGCTCCTGGTGTGGCGGATGAAGAATTTGGAATGGATTTACCTTTTTGAACTCCACCTCCTAGAAACTCTCAGCCAGGCACTAAATGCCGTATTTCCAGGCCCTGCTTTGCGTACATTGAACTCACCCTCAGAGGCTTTCCAGTAGGACACCCCGATGGCTTGGATGCTGAACGGATGGGAAGCCAAGTTCTTAAAAGTTACAACCACTTTGTCATAGACTTCTGCTCGGATGGTGGGACCCAAAAGACCTAACGGAAAGAACGAGGGAGGGAGGGAAGTCAGGGGGAAAGAGACACAGAACAGGTCCTCTCATTTTGAAGGAAAGATCACGTCCTGGTAAGATTGCCAAGTCTTAATTCCCCATCAAAAGAGTCCAGAAATGCGGGATACCAGATCTTTTTTTGAGGTCAATGGGTTCAAGACCAATCAGCTTCACGTGTTTTGCACTGCAGCAGGAATAATTTATATATACACACACACTACGAGATTAGCAACTAATTAAGTTAAGAGGATACAGGATGTCTGAGAGGAGATGGTGGATGATATAGTCCCTGCTGCTCAGAAACTCCTAGGACTTTGACGCTGTGAGTCTTGGATCCATAGATCTCCTTAATATGGTTCATGAGTCCCATCTCAAGTCTGCTACTGTATTTTGTACTCAGCGGTGTCTGCAAACTGTCTTCAAAGGCTGCCCCATGTACAGCATATTATAGTAATCTGAAGATTACTTTGTAGACTTTGCCTGGGGCACTTGTGACTTGGTTATGTTCAGCTGATGGAATACTTATGACTGAAAATACAGTGGACCCTCGTGTAACAAACGGTTTGTATAAAGCAAAGCAAAGTGTTCTGCTTATATACCGCCCCATACCACTACAAGTCGTCTCTGGGCGGTTTACAATTTTAATTACAGTGTGCAGGCTACACATTGCCCCCCCCCAGCAAGCTGGGTACTCATTTTACCGACCTCGGAAGGATGGAAGGCTGAGTGAACCTTGAGCCTGCTACCAGGGATTGAACCCAGGTCGTGAGCACAGTTTTACCTGCAGTACAGGCATTTAACCACTGCGCCACGAGGCTCTTCATAAAATCTGTACAACATAAACAATTCTGGATATAGGGGAAATTTTGCTTAACAGAATCGCCTATGGGCAGGGCCGATGCTAGGTTTTTTTGTGCCCTAGGTGAGGGGCGGGGGGTGGGGTGGCGGCGGGTGGGCGGGCTGGGCAGGGTGCGGCGGGTGGGCGGCGGGTGGGCAGGGGGGTGGGTGGTCAGATGGTGGGGCGGTGGCGGATGGCGGGGGATGGCGATGGGTGCGGGGGGACGGCGACGGGCACGGGGAGGTGGGCGGCGATGGGCGCAGGACAGCGGCAGGTGGACGGCAATGGGCAGCAATAGGCGGACGGCGACGGGCGGCTGGCGGGTGGTGGGGGGACGGACGGCAGTGGCCAGTGGCGGGGGGGGCTGCAGGCTGGCCAACACCCTCTCTCCATTTTGGCGCCCTAGGCAATTGCCTAGTTCACCTTAATGGAAGCGCCGGCCCATCAAAATGGTCGCGATTAGGGATTACTCTGTTTTCAATGTATTCCTATGGGAAATTTGTATAAAGGAAAATTTGCTTAACATAATTTCATTTGGAACGAATTAATTCCTTTAGACAAGGTACCACTGTAAAAGATTTTTCAGCTTACCCATCGAAGCATCCTTGGGTTTTGTTTGTGTAAAGGTAGAGTCTGTGTATTCCAAATACATGGCCTTCTTGTACAGAGTGTTTGTAGTAGAGGCGGACTCCCTAGGAAATTAAAATAACATTTCTAAAATGAAACAGCTCAGATCTTTATAAGGTACACTGTTTTGAATCCTGAACAATGAGATTATTACTTTTCTGCTACTACTAGTATTGTTTTTATTCTCATTCTTTATTTAACATCTAGCATGGCTTACAATATTTGACAGGTGGGAAAAAACAAATACTGTACTTCATCAGAAATGAAGACACCTAAATGTTTGAGAATGGGAATAAGAAGCAGCATTTAAAAATAACGTTTAGAAGTAGCAACAAAACTAGACCCTGAACAGAAACATGGTATATAGAAGCTCAGTGGTTCATTTGTGTAACCTCAACATGCTAAGGATTTTACAAACCGGAACTGCAGCAAAATTTTGCAGTATGGGGTTTGTTGCAGAGAGTTCAGACCCCATCAGTTTATAAATGTAATTGAAGTTTTTTTGCCCCAGCAGTATGTTGTAGTATGAAATTAGTGAGTCAGAAGAGACTGAATCTCAGGATGCTATTGCAGAGATTTTTTTTTGATTTTTTTATTTTATTTTATATATATATTTTAATTTTTATTAACAGCCTACAAAAGCCTATTTTTTCACTAGCAAGGAGGGAGTGTGTGGAGGGAATGTGGATTAAAACTATGGTGATGGGTTCCTCACCAGACACTTAAGCAATTTGTTTGAATAACTCCCAGAGTACTGCAGCCAGGCCAGTAATTTTTCCTATCTCCACACAGGCACTCCTCACTTGATGACTGAGTTCTGTTCTTACAATTTAGGTCATTAAAGTGAATTGGTTGACAAGGGTGTCAACATATATACAATAAGATATAGTAGCAGTAGGTTGTAAGGACGTAGAAGTGGAAACAGAGGCTTTCCAATACAGTGGTGCCTCAACTTACGAATTTAATCCATTCCGAGTGCATGCTCTTAAGTCGAACTACTCTTAAGTCGGGGTACCTATCTAAAAAAAATTTAAAAATAAGTTAAAAAATAAAAAAAAATTATTAAGTCGAGCAGACCATATCTAAAATTTGTAAGGCGGCAGTTAAAATGGCAACAGTTTTCCACTCTTAAGTTGAATTGCTCTTAAGTCGAGCTGCTCTTAAGTCAGGGTACCACTGTCCTAGTAATTAAAATGAGAACATATACACACTTGATTAATTGGCATAATATACGGGGCAGGATAGCGTATCATAGGGTGAGCTGGCGTCTTATACTTTGTCTAAAATGCAACAAAATATATTGTGCTGGCCCTGGTTGCTTTTTATCTGTATTTTCTAAATGTTTTCATTTGGAATCGGACCACAATCAGCCCCTGCTTTCCAGCAATACAAGCCTGTTGTAGTAGCTGTTCTATCACAATGAAATAATGGAACAAAAACTCAAGGGCATGAGGAAGAATAACATGATTCAGGAAATGGGTCACCCACCCCAATGCCTGCTCATATATAAGAGGCATCTGAGAGAGAGGCACAGATACTAGTCTATGGAAACAAATAGTAGAACCTTGTTATTATGCCTTATCAGGAGAGGTATCTCTTGCAGAGCACAAGAGGTGTTGGCCTGCCGGGAATGAACGTGTCATATAGGCAGGTCTCCCATCATGTGTTTCTTCCCTGTTTTGTTTTCTTTTTCAGGATGATCCAAGACCCAGCCAAGGAAATCCGGCATTTCAGAGCAGCGAGATTAAAAACAAACAAGGAGAACTAGGGATGCCATATCTCATTTCACACTAAAGTGAAACCAGGAACTGGTGTCATGGAAGGAGCTGTTGTAACCTCAACACAGGAGAAATCCGGCTCTTTAAAATGCAGGAACCTGAGAAATAAATCATGATCAGAATACTGAAAACCCCAACAGACATGGGAAAGCATGGAGTGCCAAGCAATAATTCCTTTATTATAGGTAGGGTGAGGCAAATTCATTGGTGGGTCAATTTTATGTTGGTTGTTGAACTTTCTGGGTCATCCCCTCCTGCCGCTACACAGATAAAATCACCCAGAACAATTCCCTGACTTATTTTGTCCCTCTTTAATCACTTCGGCTCTTCTTCCATCTCACTGTGTGGGTCCTTTTATAGTCCAACATCCTGTCACTTTCCTTCTCAACAAATCCTTTCAAGTTCCATCCTCTGCTTTGTATCCTAGGAGAACAGCCACCTGTGCAGCATTGGGAAACTCAAACTGTCCCAAAGTGGCAACACAAGAAAGGACTACTAAGCCACATCTGACTAGCCAATATGCAGACAAACCCCGAAAAGGGGAATCTAAAATTGGGATCAACTTGACAACGTGTTGTTGACGTGAGGGTACTGGGCTTGGCCTCAGAAGATCCATGTTTAAGGCCACGCTTTGTCCTAACAATTACGAGGTGGCCTTGTGTCAGTAACGCTATCTGAGTCTGATCTACCCCACAGGGTTACTGTGAGGATATGAGGGAACAGGAAAACGGATGCGAAGGTAGGAACCTTTGGGGAAAGTGTCCTTGCCTTTAAGGCAGTTACTTCACGTCCCTTTCGTCCCTCCTCATTGTCATGGTACAAAAAAATCTTACTTCATGTCCATATCATGACAGCTGAAAGTTGTCTCGACCACACCCCCGGAACTGGGAACAGAGCATGGCAAGCCGTACCTGCCCCTGGGCTGGGGAATTCTTTTGCCTCTGTTCCTGTTCTGGGACAAGGTCCCATGAGGTAACAACTGTCACGCAACGAAGGCAATCTTCCGCTCGTGAACTTGCGCCTGTCCATTTCTCTTGTACTTTTGAGTGCTGTGGATCGACATTTTGAATAGACAAAGCACAGCGGGTGTGGTGCGCCCTTTATTTTTATGGGTTTGTTTTTTTTTCAAAAAGCAGATCTTGTCACAAAACAAGGCCATGAAGTAACACTTGTCATGAGACAAGTTATCACGACCATGAGTAAACGGAAACAGGCACTGAACAGGGACAAAACCACGTGACCGCGAATAATGCTGTCACGGTACAAACATAATCGCGGAAGAAGGTAGGACGTGAAGTAACCGCCTTTGAGACCAGAGGGAAAAATCCTTGCCCAAAAAACCCAGGCAACAGAAAGAGCGATAATGATAATGTTGTGTAGACTGTTTGGAGTCGCTTAGTCTGTAACAATCTATAGCAAGAAGCCAAGAAAACAGACCCTGCCATTGTGTTGAATTTTCCAGGCAGTGCCTGGCCCTCCTTGGTTAGGAAGCTGAAGTTGTCACCTTTGAGTTTCAGGGCAGAGTGGCTTGTTTCTCCCATTGCCTTAGGAAAGGCACAACACTTTTGTCTTGTCTAGGACCATAGAGGGGAAAGTGGATGGCTTGTGTCAATGCAGGAGCTAAGCCCATGAGGGCAACTAGATAGCCATTCTTGGCCAAGAGCGAGAACGTTCCATCATGGGTATAAATTCTTACAGCCTACAACTTTAAGCTGATCAATTGGTTTGATCCAGCCGAGGAACTTGTGGCTCTCTGGATGTTGCAGGATCCTCAACTGTCTCCAGTTCCAGATGGGACAACCATTGGTTGAAGAAGGGAAATGTTTTCTAATGAATCGGTTAGGGTAGATGGATAAAAGCACCCAAATCTGAATAACTATAGATCCGCAGCTCCTTTCTGCAAATGCAAACTGATGCAAATATAGTTGATTGAAACACATAAAGATTTGAAGATTCTCAGTCACCCAGGTGAGGTTATCTAGAAGAGGAGTCATGGCAACTAGACCTTTTTTCTTGTGAGATCTAAATGTTTCACTACTCATCCAAGCAGCTTCATCAGCCTAAGGAAAGTTGGTGCAAAGCCTCCAATTTATAGTTGATCTTGCTTCTGGTTTGTCTAGGAAGCTATGAAAGGGGAGCATGGTAAGTGGAAGACAGCTTGTGCCTGTGCCCCCCCCCTGCTGAGGGAGGGATTTTCAATTCACACATGAATGGCTCCTCTGACCCCTCCTATCTTCTCTTGAATGAGTAGTGGAAGGTTTCGATCTCACAAGAAAAGAAGTCCAGCTGCCATGACTCAATTTCCGGACATAAAGATTTTGAGTGCTGGGACTTGACATTTTGAATAGACAAAGTTTTTTGGGGATGGGGGGATACCCTTTTCTTCTACTTTCTTAGTGCTTCATTAGCTCTCTTCACAAAACAATTATGAAGTAAACTTAGGAGGCAAGTTATACACCAAAAACGGAAAATCCTCAAGCAAACCTACATTACACAACTTAATTGTGTTTGTGTTTGCTTGGATTGTATCACTTATTCTACCAGTGGAGCCAAAGGCCCTCTAAACATTGCAAAGCTTTCTTTTCCACCTACCACATCTGCACCAGATGTTGCTCCCATACATCACTGCCTATCTTCTAGAGAACTAGAAACTTGAAACATTTTATAGCAAGAAGCCAAAGATAGATAGATAGATAGATAGATAGAATTTTAGATAGTAGATAGATAGATGGTTAGATAGATAGATAGATAGATAATGTGGAAGGAAGGAAGGAGCTGAGTGGCTTGATAGATAGATAGATAGATAATAGATAACATAGATAGTCTAGATAGATAGAGATGATAGATAGATAGATAGATAGATAGATAGCTAGATAGATAGATAGATAGATAGATAGATAGATAGATAGATATGGCAGCATTTGGAAAGGTTGCTCTTTTGAACTGCACATCCCACAACATCTGGAAGGCGACCTGCCCATTGTCTTGTCCAGCCTGGCAAAAGTCTAGGCTAGAGGTATTCTTCCAGTGCTCTCACCCAGTGAAGCCTAGAGCTAGACAGGAGCCAACTGAGAGAAAGGAAATGTTTTCTAATGATCGGTTTGTGCTTAGGAGTGGAAAGGCTCTCCTTTCGTCAGCCTGCCTAAAGTATCCGTGCTGGCTTTTTTCAACTCTACGCCATGTGGTCCCTCCCCAATGAAAGACCCAAGAGAAAGCCAGCAAAGCATGCTGCTTATATACCACCCCATGGTGCATTTATTTGATCTTTTCAAAATATTGTATATTTACAGTTTTCATTGGTTAAACTGTTTCACTTAATGATCCAAGCAGCTTTCAGCCTTTTAAAAGTTGGTGCAAGGCAAGGTAAAAAATACTTGGAATAAGGCCCTTGTGAGGCAGTCTACAATTGAATTAAGCAGGCTACATCCTGTCCCACCACACTGAGCTGAGTCTTCATTTTACCGACTTTGGAAGGCTGGAAGGCTGAATGAACCTTGAGCTGCCTACCTGGGATTGAACCCCAGGTTGTGAGCACGGTTTTGTCTGCACGGCAGCAGTTTTAACCACTGTGCCTGAAGAAGGTACTGAGACACCTGACCTCCTAAAGCAGTGATGGCGAACCTATGGCACGGGTGCCAAAGGTGGCACTCGAAGCCCTATCTGTGGGCACCCGACATTGCCCCTTCATAGCCATCTGTATACAGGTTAAATTACTATATTGGCGCTTTGCAAAAAAATTAGTGGGTTCTGAATTGCAGTTTGGGCACTCAGTCTCTAAAAGGTTCACGATCACTGTCCTAGATCGCTGCCTCTAGAAATTCTGAGTTGTGGCTCTCAGAATTTCCCCTCTCCTCAGAAAAATGGCATAGCCAGCAGGAACCAAGACCAGTAGATGCAGGAACAGATGTCTTTTAAGTAAGGTCCAGTATTTGGGCTTTTGAGTATGTCGGTTAAAGACTGAGACCATGGGAAAAGTAACACAGCCTCCCAGCAAACATTATAATTTATATATATAGGGCTTTTAGAAAGTAACATACCCAGTATGCTGTAGTGCAGGGGTGTCCAAACTTTGGCCCTCCAGATGTTTTGGACCGCAAGTTCCAGAATTCCAAGCCTCTATTGCCAATGCGAAAGGACTAGGGGAGTTGTGGTCCAAAACATCTGGAGGGCCAAAGTTTGGACACCTCTGCTGTAGTGGAGAAAGTGATGTGTACAAGGACTCAGGACTCAGAAGACATGAGTTCAAATTCCTGCTCAGCCATGGAAACTCACTGGGAACCAGAACGGGTAAAATCATTCCTTAAATACCTCACTTGCCTTGGTCACGATATGTCTGTTCCAAGCTGAGGGCAGGTAGTACCTTAATAACAAGTGACACTACATGAATTTTGTCTTGTTAGTCAAGCTGCTTAAAAACTACCATAGGAAGAGATATTTTTAGGAGGGACAACTCCTAGTATTCTGCAGCTCGTATGGCTGCAGGGAAAAATTACTCCTCTCATACACACACCAAACCCAGAGCAGTTGAACCAGAGGAATTCAAAAAGCCCAAAATGGAGAAAGTTGGTCTTTTGGGGGGGGATTTGGACTACATCTCCCAGAATGGGTAATAATAATGAATTCTGGGGGATGTAGTCCAAATATATGGAGGACCAAAGATTCTCCATTCCTGGATGATAAAAGTTTCAGAGAGGATTAGCCGTGTTTGTTTTTTTTCAAGAATTTCAGACAAAAATCAAAGAAAAACAAAAGAAAAGAAGAGACACGAAACATGTGGCACCTTAAAGACTAACTTTCATATTTTGATGTAACGTTTCGTGGACTACACGTCCACTTCTTCAGACATACAGCAGCAGAATGAGGTGTGCAATATAATATGGGATGGTATATACATTTCATACCAGATATTCAATGGCTGTAGTATGTAGAGTTGGGGGGTGGATAGGGGAGGGGGGAGAGGAGGAGGGGGAAGAAGAGGAGGGTGAGTTGATTAGTAGAAATGGTGGGAAGATTAGGGTCTATAGAGCTGTTTAGTAGTGATAAAAATAAAATAGGCTTCTTTACCTGGAAGGCATATAGTTCCAGTCCGTCTCCACGGCCCCGATGTAATACCTTCTGGTGAGACCGGCGCTCGTGTCCCAAAGGCACCATAGGATGACAAAGTGCCACAAGCTCATCTTCCACCACACGGCCTGCCGCCCTGCGCCTGCAAGGCTGAAGGGCAGCTCCAGACCACCGAGATACCCAGCAGGATATGAAGGCGGCTGCCTTACCTATTCAGCACCCCACATCCTCAGCTCCAGAGGCCCCAAGAGAGACCAAGAGAGATCTGTTGGTTTGGGTGAGGGGCCCAAGAGTTTTATGGTGGGGAGTCATGGTCACACACACGACGAGTGTGTCGGCATAGGATGTATGTGTGTGCGCGAGGAGCTGGGTGGGGAGAAACAGGATGGCCAGGGGAAAAGGAAAAGAGACGGAGGAAACCTTAACCTCTTCTTTGCTGATCTCAGGAGGAAGGGATGGAGGCAAGCAGCAGCTTGTTGGACTTAGCAAATCCTTCACAGCTCGGTTTTTGAGCATGAAGGGGGACGTGATTGGTTTTGTTTTTATTTTTATTCATGCGTTATCCACGTGTTGGTTTTATTGTACCTGTATGGCTTTCTATGTAAACCGCCCAGAGTTCCCATTGGGAAAATCGGGTGTGTGGCATAGAAATAAATAAATAAATAAATAAATAAATAAATAAATAAATAAATAAATGATAGTGCCTTCTCTCCTTCTGGAGCTTTCTAGCATCTGATCTGAAGAAGAATGTGTCCCCCTGCTATCAAGGACTGTTTCGTTTGTCAGCCATTTCTTCTGCCTCCCACAGTCTAGTTTCCTTCTTTTTTAAAAAATATATATGAATATAAGCTATAAGTTAGACTGATGCCATGTTAGGGTGTCACGAATGCCTTGCATTACCGGTACCAAAAACCTTCCAAAGTTCCCTCTTCGAAAGCAACTGGTTCTTGTCACTAGTTACGGGATTTGAGGAACACCCTGGATAGCTCAGTGTGGGTTTGTTCCAATTCCCCCCTTCTGCCTCCTTGAGAGGGGCTGGATTTGATCCGCCACAGGTTCTCTTCCACCTCTGCAGTGTATTGCCCTTTCTCGTTGCACTGCCCCTGTTGCTGCTGCTGCTGCTGCTACTGCTAAGACAGCGTGACAGCGTTGGTCGCGATCCCGTGGTTTTGTCCCTGTTTCAGGGTTGTGATAGCTTGTCTCGTGACAAGTGTTAACTCACAGTCTAGTACCATGACAAATATAATAAATAAATAAATAAATAATATTACCTGCCGAAACGCTCCTTTAATGCTTTTTCTGTCACTGGAAGGCAAACAGAAAAGAGATTGAGCTCATTCGGGAGTGACCGTACCCACCCTCACCCAGATCTGGGTGAGCTTACATGTACTTACATACAACATCCCATGAATATTTGGTAAGAAATGTATATTCCATTACATATTATATTGCACACCTCATTCTGCTGCTATATGCTTGAAGAAGTAGATGTGTCCAAGAAACGTTACATTAAAATGGGAAAGAAAGTCTTTAAAGTGCCACATGTTTTTTGTCTTTTGTTTTATTTTCCTTGATTTTTGCCTGGAATTCTTGCAGACTAACACGGCTACCCTCTCCAAAACTTCCTCCTAAGAAAACACTCTCAGTCCAGGAATCTCTGTCGCTCAAGAGGGGAAAGGGCATTGGACAGTGGTATCGGAAATCATTAAAGAAGAAGAATAACCATGAAACCTGCCCTGTAGGACAAGAAGCTGCATGTTCCACAGGAATGCAAACCAGGTAAAACACCAGGTGAAACCCAATGCAAAACCTCTTGCCATTTGGGGCACTAGACTCGGGTTTCATTTATCATTTATTTACTAAAATAATTTTTTTTACCCTTCCTTCCTCCTTAAGAGGATCCAAGGCGGCTCCCCTCATTAAAAAGACAATCTTTAAAAGCTAAAACCAGCAAAGTTCTTCTTCCAGAATGACCCACAGGCACCCTCAAAAATGAATGAATGAATGAATGAATGAATGAATAAATAAATAAATAAATAAATCTTGGGATGACTGGGAAGGCAAAGTGTTAAAGCCCCCCCTCTCTCACACACACATCTGGATTCCTATTCTTTTAAAAAGGCATTCATACCATTGCTCATGGCATAGATGTCATCGGTGGTGTCAGACTTCAAAAACACTTGTGGCCTGTCTGGAATCAACAGGGTTTCTGAATCAGCCTTCTGACACAGGAGGGCAGTGAGGTATTTTTCCCCTCCCAATGTCTCTGTCACTTTCTACATGGTCAAAAACAACACACACACACACACACACACACACACACACACACACACACACACACACACACACACACACACACACACACACACACACACACACACACACACACAGGGCCACATAAGATGCTGATGTGAAATGATACATGGGCATGTTGTATGTAAATCCTCTTGTTCTCTTTTTATACCTCAAATGCATGCATAGCCCTCCTCTCATCAAAATATTTGTTTCGAGGGCTTTCCCCAGACCGAATAAAGAGAGAAAGTCTGGACAAAACAGTGTGGGCGTCGAGGCGAGTGGCTGTGCCTCTGTGTCAAAGCCGCCAGCCGTGTGGAAGGACCATCTGTCATTTGTGATAATAATATTATTCATAATAAGATGATTCATCTATGCTGCCCAATTCCTGGCAACAGATCCACCTACCCTTTAGAAGTGCGTTTCAGTCTTACCTAAACCACCCTGACAATCATCCTGTTTTAGAAGTTGGGTAGGAGATGTTTTATCCTGCTGCATTCCCATGAGAGTAAATGGATGCATGTGGGCAAAGCTAAAACCCATGGCAGGCCAGACTAGAGCTTCCTCTCTGTCTGATACCTATTCTCTCTCATTTTCTGTCTATTCTGTTCCATCATCCTCCCTCTGCTGCCTTCTGGTCTCGGTCTTGGACACCCTCCTTCCACCTCTTTTTCTCTCATGCCCGCCGCTGCTCCACCCCAACTCAGCACTGGAGGAGAAGTCAGATTATTTTCCACATGACCCTTGTGGAGGGCGTATCAATTTATACTGAGAATTACACAAGCAAGGTTAGATGCAAGAATGCTTGTGTGCCAATCAGAGTGAAGTGACAGGGCGAAATGGATCCTGCAAGGTTCTCTCTGTCACAACACTCTCTCCATGTTTATTTTTATTTTTAAAAAAATAAGTTTGCCCCGCATTTCTCCTTAAAAAGGACCCAAGGCAGCTTACATCAGTAAAAAGATAACATTTAAAAGCTAAAAACAGTAAGCAAATAAATAGTTTAAAAGAATCAAAGAAATACCAAGGTAAACATGGTGAACAAAACACCAAAACCAGATTCAAAGTAACAAGGCATAACACTCCAGGCTTAAAACTGGGGTCCTTCAAGGGCCAGATGCAGGGAAGTGGTATCAGGAGACAGATCTCTAGTCTCGTGCACTCCCAGAGGCATCTGGTGGGGCCACTGTGAGATAACAGGAAGCTGGACTAGATGGGCCTTTGGCCTGATACAGCATGGCTCTTCTTATGTTCTTATGTTCTTATGTTCTTACTCCGTTTAAAACCCCTCCGATAGCGAGTCACTGAGGGAAAGCCTGTCTGAAGAGAAAAGTTTTCATCTGCTCAAAGACGGGGCCAGTCTGGGCTCTAGTGGGAGGGAGTTCCACAGTCTGGGATAAGTGATAACAAGGCCCTATCCCATTACCCATCAAATAAACCTGTGAGAGTGGTAGGACCAAGAGAAAAGCCTCCCCTAATGGTCCTAATTCCAAGGCAGGCTGATATGGGGAGACGAGTCTTTTAGATAATTTGGAGCCAAGCCATTTAGGGTTTTATAGGTTAAAAGCAGCACTTTGATTGCGGCTCAGAAACGGATCGGCAGCCAGTGGAGCTCCTGTAACAATTTGGCTGCAGCATTCTGGACCTGCTGGAGTTTCCAAACATTTTCCAAAGGCAGCTTCACACTGAGTGGGTTACAGTCATAGAGCCAGGATGTGTTCCCCAAGGCCAGATCAGACCTGTGGAAGAACGGGTACAGTGGGTGCACAAGTTTTAACTGTGCAAATGTTAAGGAGGGGGGAAAGAAAGAAAGAAAGAAAGAAAGAAAGAAAGAAAGAAAGAAAGAAAGAAAAAAGAAAGAAAGAAAGAAAGAAAGAAAGAAAGAAAGAAAATCTATGTAGTGCTTACTTACACTGTACAAAAGGAAGAGTAGGTGATGCATTTTTGTCAGACCACTGAAACATGAAAAATAAAATAAACACAGCTAACTACCTCACACCTTCGGAGCTGTGTGGCTTTCCTTTGCGGAAACCAACAAAACTGCACCATTACACCTGTGTGACCCACAGGTGGAAGGTTGGGGAAAGCAGTGCTTCTTGTGTTGCATTGCTTTTTCTTTGTGTTTTTTTTTTTAAAAACCACTCAGCTTCCCAGCAGAACTCACTTTTTTGTTTTTCTGTGGCTGAACTGTCTTTTGGAAAACTGAGGGGGAAATCGCCCGAGGCCATGAGCTCATCTTATGGGGCATGCGAAAAAGGGGCCCCTAAATTTTTCTAGGGACTCTCCCATCTGAGTAATCAGAAACCTTAAATCTCACAGGACACCTACTCTTTCCTCCTTTGGTCTCTGGGGAAACAGCGTCAAGCAGCAGCCACCCCATGAGTCGTTCAGGGAATGACAGGAGGCCAGGGTGGAGAATGCATTAGTATGGTCCAAAAGAGAGCATATTTGCTATCAGTGGTTTTCAGAATGAGGCCAAACTTTCCATCCAAAGAGTGGTTTTGGAGGGAAGGTTGGTTTATTAACCGTAACCCAATGAATTCGGGGAGAAGGCAAAGAAGTTTAGCAAAAGGCTGACCATAGCCAGAATAAGACCAAACCTCCAGTTTAAAAAAAAAAAAGCTTTGTGCAGGTTGACTGGCAATTTAAAACAGGGGTGTGGTGATAATTTTTAAGAGGCAAGCATTCATCTCAAATATTCTTGCAGCCTGTGCAGAACCCCACCAAGCAGCAACTATATGTTGATCCATAAGAAGTGAGCAATTTGGGCAGTCCACCTTGGACAAGTCTTTTGTAACTGGGTGCGGGTCACTCATTCAAGACCAAATTACTCCAAACCGCCTTACTTTATGACAGGAATGGCTAGACCGTATCCTTCACCCTAATCCTCCATCAAGGACTGCGGTGGAGCTGGGAGGGAGAGGAGCATGAGGTACCAGGAATAATTATTGTTTCTGATAATTTAAAAGAAAAAAAATCCCACTGAAATGAGCCCACAAACCCTGGCTGTAGTTCAGGACTGGATTTGTGTGCTCATAAATATAAACAAATGTTCCGTTGAACGGAGCAGCAGTGCTTTTCATGAAGGAATAAAACTCAAATTGAAAAGATCCGGGCCATTTTGAATCAGTCCCAAATGCTCAGCCTAACTTTGTTGTTGTTGTTGTTGTTGTTGTTGTTGTTGTTGTTGTTGTTGTTACACCACATAAAACATAATACACAAACTTAAAATACTTGTGCTACCCTAACTCAATGGGTCCAAAATTCAGCAGCCAGATTGCTGACTGGGATGGGGTACAGAGATCACATTACACACCTATAAAAGCAGCTCCACTGGCTACCAATCAGCTCTCGGGCACAAATCAAAGTGCTGACCTTAACCTACAAAACACCATACGACCTGGGTCCTAGCTACCTCCAAGATTGAATCTCACAGTATGAACCGGCTCAGGTGTTGTGGTCATCAGGAGAGGCCCTTCTCTCCATCCTGTCTCCATCACAGGTACGTCTTGTGGGAACACATGAAAGGGCCTTCTCGGCTGCTGCACCCAGACTCTGGAACTCCCTCCCACTAGAGGCCAGGACTGCCTCATCTCTGTTGTCCTTCCAGAAACAGGCAAAGACCTTTCTCTTCAGGCAAGCTTTCCCTGAATGATGGACTGTGTCTTTTATATGAAGCTACCTGGCTACACAGTTAACCACTTTTAACTTGGTGTTTATGTCTCTCCTTGTGTGATTGTATTGCTGCCACTATGTTATCAATTGTTAGACTTAATGTTGCCTTCTAATGTTGCAACAAGATAACCTTCAATTTCCTGTTTCTCAACCTGAATAGGTCTTAGTTGTAATGGGCTGTATATTGTCTCTCCTTACTGTAAGCCACCTTGGGTCCTTTTCCAAGGAGAAAGGCGGTGTAAAAAAATTCTGAAATCAATTTATCATTAACTGCTATGTTCCATATTTAAGTACAGTATGCCACTTTGGCAGCCAAAAGTCCCAGTTCCGCTTCCAATTTTTCACTATTAGCAATCGAGCTGCTGTCATCCAATTCATTACCATTTCTTTTTTTAAGCCTCAAGTATGCTGTGAACTCTTTCGAGAACACATGGGATGCAATTTTAATAAATATATACATGCTGTGCAAATGCACTGTGTGTGGCTAGTTCAGTGGTTTAGATATCTGACAACAGAGTTTGAGGTTGGGAGTTTGATTCCCCACTGCCCCTCCAAGGAGAAAAGCCAGCCTGTGTGACCTGTGTGTCACAATCCCAGGTGTCCCCAAAAGAAGGGAATGCAAAACCACTTCTGAATACAGTGGAACCTTGACTAAACATGCTGCTTGACTTGCAAGATATTTGACTTGCAGCAAGAAGGGACCTGTTTGACTTGCATCGCGGGCTCTGACTTAAAGCTCGGAGCCCCGGCGCAAGGCCCCGGAATCGGGCGGCAGCCACGACCCAGTATCGCGGCTGCCGCCTCCCAACTGCTCCTGCCTTCTTCCTCTCCTCCGGCAGCGGCGGCTTCGGCGAGGCCAGCTCCGAGCACCTGGAGCTGGTCCTCGGCCTCGCCAAAGCCGCCACTGCCGCCAGAGGAGAAGAAGGGCCGGGAGCCCGGGGCTGGCCTCGCTGGTTAGACAGTCGGCTCAGTCTTGTAAAAAAAATCTGGCTGCAGAATTCTGGTCCACAATGGAAGCATTTTAGTTGGGGAGCTGTACAGTTGTGGGACTCTAATGGTAAGCATAGAGTTGTTCAGAACTTGGAATGTCAGGTTAAAAATCAGTAAAACTTAAATGTTAGACATTGTTGCTATGAACATTAAAAAGTGGAGGTGTATAACTTGTGGACTATAATTCCACTGCCTCCTCCTCTCTTTGAAGAGACATTTCATTTACATCCCTGGAAGGAATCTCCTATCCCAGTCAAATTTGTGTTAAATTGCTGTTTTCGGGGCTCTTTTTCATCATCTGGAACAGATTAATCCACTTTCCCATTACTTTCTATGGGAAAAGTTCATTTGACTTAAGGTATGTTTGACTTATGTCTAGACCTCTGGAATGGATTAAGGATGTAAGTCAAGATTCCACTGTATCTTAAAAGGGTCACCCTAAGTCAGAATTATCATTATTATTACTGTATTATTAACGAGTCCAGGCAATCTGCCTTACTGTTAAACACGCCAGGTGTACGTTCCTTCCAATGCCTTCCTAAAATTGCCTTCCATATAGTCTGAACCCTGAAGTTTAGATTCGGATCTTCTCTGGAGTTCCTGAAAACAAATCCTTCATTATCTTAGTGACCCCCGTTCAAATATCCGAAGATGCAACCCAACAACTTCTTAACTATGTTTTCTCTAGGCATGTTGTACCAATATACAGTGGTACATTGACTTACGAATTTAATCTGTTCCGAATGGGTGCTCTTAAGTCAAACTACTCTTAAGTCGGGGTACCTATCTAAAAAAATTGAAAAAATAAGTTAAAAAATTTAATAAATGGAAAAAAAATTTGTAAGTCGAGCAGACCATATCTAAAATTTGTAAGGCAGCAATTAAAATGCCAACAGTTTTCCGTTCTTAAGTCAAATTGCTCTTAAGTCCAGCTGCTCTTAAGTCAGGGTACCACTGTATTTGAGCTTTCCGCATGGACTTCAGCCTCTAGTCTAGGCACTTCAAGGTTGTCTGTCTCCGCCATCTAGAGTCCTTTCAGTTTATCAATGCCCATTTATTTATTTATTTATTTATTTATTTATTTATTTTTAGATCAGCCCCCCCCTGCATTTCTCACCTCCAAAATGGTGCTCAAGACAATTGAGGATAAACTCAATCAAAGAAATGCAATTGAAACAAAACGGATGCATTTTAAAAAAGGGAAAGCCATTTAGAACTGAAAACAGTCTTCCACTAGCCAAAATCATTTTGCTTGATTGCAAAGGAAGGAAGGAAGGAAGGAAGGAAGGAAGGAAGGAAGGAAGGAAGGAAGGAAGGAAGGGAGGGAGGGAGGGAGGGAAAGAAAGGGAGGAAGAAGAAAGAAAGAAAGAAAGAAAGAAAGAAAGAAAGAAAGAAAGAAAGAAAGAAAGAAAGAAAGAAAGAAAGAAAGAAAGAAAGAAAGAAAGAAAGAAAGAAGCCTAGATTCCTTTGGTAAAAGGTTGCATAGCTGAGGAGCAGCTATCAAAAAGTCATTCCTAAACTGTGATGCCCAGAACTGAATACCATGATGGAGGTCAGACCAAAGTAAAACAGCATGGAACCATGATTTCACATAACCTGGGCAGCAGCCATACAGTACTGTTGCCACCTAAATTACATTTGCCTTTTTAGCTGCAGTGTTACACTGCTGACTCACAGTAAACCGACTTTGTGATTCACTTGTTACATGGGAACAGGATGTTGTGCCACCAGGCTCGAAGGCAAACTAATGTAGCATAAGGCTAAGAATAAAAATCCAGGTGTTGTTTGTACGTGTGCGTGTTGTCTGGGAAATCAGACGGGAAGCAAGGCCCTGTTTTGTTGCTTGATAGCTGTGGGGGGGTTAATGTCTTACAAAAAACAGCTGCGGTGAGTAAGGCAGGGGGCTGGAGTGGAAAGAAGAATCCCAGCGAGATTTTTAGCCAAAGCCAACTCATTCCTCCTCAGTACTGGAGGAAAAGTAGAGGCCGCTTTTATGCTCTTTGCATTGTGTCCTCGGTGACTCATCGGACGCGGCTCTGGAATATGACTGACTTCTGCACAGGAACCTTCTTTCCCAACAAAGGGATGCTATCCAAGGCATGTTGGCAAGACATTGTTGCCACCCTGAATGAAACAAGGGACAAAATATATCTTTCATTTGTTACAGCCGCATTGCTTCTCTCCTTTGACAAACCCCAGTTCTGGCTCGCTTGCACTGGTTACCTGTTGCACTCCAGATAAGGTTCAAGGTCTTGGTTTTGATTTACAAAGTCCTCCACGGCTTGGGACCTGAATACCTGTCGGAGCATATCATGTTGCAGGTGCTCTCACTCAGAGTGGCCACGCCTAGGGAGGCGCGGAAGTCAGTCACCTGTAATCGCGCCTTCTCTGTGGCTGGTCCCCTCACTGTGGAGCCACCTTCCGAGTGAGTTGCGCTTTGCACAGTCCCTGCCCACCTTCAAAAAAGCACTTAAAACCTTGCTTTTCCGGGAGGCATTTGGCGACCTTTAATATATTTTACATTTTTCTGTTGTATATACATTCTGAGTTGCCGTCTTGCCATCTTGAGTTGTCGTGTTCTTTTTATTTTTCCTTTTTCCTTTGTCTTGGTTGTTGTATCGGGATTACTTGTTATCCCTTTTGTTAACCGCCCGGAGTTCTTTCGGGAAGACGGACGGTATATAAATAAATAAATAAACTTCAGGCTGTGCTCTTCCTTCAAACTGTATTCTAACAATATGTCCAGTGAGGTGGGTCAGCCTTGGGGGAGTCAGCAACTAGCCCAAAGCCATCAAACTGGTCATAAGAAGATAGGAACCTAAGCCCTGTTGGATCAGGCCAAGGGCCCATCTAGTCCATCTGTGTATCTCACAGAGGCCCCACAAGATGCTTCGGAAAGCACAGGAGGCAACTAGATACCTGCACCCCGATGCCGTTTCCCTGTATCTGACACTTTGAGGTACCCTCCTTTTAAGCCTGGAGAGAACGCGGTATCTCCCTCATGACTTGTCACCTGCGATGGACTTTTTTCTCCAGAAATCAGTCCCATCCCCTTTTCAAGGCATCCAGCCCAGATCACCACCTTCTGTGGCATGATGGAGTTCTGGTTACTTCATGTCCTACCTTGTTCTGCAATTACGTTTGTACCGTGACAACATTGTCCGTGGTCACATGTTTTTGTCCCTGTTCAGTCTCTGTTTTCGTTTACTCATGGGTGTGATTACTTGTCTCATGACAACTGTTACTTCACGGTCTTGTTCCGTGAAAAATTCTGAATTTGTCTTGCTTTCTTAACCCTTTTTTAAACATCATAAATAAAACTTTTTCTATATTTCGATTTACTGGTCTTCCAGGATTTACGTGTCAATGCTACAGAATTTTCAGTACTTTCTTTAATAAACATTTGCACTGCATGGTGTTTCCCATAGGGAAACTAATGTTGAATGCCGCTTCAGCTGCTGCCCACTAGGTGGACACTGGTTGTTTGGTGACAGTTGTTACCACACGGTCCCTTGTCTCAGAACAGGAATCGGGAACCAACCGTGACAAGAGAATTCCCCAGCCCAGGGGCAGGTACGGATTATCACGCTCTGTTCCCGGTTCCGGGGGCGTGGTTGAGACAACTTTTTGCTGTCACGCTATTGACGTAAAGTAAGGTTTTTTTTGTACCGCTCCTAAGTGGGACAGCAAGGAGGGATGAACGGGACGTGAAGTAACCGCCAATTGTCCCAGGTCAGTATCCAAAGTGTAGCATCGCATTGTCCACAAGGAGTGAAAGTCCCCAGGCCGTTCACGAGAAACCGTGAATGGGGTGGGTGGGTTTATTTCCAGATAATGAGGGGTGTAAGAGAGAGAAACAGAGAGCGAGACTGAGAAAGAAGGAGGGGGATCCCAGGCAGTTTCTCTTTCTTGGCCTCTTCTGCAAATGTCAGTCTGAGGTGCTATGGAAGTCCTCAGCGAGCAGACGGAGAATAGGGGGCTGTCCCCGCTGGAGTGAGTAAGACAAGCAGAAGCGGCTTGACTAAGAAAGGGGAATTCACTAGCTTTGAGCAAAGCTACTAATAGCAGCACCTGCAGCGGCACCAGCCGTGGTCTCAGAGACCGGAGCAAGGTCAATGCAGCCTCCCAGGAGGATGGACCGAGCCCAGCGGGCCCTCAAGCCACAGCTGCACGTCTTGGCATGGCTGAGTCTGAAGAACCAGGGAAACGCTCTGCCTCTCCAACAAGAAAGGGCCACGGTGCCACGACGACTTTCGCTTTTCACCCTTCTCCTCTAGGTTGTACTTTCGTCTTCTGAAGACGGAGGAGGCACTCGGCTTGAGCGTGAACGAGGTTGGTTTCCCCTTCCTTCTTTTCTCACCCCACTTCCTCCGGCTAGCAGCCTGCGTGAAGCTTAGCTTGGTGCATTACTTCGACACGGGTCCCTGGCTGCGTTTAGCCGGAGGGATTGTGTCCGTTTTGTGGTCCAAACAGCCCTCTTCCCCAGGGCTGTGATCCCTGTGGAAAACTGGTAGATAACGGTTTGGAAAGGAACGTTTCTTACAGCCACGCTGGCTGGCATCCAGGAAAGCAGCCAGGCTCAGTGGTGGCAAAGAGGAAGCATTTAAATATAGTTGGTTGTTGCTGGCACTCTTACCAGTCACCATGCCCCCTCTGTCTGTTTTTCTGTCTTGTGCTTCTCTTGCAGGAAGGAAGGTGCCACCACGGTGGGTGCTCGAGGAAAGATCTGATGCCCCTGTGAGCCCTCCAGCAAACAGGTGCGCTGGCCAGAGTTCCTCTCTGTTCATTCCACAGGAAGCACCATTGTACCACCCGGGACTCACAACAGACAGATTGCGTGCAATCTCCCGTACAATTTGAGGTTTCTCGACTCCCCACTAAAACCGCTTCTCCTTTGATAGGGATTTCTTCCTGTAGGGGAACAGTGGAATTCACTGCTACATAGTAGCGCTTGCAAACCATATGGTATTTTCCCGTGTATAAGACTATATTTTTGTCTAAAATTGTTAGACTAAAGATTGAGGGTTGTCTTATACACGGAAGCAAGCCGAGGAGCGAGCCACATGGTTACAAAACTGTAATTTGGGGTTGGAAAAGTGGGGGTCCTTTTATACGTGGAGGCATCTTATAGTTGGCAAAAATCATGTGCAGGTATTTCCACTTTTCTAAATGCGTAGCTCGTGATCATACACTTGGCTAAACACAAAAGAGAATATTTGTGCTTAACTAATTTTAAGTTCCTTTAATTATTTTTATGAATGTATACTCTATTTTATCAGGCCTTTGGCTGCAAAATAAAATTGATTGATTGATTGGCCAAAAAGAAGTCCCGCTTTGACTTCCAGGGACCAAGTAATGAGAAAGATCTCCCAGTGAGAGTAACTCAATACAGAGAATAGATACATAATTTGGCATGATAATTAATTTCTCTAGTACTGCTTTTTTTGGGACAGAGTCTTCACATGTTTAGCTGCTGGACTGCCTGATATGTAATACAGTATTTTAAGAGTGCCAGATTATTGCATAAATTAAATTAACTAACATTTTGGGGTTGGAGTTATGAAGAGCCTCTGAATAAGTAATCTGTTGCACAGATGTTTGGGTCCAGTCGCCCTCCTGTATACTGACCTTCCTCAAAGGGCTGTTGTGAGCACAATGCAGAAAAGAAGAACACTTTGTTCATCTGAATGAGGTGCATCAAAGGAATTCAAGGACTTTGGTGTGACCAGGATGCTCAGTAGTTGGTGTAGGATCTGTCTGACGATACCAACAGCTACATCTGATTACTGGGTTTCTTGTGGCATCAGAATCAGCACCACATTCCAGCTGAAGTTTTATGAACAGAAGGTTGCTTGTACAGTACTCATCATTCCTCATCCTCATTTTAGAACTGCAGAACTGAAGAAGGACTCTTATGGGTCATCAAATCCAGGCCCTCCAGCTCTGCAGCCATATAACCGAAACCACGGAGCTACCTCTGATATAATGTTCCCTCCTGATTCACCCAAGCATGCAGTAACGGCGGCTGATGATCCTATGATGTGTGAATATAGCCAAAGGCATTTATTCAGACACCTTGCTGGAGGAATTATTGTGTGCAGTTGAAATCTAAGCTCCCAGGGAAGTAAATATTTTAATAATAATTGCACAATAAAGAGAAAAAGTTAGAGGAGAAAGTTGAGAACTGTGCTGACTTTTTCATGGTGTGTGTGTGTGTGTGTGTGTGTGTGTGTGTGTGTGTGTGTGTGTGTGTGTGTGTGTGTGTGTGTGTGTGTGATTTCCTGCTGGCCCCTCCAAGTGGCTCAGAAAAATGTGTTAGACTTTTTGTCACAGTCTTGACAACCAACAGCTCTCTCTGCTTCTCCAACTGCGATCTGTTGTTGACACAAACTGATGCAGGATGAAAAGCAATGTGCATTTGTGGGGGGGGGGGGTGAAAGACTATATATGTAATCTGATTTTTTTTCAGGAAAAAATGCACAATGTCCTTGAACTGAATTAATTTATCCTATCCCAAAAGCATATGAATAATCAAGATTGGGATCCAGCTAGTGCCTCCATCCTGATGAGTGCCAAAGCGGCAAGATGATGTGAATCCTGATTAGGTGATGGCCATCATATGTCCAGTATTTTTAGTACTCAGTTCAAGATACTCAAATGCAACAAGTCACTTTTTAAAATGACACTGATCCCTCCACCTGTTTTTTCAACCTTATGTGCTAATTCCTTCACTGATGAGACTTGAGCTGTTTCTCACCTTAATAAAAGGTCTGGTTTACTTAAGGAAGAAGATAAACTATACATGTTCATAAAGCTTCAGGTCTTCTGTGGTTTCGAAAACCTTCTGCACATGCTCAGAGGCTTTATGTCTTTCGGGTTCCCAGTTGGAAGGGGCAGAGTGAATCTGAAGCCGATTTAGAGGAAGATCGCACTCTGTTCTGTACCCTGATCCAAGGAACAGAGCTACAGTGATGATGATGATGCCTCGGGTTTGATAAAACTCTGTACATGGACAGGGGTTGATTGTCCCCCAAACCCTCTATACTTGGTCAGTGGTACTCTTTCTAATGCGTGGACCCCAGGAAACGTACTAGAAGCCTCCTCAATCAAGTTCTCAATTATGAGATACAGTATTATGTCTCAGAGATGGTAGCCGTGTTAGTCTTTTCAAGAATTTCAGGCAAAATTCAAAGAAAAACAAAACAAAACAAAACAAAAGACACAAATATGGGGCACCTTAAAGACTAACTTTCATATTTTAATGTGAGGTTTCGTGCACATGTGCACTTCTTCAGACATATATAGCAGCAGAATGAGGTGTAAGATATGGGGGAGATGTGAGCATTCTCAAGACCGCCAAACTCGCATCCACATCTAAACAAACAACACGAAACCAAGCCATCCGCCTCGCCTGTTTCACTACGAGGGCGGGGCCCCCTGGTTGGATGACGACACATAGTGGGCGGGGCACGAGCCTTCTTCACGCCAAACCCCGCCTACTCGGGGGGTGGGGTTACCTAGGCGACAAGGCGCCCTCGGAGGAGGCTCGGTCCCTTGCCAGGGAGTGGGTGGGAGGGGTTTCGTGCGTGTGTGACGATTTCCCAAGAGGGGGGCGTGGCTTGTCGACTCGGATCCAACCCGGCCGCCGGGCGCCATCCGAGGCATGCGCAAAGGGAGTGTGTGGTGTGGGTGTGTGGAGGGGGGGAAGTGTGGCAGGGCCGAGGAAAAGGAGCGGAAGAAGGTCGGGTAGACTAGAGGGACTCCATGGAGGAGGAAGAGGACGAGGAGGAGGAGGAGGAGGAAGAGGAGGAGCTAGCGCTGTTGACGTCACGCGCGGGCGGCTCCCATTCGTGCTCCTCCCTCGTGCGGCTCGTGCAGGAGGCCGAGCGCAAAAAGCGGGCGCAGCAGCAGCAGCGCGGGTGGAAGAAGGCCGCGATGCCAGGTGAGGGGCGCCAGAATTCTTTCCCCCCCCCCGCCCCCCCCGTCCGATAAGAGACCGTTGGAGTGACGTCACCTTTAGTCGAAGCCGGTGTTTTAAAAAACCGTTAACTCCCCCTTCCGGCCTTTCTTTTCGTCCCTTTCCCGCTCAGGTCAATGGGGCCCCTTGGAGCTCCAAGGGTACTTGAGGAAGGCACCCAGGGTTACCTTGTCTAAAGGAATTCATTCGTTCCCAACGAAATTCTGTTCAGCCAATTTTCCTTTATACACATTTCCCCATAAGAAGGCATTGGAAACGGAGTCATTCCCTCATCGCGACCCTTTTTATGTTGCAAGGATTCGCCCCATAGGCGATCCTGTTAAGCTTAGGCGTGTCCACACTTCAGCCCTCCTGATATTTTGGACCATCATTCTCAGAATTCTAAGCTTAGATTGCCAATGACAAAGGACTGTGGGAGTTGTAGTCCAAAACGTCTGGAGGGCCAACGTTTGGACATGCCTGTGCTAAGCAGATTTCCCCTGTCTCCGGATTTTTTTTATGTTGTACAGATTTTATGTTATACAAACTGTTTGTTATACGAGGGTCCAGTATATATATATCTCTCTCTGTCTCTCTGTATGTGTGTGTGTGTATGTGTGTAGATATATAGATATATATAGATAGATACACACACACACATACATAGATAGATACATATAGATAAATATATTTCACACTACATGTATAAAATATTTCATACTGTATGTATACACACACACACACACACACACACACACACAATTTAAAAACACCCTGTAAATCTGCTTCTGCAGCAACAGGAGAAAATAAATAAAAACAAAATTGCTCCGGTACGTTTGAGAGGTAACATGATTTTCCTGGATGTAATGCACAGATTTTATGTTTATTTTTTATTTATTGACCCCAGGTGTTTTGTGTAGGAGCTCATTTAAAATATCAAAGAGGTCCCAAGGCGGCTTCCAGTATTAAAAGCCAACGACACCGAAAGGGGAAGGGAGGGAGGGGCGACCCAGCCGAGCTTTTCCATAGGCCTGAAGAGAGAGAAATTTGCTTGGGAAGCTCACACTGAGATAAAGCAGGGTTCAGCCTCAAAAGGTGTCCCAGGGCCAAGGTGTTTGGGGCTTCTGGCCCTGATGTGTGTTCATTGAACCTCCTTGAGTGCAGGATGGGGCACGAGGGTCTAGATTGCTCCCTGTGTGTGGGGGGGGGGGTGTCTGGTCACAACAACCCTATACAGTAGAACAGGCAGAGATGCTGAGAGAATCTCTCAGTGGCCTTCAGGGGCGCCCAGTAACTTTAAAGACTGGTTGGGAATTTCACTCATGTGACTTCTACCAGACATGGCCCATTGCATTCCTTGCGATTGATCTTATGTAATTATTATTATTGTTTTTCATAACACTGGAGCTGTTGAACCTGATTTTAAGCTTCCTGAGCTACTTTCTCTTTCTTCAGGCAGATGGAAGTGCTGGGCTGGGGGCCGTCCATTCCCTTCCTTTCCCTTTCGATATCATTTGTTGTTCCTATTATAACAGCCACTCCTTCAGTGGGGCTCTTTCTTTCCAGTAACTTAGCAGAGGATTCCAGCTTTCTCAATTTCTAACTTCCCCTGCATTTAGGATTTGGGGTGTGTGACTATTATAGATGGGCATGAACTGAACAATGAAAAAAGCACAAACTGGACTGCTTTGTGGTTTGTTTCATGCTGGTTTTGTGTTGGCTAAGGACTCAGTTGTCGGATCTGCTCTTGGCCATCCCATAACTAAACCTAATGTTTCACCTGTAATTGGTGCCATTCTCATCTCTGGATCACACGAAGTAAAAATAAAGGTGAATAAGTTTCTATTTATAGTTGATAACATCCATATCCTCTGAAGTCGTCAGGGGCTTTCGATTCAGATGGTACCCCCATTCTTTATATGATAAGTAAACATTTCTTGATGTTTTGCATTATTCTTAGTTCTAGTCTAGAATTATATTGCTTTTCACCCACCACTATAACTCAGATGGTGTAAAATTCCGCATTGAATTGCAACTAGTTAAGAAGTTGGTGCTTCTTTTTCTTGTCACCCTGCTAATGTCACAGGATAAATAAGTGTCAACTTCTTAACTGGTGGTACTTTGCTGTTGGAGTTGCATTGGCATAAGTATATAATAGGATTCTAGACAAAGTAAATGTGTGCGTGTACACAAGTGTGAGAGGGAAATAGAGCAATGGCTGTCGAGCTGGGTTTAAGGAAACAGGCCACTGTTCTCTTTATTGGCTGAGATGGCTTGCGGTGGCCTTTTGCATGCAAAGGCTGCTGAAAATATTATTTTAAATGGAGTGCATCATTTCTGCTTCAGAGTCTACCTAGTGTATCAATGCAAGTACAGTACTGCCTACATCATCTTTCTTCAAGGCAGTATTTTCCAGAGGTGATGGACTGCATTTCCCAAAATCTTCAACCGGTGAGCTTTGAGGGCTTTACATCAAGGCATTGCAAGGTTGTTCTGTGCAAAGGCGCAGTGTAGTTACTTACTGAAGTTGCATAATTTATGTGCTACTTTTCTATTGAACCTTTGCTCCCGTAAGCTTCCTGCAGGGTATATGGTTCTAGTGGTGACTGGAGGTTGCCTCTCCAACGTTTCTGTCCAGTGCTCTAAATATTGCATCACACTGGGTCCCATGACTTCCTGCTTAACCTAGTGGGTTAAATAAATTATAGCTCAATTCCCACATGGAAGGACATGTGTTTTCTGCCTCCTGCCGCCTTCTCTGGCCAAACTGGAACATGTAGGTTTCAAAAAAGAGCCAAAAGGAGAGGAGGTGCATGCATGTGCATTGACCCCTTTCATTGAAGGACTGAGGTTTGAAAGCCAAACCTTTGCTTCAGATGTAGCTTTATAACCACAACCCTGCTGCTTCTTGCCTCATCTAAGACAAGAGGTGCCTGGGCCCTGGAAACATTCATCTTGCCAAGAATTGTACATCTAAGGGTAATCTCCTGCCAGATAGCATCATGCCACCTTTGGGCTTTTGGTACTTGCCTTGAAGAAGAGGGATTTATCCATGGAAGCTCACACCATGATTTTTTTAATTTTTAATTTTTATTTTTTATTTGTAAACAGTGACCTATAAAATATTGCATATGTGCTTTAAAAATGTAGTACTCGGGTAGCTAACAGTGAAATCACACACAGAGAATCTTGGACAAAATGAATCCCAGCATGTTTTCCACATTAACAGTGGTTCAGGTTTTTTTTTGCTGGACAAGATCAGTTTAGGCCAGGGGTCCTCAACCTAAGGCCCCAGGGCTGGATGCGGCCCCCCCCAATCTCCTGAATCCGGCCCCCGGGACCAATTGCAACCCCCCCATCTACCCCCTGCTTTGCGAGCAAGCCAATGTTCATGGCCAATCGTGGGGGGCTCCACCCACTTGTCCCTTCCTCCCCCCTTTTTTCTATTTTAACCCCCTTTTTTTTTGGACTGTGGTCCGGCCCCCAGTGGTGTCTGGGGCGTGGTGGACCGGCCCGTTGTTTGAAAACTTTGAGGACCCCTGGTTTAGGCTATGAGCAAGGAAGGTTGCTTGATGGAATATTGTCTGTGGATACAAGATCCCTGCAAGTTGGAAAACTAGCATGTTCAGGAGAAGACTTGAGAACGGCCTTCCTCCTAATGTGCTTGTGTGTTGTGAATTCAAGGATGCATCATTTGCACCATCATTCAAACACATGGGCCTGCTTGCGTCCTGGAGTGATTTGGCAGCATCTATAAAATAGGCTTCTGACATAACTCAGTCTTGGGTATCAGTTGCACCATGCTTGGCCTTGCCAAAAGGTTTCAGCCTTCCGAGATGCCTCTTGCGCTCAAGGCTGTAAGTGATCAGATTTTATTTTCTGTAGCTTGCCAAGGAAAGCATAGGCTGTCCCCTCAGTCACCTTCTGGGTCTACAGGATGAAAATGCATTTTAATTCTAAATACATTTTAAGTTATAGAAATACTGGAAAAGTTTTAAGTAGCTTAGTCAGAATTAACATCAAAAATGTTTACATTGTACTAGTGGTGGTTAAAATTATTAGTAATTGTTGTAGCCATTTCTCCCAATTAAACCATAAATACTAGGAATTTAAAATGCTTGGTAGTGCAGCCTTGTACGTCCAGAATTTCATTAGCTACTCTGCCTGTATATCTCCCTATTATTGTAGTATTCTTTGCCTCAAGGTGTGATTGGAAGAAAACCTGGGAACAGATAGTGTGATCTCTCTAAATTCCATGGTCAACAGCAATTTACAAACTATCCTAATTACACAAAACTTGATTTTATGTGCTGGACCAAGTCCTCTAGAATTATCAGGCACAAATCACTGGACCATGATACAAGGTGTAATTCAGTGTGCAGTATTCTAGAAGGCTTGTCTTCAGTATTTCTCATTGAAAAAAATGTACTTGATAGGGACAAAAACAGGTTAAGATCGTCCGCAGGATTTTTTTAAAAAAAATCCAGGCTCCAATATCCAGAGATAAGCAATTGGGATAAACTGCATAACTGCCAAACTGTGCAAACTTTTGAGCTTTTGTAGAACTCTTTATCCAGTTAAATGGTAACAAATAGAAGTTTACACGAAGGACCAGGTATTTCAAGCTATGAAGAGTTGCAACCAGACAAAACCCTAGGTTAGAAAAGGGTGTCATTTGACTCTGGTGTCCTATGACCCCTCTAGCAAAACAGCCGGAAAGCACTGAGATGGAGACTCTACCCTCCTGCAAACAAAAAGGCAACAGCAACGTACACCCATTATTAGCCACAGTAGAAATACATATAACCCTTTGGTGCGTGCAAATTTCCATTAGCAAAAGTACAGAGAACTTGCCATCCGTGTCTAGCAAAGATGGAGAATAATTTTGGTTGTCAGACTAAGACCACGAATAACCTTTAACTAGGATCCTGGAGACGTGCTTTCCAGACGAGTGGAAGATGCTGGTCTTGGTCGAGCATTGGTCTGATTTGGTATAAAGTGGTTTCAGGTTTCTTAGTGACCAATAGAATACAAAGCATTTCGAAGAGCAAAGTGAGTGAAGAGTCGTTCAGCTGATGCAAGGCAGCTTTCTGCAAACCGATGCCTTCCAGATATTTTAGTTTGTTACTCTCCTATTTCTCCCCATTGGTCTTATTGGCTGGGTCTGGCGAGGGTCTTGAGAAAACCAGGTTGGAGACCAAGTTGAAGAAAAGGCTACCAATTCCGTATGTGATTCCCTCTGTGATTGTTTTTGTTATTACAATTGGGGAAGGCGTTTCCATTTTAACTCATGAAGACTCAATAACACTATGGTATCACACATGCAGCTGGCACATATGAGATTCCAGAGGGTCCCCTTGTCTTCTTCCATCCCTTTAGGGCAGGGATGGCGAACCTTTTAGAGACCGAGGTCCCAAACTGCGATTCAAAACCCACTCATTATTTGCAAAGTACCAGTACAGCAATTTAACCTGAATACAGGCGGCTGTGAAGGGTCAATGTCAGGTGCCCACAGAAAGGGCTCCGAGTGTCACCTTTGACACCCGTGCCATAGGTTCGCCAACACTGCTTTAGGGTCTATTGCTGCTGTTTAAACACCAGACATAAGCTGTCACTGATGTACTAGGGTGCAGTTGTGGGCTTAATGGGAGAACAGTTGGCTTTCTTTTCTTCTTGACTCATTATTTTTACCTCGATTTCCAGGAAAGCAACTCAGTGACGATGTGCTCGATCTAGCCGAGTATACAAAGAACCGGCCGTGGTGGCGTAAGCTCTTCAAGCCCAACTCGGGATCCAGTGCGGAAAAGTACAACGTTGCAACCCAGCTGGCCATTGGTGGTGTCACTGGATGGTGAGGAAGTTGCATACACTCACTGTGTGTGTGTGTGTGTGTGTGTGTGTGTGTGTGTGTTGGAGAGCAAGCGCGCACGGGGGGGGAGGGGTTGGTCCATCAAATAAACTCATGGGATGCCACCGTCCCACTGTGTCCCGATGCCATTTTCCTTCCTTCAGACAGCAGTGGTGGCTTTTGAGCGTTATTTCTGTGCATCTTCCTTGTTTTGATTTCCAGGTGCACAGGGTTCATCTTCCAGAAGGTTGGGAAGCTGGCAGCGACGGCCGTAGGAGGTGGCTTCTTTCTCCTTCAGGTTGGTAAAGGCCTGATTTCAGGGGCTTGAGAGTTGGGCGTTGCGGCTGTAGTAGACCTTGAGATGTCAGTAGTCATTTAGTTACCGTTTAGTTATTGTTTATGTTTATTTGATTTTTAATTTTGATTTTTGGAACTAGGGGGCATTTGAGCAACCTTTGCCATTCGAATCCTAGCTGTCTGTGTAGGGGATTTGGGCTTGGAACTACACTCAATTAGTGCTTAAAATCTCCACTCAGTAGTGGAGAATTTTAGAATGAAATTAATAGTGGTTTCAGCTATACGTTGCATGTTGTGCCATGCTGTTGGCTCTTGAGATGCCTGGCTTAAATAACAAAGCTGAGGAATCTGTGGCCCTCTAGGTGTTGTTTGATTCCGTTTCCTATCAGCCACAGCCAGCATGTCACCTAGGGATGCTAGGTGCAATAGTCCTAGCAACATCTGAAGAGTTGCTCCTTATTGCTTTTTTGTGGTTTTCAGCACAACACCCTGTGGAGTTACCATCTGCCAGCATTAGCCAGGCTTTATGAATCTGTTTGTGGTCACCACATATAGAAGGGAATGTTTCAGCCCCCTACTTTCTGTTTTCATTTTCACTGCTGTCCTATGCATGAAGAATAATGCTTCTGAAGAAGGAGAGCTTCTATTGTATAAATCAAGATCCTGCTTCAAACGGAGACCCCTATGGGTAGCAAAGGATCTCCTTGTCAGATTCATGAGTTTCCATGTGTGCAAGAGAAGAAACACTGTAATTGGTGGGGGGGAGTGGAACATTTTTGCCATTTGTCATGTGTGACTATAAATGAATCAATAATGCATGGCTAGGGCTATTGGATTAGGCCCTGACCTGGCTCAGTGGACCCCTGCCAGGAGACGCGGGCATTGGTTACAGTTTGTTCCATCCTGATATTTTCTCCAAGTCTGCTGGAGGATACCTGTGAGGATCAAAACCCTTCCATTCTGATTCGCTGTATGAAATTGCAAGAAATGTTTGCATGCCATGGTAGCCAACCCCTACTCCCCCGAGTGCTGCTCTGCCTTAGAATTTGAACTGTGGGTGTTCACAGGCCCTAGGGCTGAATTTGGTCCTCCTGAAGTCCTGGTCTGGCCCTTATGAATTCTCCAGAAGGCCACTCATACTTCTCTACAACACTACATGTGTTCCATCCCAGCTTTTGTAGTTTCCCGTATTTTGAAATGCCTTTCCTAAAGTTCAGTTGCCAGGAGTAACAACATTCTATCAAATATGCTGGAATTATTTGGTCTCACTGTTTTGGCCCCACCGACCACTGGAATGCAACTTCCATAGTGAAACTGATTTTGAACTTTGGCCTGAGAGGCGTCTGCCACCCTTGCTGCACAATATAGAATCACAGAATCATGAAGTTGGAAGGGGCCTACAAAGCCATAGCCAGTACAGTGAGCTGTACTGATGTAGGGGGTACAGGAAAGTAAGACCTGAATTTACCGAAACACATGGAAAGGTTTGCTCCGGGAAATCTCTTCCTACTCCAGGTCGCCAATCACACGGGTTACATCAAAATTGACTGGAAGATGGTTGAGCGGGACGTGAGCAAAGCCAAAGAGCAACTGAAATTTCACAGCGGCAAAACCAACCAGCTGCCGCCTGAAGTGAAGACCCGAGTAGAAGAGGTGAGAACGTGGGCTGGGCGGGGCTCCTGCAAAGGCTTGGCTCCGAGCAAGTATCTGGTGACCGTGTCCTACGAACCGATGAAGGAA
This sequence comes from Phrynocephalus guinanensis, assembly GCA_037367245.1. NCBI lineage: Eukaryota > Metazoa > Chordata > Lepidosauria > Squamata > Agamidae > Phrynocephalus > Phrynocephalus guinanensis. The sequence continues at coordinate 6,161,790 of CM074748.1, read as the reverse complement.
GCAAGACAAAGCATAAAACGTAGGCAGGGTAGGAAGCGAACTCATGAGATGGGTCTGGCTGGGTCTGCCAAGTGTCAAGCCTGGCTCTGGCATGAGATTTACTGAGCCTGCTGTCTCACGTGGCGGACCAGAAAGGGGTGACAACGCAGCAACCCCTCCTGCCGCCTGCCTAACTCAGTTCCTCTCGTGCTGGTGTCAGGCAGGAGTTGATCAGCACTTGCTTCCAGGACCAGTTAAATCAAGCTAGTAGGATGGGAAGAGGGTGAAGATGATTGGTGAGGACCATAGCAGTAAGCATATAGGTTTCAGAACTTATGAATGATAGCGAACTGGTTCCAGGTTTGTGGGGTGGGGCAGTAGGATGAGCGCATTCCTAGACAAAGCATCTGCAGTGTATCTTCTGTAACAAGTCATCTGTTCACTCTTTTGTGAAATGTAGCCTACATTTCCCTCAGATCTCCCACAGGTTGGTTGATTAGATGCCCTCCCAAATACCGGTGGGTCCTTCGGCCTTCCTGGGACCAGATTCTCCACCTTGCTCAGTGCTAGTGTCAGCCATATTTGTTTGCATCAGTCATGAAATGATTACTGGGCTGGGGGCACCTCCCTTATGAGGAAAGGCTAAAACATTTGGGGCTCTTTAGTCTGGAAAAAAGGCGCCTGAGGGGGGATATGATTGAGACGTACAAAATAATGCAGGGCATGAGTCAAGTGGATAGAGGGAAGCTCTTCTCCCTCTCACAAAATACCAGAACTAGGGGACATACACTCAAATTGAGGGCTGGGAGAGTAAGAACAGACAAAAGAAAATATTTTTTCACCCAGCTCATTTTTAGTCTGTGGAACTCCCTGCCACAGGATGGGGTGATGGCATCTGGCCTGGATGCCTTCAAAAGGGGATGAGACAGATTCCTGGAGGAAAAGTCCATCCCAGGTTACAAACCATGGTGGAGATGTGTCATCTCCAGGCTTAAAACCGGGGTACTTCAAGGGCCAAATGTAGGGGAGTGGTATCAGGAGACAGAGATTTAGTCTCGTGCGCTCCCAGAGGCATCTGGTGGGGCCACTGTGAGATACAGGAAGTTGGACTAGATGGCCTTTGGCCTGATCCAGCATGGCTTTTCTTATGTTCTTATAGGCTTGACGGAAACACTCTTTTGCCTCTTTCCAAATTAATGCCGAGTCTTGGAAGCTTTAGCTGTTGTTTTAAGAGAACTATGTGGGGCCCTAGCTTGGACAATGAAAACCTTTCTTTCCTCTGTGTAGATCATCTCTTTCCTGAAGAAGAACGTGGTCCTGACCGGAGGATTTGTTGGAGGATTTCTGCTCGGCATGGCCTCTTAGGATCTACCACGCCCTTCCCGGTGCTCCTGTCAGTTATTGGCTGACCTGCCTGCAGAAACATTCTCTCTTCCCACCCACCCCCCCACCCCGACTTGTTTTCTTCCTTGTACATGCATCATGGCTTCCAGAAACACTACCATGTGCTCCGTTGGCTTCTCCCGTTTTAATTAGATTCGCTTGGGTGAGGTCAGCGTGGCCTGCAGGACAGCTGTTATCAAGCAGCGTGGTCTCGCGACTGAGATAGTAGGTTTTCTAGATTACCCCACTTCCCCATTTTTTTCTTTTCCAGTAGGATAACCTATACAAAACCCAGTTTGTACCCAAAACGCTTCCCTCTCTTCCTAGGTGCCCTCGGTTTGTATTTGTCCTTGAGTGGCAGGCAGGCAGGCAGCTGAAAAGAGCACTACAGACGTGGCTGGTAAAAGGTTGGGCAGGGTGTGCCAGGGCCTGTCCTGAAATAGCTGGGGTCTAGCAGTAGCTTGGTCTTGTCAAGCAGGCTGTGTGTGTGTGTGTGCGCGCATGCCTGTGAGCAAAGTGAGAGTTAAAACATACTCTTGGCATGAATACCCAGCTTGCTGGGGGGGTGCAATGTATAGCCTGCATAATTAAACTGTAAAACCGCCCAGAGACTACTTGAAGTGGTATGGGGCGGTATATCAGCAGAACACTTTGCTTTTGCTTTTGCATCATGCAAGCTGTTATTTATACCTCTTCCTTGAACCATCAAGCTTGGGCGGGGGAATACTGTGGAAAATCTGACAGCTACATAGGATTCTTTGCTGCCCTCTCCTGCCAAAAAAAGCTTGGCAGACCTGAACAGTTTGGAACAAACTTTGAAACTGCACTTTAGCGATGGTTTGAGACAAACCATTTTGGCTCTTACGCTGGCAGAGCTCAGCTAGCACCTAGCCCCCTAAGTCACTGACCCTTGGATGGCAACATCTCAGATGCGCATCTTCTGTACTCTTTGAGCTCCCTGGAGAGGAGCGTGGAAAGAGAAACTTAAGACTTGAGTTAAGAACTGGGGAGCCTCTGCTTCATGTCACGGGGGAAACACTGCGGTTAGTGCCACCTCCCTAATTCTTTTGTGGGAAGAGGAGATGGGGACATCGGTGGCAGCCAGCCCGAGAGGAGCAGCCATCGTTGTCTGGAGAGGGAATGGCTGCCGCAGGGTGGCAAAGGACGGCCACGGATGAAGAGGCTTGCCTGCCACGTGGCCCTTGAGGATCTGGCTTTTGCCTTTCCTTTGGGGGACCGATGGAGGAAAGCTCCTCCTGCTGGTCCTGTTCCATCTGCGTCTTCAAGGAGGAGATAACGGTGCTTGGACCTCATCTGGGCAGCATCACACCTAACCCGAAGACCAGAGAAGCCCACGTTTATTGTCTCCTGGCTGCTGCCTCATTGGTCCAGTTTCTGGCCCATATTCATTCCCTCGGTGCCTCCTGCAGCTGCTGCATCCAGCAGTACTTCCTTGATTAGGATCTGTTGGCCTCTGGATACTCGGTTACCTCCTTCTGCAAGGTCCTCCTTCAGCACATAAGATCAGTCTGGGTAACTGAAGCGCCCAATGTTGGCTGTCCACCTTTCCCCCGTCTCACTCCCTTTGCGATCAAGGATGCTGATCTCACCAAACTAGCAGCCCGCTGTCAGCAAGTCATCGTCACACCACCCTTGACTACAACAGCCCGTTTTCCCCTCTTGATGGATCTATATATGTGCGCTTGTCAGATATCGCCCAGGATCATAGAAGATGCTCACCTTCTCCAGGATCCCCAGATGGTCGTCTCCAATTGTCGGGCAGCTTTTTCCTGCATCTTATCTCTCATCCTGTTTCTTCTTTTTGGTCCAGAGGTACTGTAGTTCGATCCCTTCATCACCTTAGCCGCCTCCTTGCCGACTTTGTAGTGCTTCGTGGCATCGCTCTTGGCTCGAAAAGCCACTCAGATGTCATTCGGATTGTTGATCATGGAGCCCATGTTTCCCAGAATGCGATCGATGAGGATGATGAGGATGCCAACAAGTAAATCAAAGATGGCAAAGAGGTACTCTTCTTCACACGACAGGAGGAGGTACCTGTCCAGTAGTGGCCAAGGTTCACTTCCTTGCTGATTCTGAAGGTATTTGGTTACTTGGTTCTGGTTTTCAATCAGATCAAAATTTTGAAAAGTTTTTTTTTTGAAAGCATAGAAGGTGGTTGAAACCCCAATGTAGGTTACTGTCACCTGACAGCAAAGTGAGCCAAGACAGCAGTCAGAATGTCCCTAGCTTTTCCGGTCAAGGCAATTTGTCTTTATCTTGTCTTGCCAGATGGGGACTATAAAGCATATCCTTTGTCCACCCCCTGGGGTTCTGGTCAGGTTAGGCTACTCCTTCTGTCATCCCTAGCCACAACTGCCAAGGGCACCCAAAGGCTGTTCTCGCCCCAGCTGAACCGCACGCACACCTCCGTAGAATTCAGAAAGCTGCAGAGTGAGCCCATGGTATGCAACTCAGGCACGTTTGCTACGCCATTAACTCCAGTGTTGTCTTGAGTGGCTTTCTTCGTTGAGATTTAACCATGCAGGGTAGAATTTCATTCTTCATCAGTAGCTAACAGGATTGAGGAAGGGATGAGACCAAAGCTGGGCCGCAGCTCCATCCAAGGTAGTGGTAGGGCTGATAGAGGCTTTCCTTGGTATGGAGTGTCAGCCATTGCCACCTGTTACACTGTAGCTTTGTAGCCCCTTTGGAGGAGGGATGGCAGGGGTTGAATGGCGCCGTGCTCGGCCACTAGGCTTGTGGCCGTGACTCCCGAATGATGGCAGCGGTTGCTTTAAGCCTCATAAATGCAATTTCAGGGTTTTAGATTGCTGGAACAAAGCAGGTCCATTGTCGAGTTAGGTGGCGAGGATAGTTGGCCGGATCTGCTTCTTCGGGCTTCACACTCATTCCGGTGGTGAAAGCTTCGAGTTGATTAACAGATCTCGTTTCTGAGAAAAAGGTTCAGGAGGCGAGGGCTTGCCGCAAGAGGAACACTTGGCCAAAACTTTGCCAGAGAAAAATCCTCCATTCCCTTTAGCCCAGGGCATATAACCTTGACAGTCCCGTGCCATGAGCCTTCCAGAGGGAAAGGGTAAATCATTTTTACTCCTTCCGTGTCTGTTTCCTTGTGTAGCTGCATTGTGGAGTAAGCAGGAGGCTACTACATCTGGCATTGCTCTGTCAGCGGGTAACCTGTTAAGATAGCCTCCATGATTTAGCGTTGTTTTGATCATCTGAGTTGGCTGACAAGCTTAAGTTTGATTATGTATCAAGAAATCCCTAAAGTGGTGTCCCTTTTAAGTGGATGACAAAGGTAAAATGAGCTGATCTTTTTTTTTTGGGGGGGGGGACAGGGCAGGGCTTGTGACTTCCGGGCCACAAGTAGTGATTACGGCATAAAATGGACTTCACGTTGCTGAGTGCTTTCATAGGCCAAGTTTAATTGCACTGATGGTTGCAAAAAATGAATTCAAAACTCAGCAACCATCCACACCTGGACCTAAAGAAACAAAGATTGTACAGTGTTTTTATACAGTATTTAAATGTGTGGAGTGAGAATTCAAAATAAACGGTTTTGCTGAGTTGTGTCCCGAATGGTTTTTATTCACTTGTATAATTATCTACATCAGGAGACGAACAAATGGTGTCCTTCAAGAGCTTGGGCTCTGTCTCCCACAATTCCTCACCACTGAGTGGAGAGGACGGAGTGTAATCCAGAAGTACCTGGAGAGACACTCCACCTCTGATCCACACCTAATCCTGGAAGAACTGAAGCAAACACTGAAAGGAAGCACGGCTCCCAAGTAGCAGACTTAATCAAAATGTACATCACTAAAATTGCAGACACTGGGTTGGCTCCATGTTTAGCCATGGTCAATAATAAAGACACTGAAATGAATAGAATCTGAATTGTTTAAATCCGACTGATTTCGTGGTTTCCATTCCAAACACAGTATGTCTGAGTAGAAACTACCTCTTATCTTCTCCTGTTGCAATCAATGCAGTGTCCTGCCAGAAACTCAAGGTCCAGAGAAGCCTCCCAATAAGACATTTTAACATGTTTTGGTGTTAGATTTAACCCACCCACCCCTCAGTCCACGATGTTCCCCCTAAATAGTATATGCAGAGGAAATCATTTTGAACAGATCCTTCAGGCCCACTAAGCAGTGGCTTTCTTGCACTGAAAGTCAAGGTCCTTGCCATTGCCTGAGCGTGTTATAGGTTGGGGCTTGAATCTGGGGCTTGCTGCATACTATCCACTGGCTGTACTGCTAAGCGAAGGGTTTCCCTTTCTCCAAGCAGAAAGCCAATCTGTCTAGTTCAGTGCCTCCCATTAACGCCACTTCTCTTGAGGGTTTCAAGCTAGGAGCTTTCAGGATGAGAGAGGTGCCAAGGAGTGAACCTGGAACAGTATTGATACAAAACAGGTTCTACCACTGGGCTGTAACTCCACCCCACACAATTTTTGGAATAACAATCATGTATCCTTGGACAAAAGCTAGAATAGAAAATGTAGAGGGAGGGAGTTGATTGGCTTTCTCTAGATCTTTCTAGCAGCAATCACTTCTGAATTAGGGACCTTTGTTTGCAAACCAGCCTTGCTGTGAATACAACTCGGTGATGATCTACAGCAGAAGGTGAAGAAGGGCCAAGGTTCCTGCTCTCAGGACTTGAGGGTGCACAATGACCCTCGAGGATGGATGATGGAGACGGAAACAGAAGCCTGGCTTTGCTTTTGTGTAGTTTTATTATGATTTTAAACAATGGAACCTTATTCGAAACAAGAACTGCTTGTCTCAAGGGACTTCCAGAAGTTTTTCACCTCCACGATATACAGAGGAATACGGCCTATAAGGAGAGGAATATGGCCCATAAGGCCACTATTCTGGCACCCAGGACCTTCCTATCCCTACTACCACCTCCACAATTGCAGGATAGGAAAGTGGGCTGCCAGAATAGCGGCTTTATGGGCCCTATTCCTCTCCCTGCTCAAAGCTCAATGTCAGATAAGTCCCAGCACACCCGCTTGGACCGTGACGGCAATCCGACAGTAAGTCACAACCGGAGAAGGCCCACGGAACCAATGGAAGTTACAAATTCACTTCCAACATTCCTACTCCAGTTGCAAGTGGGCGAAAAACTACCGCCCAAGAAAGGCAAGGCAAACCAGATGTGCTCTTTTTCGAATATCCTGGTTCACCGTACATAACAAGTTTGAAAATCTGTTCAGACTCATGTATTTTTTTTATTTTTATTTTTTTGCAGCATGGTATTTAAGAACACTCCAATGTATGCTATTCCACTTGTATTTGGTGATGTCTACCAATGATGCACACAGAACATTGCAGTGGTCTTGAAATTATTTCAACACTGACGAGGTACTAGATTGAACACAAGAGTGGTAAAGGAGGCTAAAAATATTCCCTGGGGTGCCTATTCAGCAGATTCTAAACTGAAGGGGGAGGAAAAAGAAACATTACAACCTCATTCCAATTCCATTTTCATTAAAATGGGCTTTGTTTCACATAACATTGCACAGTTTGGGATTTTCTAAAGAGTACCTCTTTTACCACACTGACTTTTTCATAAAGTGACTATTGCTTTTACAGAGGTGAGACAGAGATCACAACTCACACTATGAACTTATCCCTGAAAACTGGCTGCTTCCATAACAGCATTCACATACATCAGTATTGTGCAAATGAATTTGAGTGCTACTAAATCTGCCATCCGAAAAAGAGGCGGCTTGTCCAGGTGCAGACGAGGAAACTGAGGCACACAGGTAGCCCAATTATCACCCAGCTGGAAAGAAGCAGTCCCGAGTTCCGGGGCTTATGTTGCTGGACATGTTGTCTCTGCACAGCAAGAGGCGAAGGGCAGCTTCTGAACAGACAAGGAGAGATGACTTGCTTGCTTGCAGTCGAACGGACTCCTAATCTACAGATGACATCTAGCAACACGACTGTCTGAAATTTAGAACATCCAGCAAAAAGGCAGCTTGGGGCTATCGCCTTGCTGCCAAGAACTGCTACCTTGACAACAGATTCCAAAGGACAGCTGCTGAACATCAACACAGACTTATTCTATTTCCACAGTTATTAATCCACAGTAAGGCTACAGCAGTGACACAGTTTCATGGTTGCGCTGTGAGCAGGTCTACCCTTAGCAGCGGAGTGGTGGGGTGGTGGTGGTGTTTGATTTTGGGCACCTGTGAATTCCCAGCTAGGGGATTGGGCTGGATTCATTGAGGAATGCTCTCGGACACAAGCGGTATCGGTGAGGTACACGGCAGCTCGATCGTTTTTGCAGGAAAAGGCATGCGCTCCTGCTCCTCCTCCTCCTGCTCCTGAGGCCAGAGGGCTTCCTCAGACTCCTGGAGGGGCATGAAAAGGAGCAGAAGCCGACGTCTGGTTTTCCTCCTCTTTTGCCTCAAAATGAAACCCTGAGCAAACAGCTGATCTCCCCTTGGGATACCGGGCACAGCATCTTCTCATCTCTTGGAAGACGGCTTCACATTTAGATTCCAAATAGTTGTTTGCTAGAGGGGAGGGGAGGGGATAGGAAAAGGGAAGGGGGGGGGCAAATTTTAGCTGCAAAGCTTAGGACAGTTTCTGTATGGAGAGCGACAATTTAGGCAGACCGTTTCCCTGGATGGCTTCGCCTATGGCCTGTTTCTTGCATTTTCTGCTATATTCACACACGCATCCCGATGACAAAAGGGGACATACAGAATACAAGCAGCCTGCAAGCTAGCGCTATTTCAGGCCCTAAGATCCCTGCAGACAGTGTGTGCTGTAGATATTAGACCAGTGGTGGCAAACCTTTGGCACTCCAGATGTTTTGGACCGCAATGCTCACAGTCCTGTCATTGGCAATACAGGCTTGGGATTCTGGGAGTTGTGATCCAAAACATCTGGAGTGCCAAAGGTTGGCCACGACTGTGTCAAGACCATTGAACGCAACAAACCATGACCCTTCTGGAAATGCCTTGAATCTTACTGTGACTGTTGTTATGAAATTAAAGAGGGCAGGAGGGCAGCCGTGCACAAACTGAGTTCACTGGAGGTGAGCTGGGATATAAATGTAACTAAGAAGTTGACTCAATAAATAAGACGACTGAGCTGCTTCCCCCCCCCCCCAACATGTAACTACAGTTGCCTGGGGATTATTTTAAAAAAAATCAAGTGATAAATTAGTGGATAGCTTAGTGAGTTAGGAATCCAGGTACGAAGCCAGAGGTAGGAGGTTAACTCCCCTGTTGTGTGCTTCAAGAGAAGAGCCAGCCTGGGTGGCCTTGGGCAAGCTGCACAGTCCCAGGGCTCCCCTTAGAGGAAGAGAATGGGAAAACCACCTCTGAGTACTCTCAATCTAGAAAACCCTGGAGAGGACCTCCATATGTCAGAATTGACTTGATAGCTCTTTCTCAGATACAGTAGGACCCCAGTATCCACTGATTCATTATCCACTGATTCAGTTATACATGGTTGGCAGAGAAAAAAATGAAATAATTCAGCAGCCACAAAGCAAGCTGTTGTCACAAACAGCAGCTGTAAAGCAAGCTACTGTCTCATAACAACAGTCATAAAGCAAGCTACTGTCAGGAAACAGCAGTTTGGGGGGCGGGTGGGCGGTTTTCATTATCCACGGGAAAGCCTGGAACCAATCCCCAGCAGATACTGCGGTCCTACCGTATATAGAAATAGGAAGGCCTTGCACTGCCTTTTTCACTGATAACTACCGTCATTATTACTTGTAGCCGAAACAGCGGGACAGTAATGGTAGAACTGAATCCATTCTACCAGTTGTTCTTTTAGAAAAGCAGTAGCATCAGTTCCAGGCATGCACAGAGAAGCACATCAGACTGTTCCCAGGCAATTGTCCCCCTGCAGGGCACTGAAAAGCTTACAATAGGTTCTCCAGAGAAAAGTGAGAGCAGGGAAAGCAGCAAAAAAAGTTCTTCCCACTAATTTAGAATGAACTGGGTAAGATCTTGGAGCTAGCGAACAAAGACTAGCCTGTGATTCTTAACTTGAGAGCAAGGCGCATTAATTTCAGAAATATTTCAAAATCATATGGGAGGGGGGAAGAGGGCAGAGAGGTGCATTCCCTCCTGTATGTCAATGATAACCACCTTGCCTTCTATCCATGGGAACAGAAAATGGCTCACAGGAAGAAACCAGCTCACAGGCTTTGTCTGCAGAACCAGGTTCAGCTCTGCAAACCTATGCTTAGAAGCAGAAAATAATGAGAAAAGACTACAGTAAAAAAAAAACTTCCTGTAAGTTATCTGTAAAAACATGTACTTCCCATCCTGGAAAGAGGCAAAATATATATGTTTATAAGTAATAACTCAGTAGATTAGGTATCTGGTGGCAGGACCTAAGATTCGGATTTTGATTCCCCCACTGGGCGTCCTGGGAGAAGAGCCAGCCTGGGTAGCCTTGGGCCAGCTGCACAGTACCAAGGGGACCCCAGAAGAAGAGAATGGGACACCACGCCCTGAAAAGGATTGCCAAAAGTCAGAATTGACTTGACCGCACATAAAATGAAGGTGGTGGTGGGCTAAGAAACAGTGGCATACCTTGTAAGCATTTCTGGATTTCACAGGCATATTTATGGCAGGGATCCTTCTTGGCCATGGCCAGGGAACTAGAAGACAAAAAAAAGGAAGAATTTACATTTATTTATTTATTTATTTATTTATTTTTATTTATTTATTTATTTAGGCTTATATACTGCCCGTCTTCCTGAGAGGAACTCCGGGCGGTTTACAACAAGAGGACAACAAAACAACGGATTAAAATACCAACAAATTAACTAACTAGCTAAATAATAAAACAATAAAGCAATATAAAACAAAACAAAACAGAACAGTAAGGACCAAGGATGCAGATGGCAGGGGAGGAAAAAAAAAACTTTGTTGGGGTCACCCAAACCCCTCCCGGAAGAGGAGAGTTTTCAATGCCTTACATTGGTAAAAGCCAGGGAAAGATACGTTGATCACCCATTGTTTGATGGGGAAGGGTGGGCGGGGGAACCTCTGGCAGGCTCCCAAATGTCTTGCCAAACAACTCCCATAATGCCTTTGCACATCCCACAATACACGGTAGGAGTAACAGGATTTGTCCTACTGTGTAGCTGGCCAAAGGGTGTCTCGTATAAACCTCTCCTAGACCCCCCCAAAGCACCTTCACCTTCTTCCTGCATTGGAAGAGCAGGATAAAACTTCATTGCTGTCCCTTCATCACCCGCTACAGTCTACTTCTGTTGCCCAGAAGGGAAAGGACCTTCTCCATTGGTTTCTCCCCCTTGGACAAAGCCTGGGGGGGGGCACCTGAATATGTCTTGCCCACCCAAGTCAGATGGCACAGAACAGATCGCCAAAGCAGGGCAGGGATAAAACGGCTGGATTGAGAAGGAGGACACCACAGTTCTTGCTTCCACTGAGCCATGAAAATAACTGGGGAGCATCTAATTAATTTCCGAAGCCTGAACGACCCTCCAGGACTGTGGTGAGTATAAACGTTGAGGAGAACCACATACACCAACGTGAGTCCAACAGAAGACGGCTAGGAAAGAAACCCAACGTATCATAAAACCTGCCTTGCTGAGCATAAAACCTTACTGTGTTGAGAAACAGAAAGTTACAAGTAAGGCAGTTCAACTGTCACAGTGTAACTCCTGTTACACTGTTCAGTGTTAACAGGAGTGTAATGAAGTTACATTTCAAAAGCAGCATGGTGCGTGGGAACAAAGTTGCTTCATTGCCGAAGTGACATTGACCCAAATCCTATTGTTTGGCACAGTACATGGCACTAGAGTAGACCCACAGGATCAATGGGGATTTAGAGCGTCAAGTCCCTCATAAATCCCCGTGATTCAAACCAGCCTACCCTGACTGCAACGTATTCTGTTCAAACGGACATAGAGTAGCCCTATCTACATCAATGCAGTTGGCTCACTAAATCCCCACTGGGTGGGGCTTACTCTAGTGCAATTTAAAGAGAGGCTTACTCTAGTGCAATTCACTATGCTCAGCTACAGGATTCTGGACCCTGTCGTTTTAAAAGACACTTTGAAGGGTCTTGTAAGAATCGCTGAGAGAGGAATGTTCCAACATGCTATTAGTCTCTTACCAATCCTCAAAGGGCCTTTTCACACGACCCCTAAGATCCGCTGGCCACTTAAATTCAGACCAGAGATCTTAGGGGTTTGTCGCTGTTCCTGCGTTCCCACCCCCTCCAAACTCCTGGCTGCGGGAGGGGAGGGAGAAAAAACAGGAAGAAAAGAGACTTGGCTCACCTCCATTCTGCCTCTTGCTCTTGCTAGAGGGGAGGGTACATTCCAGTCTCTGTAAAGTAGCTCTTAAAGGGGCGGGAGCCAAAAAAACAACAAACAGAAGCGAGGAGAGCCCAGCACTCACTATCGTTACACCGCATCAAAGAATTTTCACCTCCAGAGAGCAGGTACTTGAAAGGTGCGCTGGGACGCGCTAAAGTGGGCGTGGTCTCACTTAATTTCCTGTAAACTCCGGAGCTGGTGGGGAAACATTTTTAAGCTCCGGAGCTTAAAGCCATTTGCGGCGGAGTTTAGGGGTCGTGTACAAAGGGCCTTACTCTCTTTTCAATGTAATGAATGTAAGTAATGCACTACTACTGAAACATGATACCAAGTACTGTAGTGGGAAACTAGTTTCATAAAACAGTGCTCAGAGAGGTCTAGCCTCATGCTTAGGCTGGGGTGCGCTTGTTCCTCTAGCTAGCTTCAGCCCTTCCCCGGGTTTTCCATCTTGCTTTTCAAGCAACCAGTTATTGAATGACACAAGGAGCTTCTTGGAGACCTTTCCCCATTTAAAACCCATCTCTCTGCACTTCCAGGTCATCAAAAATCCATATTCAAGGGGAGGGGAGGTTGCATCTGCCAAGGCATCTTGCGAGCGAGCACAACCAGGATGTCAGAATTGTTATGACGTGATCAATAAAAGAGCAGCAAAGGTTGCAAACAGACTGGGTGATGGTGTGTAGTATCTGATGGAGAAATGATGATAAACAGGAATAGGCGATAAGCGATCATTACAGATCACGTTGACAACTGCTTGTTGGTACATTGGTGGACTCCCCCTCTGAGTGCTTTGGATAACAAGGAGGAGGGAGGTTAACCCCTGGCAAGGATGTAAACGGTTAGCAGGTCACGGAGCCACACCGGTAAAGTCCATAGCCATTGGAAAACATGGCACCATTCAAGGCAAGGCATATATCCTACTCATCACTCTATATTGAACTGTATAACTCAAGAAAACCAAGTGTCAAGGTATTTTAATCACCCTTCCTTCCTTCCTTCGCAAAGGTGCTCCCCAAGTGGTGAAAGACATCTGTTTGTCACACCATTTGAGTTTCCTCATTTCACGACCATACATTTTAGTGTGCTTATTTTGTCACTGCAAGTCCCACCCAATTAAGCCATAAGCCCCACCCACTGACCCAAGGCAAGCCCCACCTGCAGGAAGGAAGGCAGGCAGGAAGGAAAGTGGGGACCAAGGAAGGAAGGTGGGGACCAAGGGAAGCACAGGGAGCGGAGGCTGCAGGCTGCACCTTCCAAGGGGCGACCTACACGACCTTGCACCCCCCCCAAGCTCCCGAGCAGTGGCGACGGCTTGCCCGCCAGCCCACCTCAAAGCTTCTTGGCGGCTGCAGAGGCTCGCCTGCCGCCCGCCCACCCACCCCCACATGTTCCCGGGTGTCCATGCTGCCCCTGGGTGCCTTCTCTGCAAGGAGCGCCGCAGTGGGAGATTTTCCAAAAAAGCATGGGGCGAAGGAGGGGGAGGGCCAGCCAGCCGTGGGCGAATCAAAATAGCCTGATGGGCCGGATTTGGCCCGCGGACTGGACTTTGGACATGGCTGGAGTACATGTTCCCCTCTGCATCTGATTTAATCCTATCTAATTAATCTTCTGGACCAGACAAAGGTTTCATTTAATCCAGCATTGTTTCTGTTAGCGCCCCATCGCCGCCGCCGCCACCAGCAATAAATGCTTCCGGGAATTTATGACAGGAGGGCATTTCTTGTGATTTATCCCCCACCCCACCCACATCTAGTCATGTGGGCATCCTGACCCATTTTCCAAGGGGGTAAGGTAAGGTTTTCTCTCCTCCCCCCCCCCAATTCTGCCTACCTAAAATACCCCTTTGTGGCTTCAACGGAGCCATGGAAAGGCTTCTGGGCTGACTTTCCTAAAGGTCTCGAGGGGCACTCCTGCAGGCGGTTTAAGAGAGCGGCCTGCCCCGCTTCGCCATAAGGGCAGCTCTGTTGTAGTGACAGGAGCTACCACGTGGGCAGAAAGAAAGAAAAAGCATACACAGGGGCATCGTCCTGGAGCGACGGCTCCTGCAAGACAAAACAAATGGCATTAAAGAACTGAGGCTTGCTGCAAGAGGAGGAAAATGTGAGCACAAGGAAGGAAGGAAGGAGGCACGGAAGAGGGGCGGAAACGATCCTCACCGGATTCAATTGCTTGACAAGAGTCTCAGGAGCAGCTCTTCCACTCCCATGATCTACAAGAGAAGAACAAGAAAGAAACCGAGTCTTCGGCAAAGCCAGGAAAACGGCCGGATCCCCGGCACCAGCTCTTTTGTCGACTCCCGGCGGTGCGCGTGGGTCCTTCCCACCTACCGTTAAATGATGTTCGATGTCCCAGATGCGGGAATTACTATCCCGGTACTGCTGCCCCGCCGAAAGCTGCCACATGTGAGGCAGCCGGGAGGCAGGGAGGCGGCTGGGGCGCACGGCTTCTCCTAGGGGCACCTGGACTCTTCGGATCCGGGCTTTCAGGGTCCCTGCCTCCTGGAGGAGGAGGAGGAGAAGATGGCAGCGGAAGAAGCAGAAGAGGGCATCAGCAGGTTGTTTCAAGGGCTAAAATCCAAGCAAACGGAAAGGGCAAAGAGGACCCTTACTTGCCTCTTCGGGCGCGGCCAGCCATGTTTTCTGGTTTTCGTCGCAATAGACGCCGGTCCGTCGCACCCAAAGGCGGACAGGCGGGACTCGGGCATCGCCACTGTCTTCTGCATCTGTCATGCCCACTCGCGACGCTAGGAAGGCCCTCCCTTGGTTCCCATCCTACACATGATTCCTCCTTGCCTTTGAATGAAGACAAGGAAGGAGCCGTTAGAACTACGGCTGGGCGTGGAAAAGGGTGAGGCGGAATGCAATTCTGCCGTACTGTACAGAGCATGGGAACAACAGCGCACAAGTCAAAAGGAAAAGGTTACACCTCTAGAAGGGCTATCCAACTTGGAACAGGCCGAGGTCTACTTTTTCTGGCCCAAAGAGCCTGAGGGCTACTACACTAATACCTCTACTTACGAATTTTATCCATTCCAAGAACATGCTCATAAGCAAAAAAAAATTGTAAGTAGAGCAGTGGTTTCCCATAGGAATGCATTGAAATCCATTCCCTCCTGAACGGATTGATTTTCAATGCATTCCTATGGGAAGGCTGACCATGCACTTGCTTCCCTTGCACCCGATTGATCATCTGGCCAGCAGGGGGAACAGGGGACCATGCCACGGCTCTCAAACTGCCCCACTCAGCTGAGACAGTGGTCCGGTAGACCCAGAACTTTGCTGGACCAGTGGTGGTCCTTGGGATGGGGGAGGGAGGGGTGGAGAACTTATGCCCTCACTTTTTTTAAAATTGGTGGCCGGCGGGCTGCTTTTGGACACTTCGCGGGCTACCGGTAGCCCGCGGTCTACCCATTGTGCAGGCCCGACCTATAACATTGCTAGGGAGGGAAGGACAGGTATCAGAGAGGCAAAGTCTGCTACAATAGCTTAAGGCCCTCCACTTGAAATAGACCCCCATTTGGGAGACATATGGTAGTCTATGAAGATGACACATGCTATAGAATCCCAAACGTTGACTTGGCCTATTTAAAGGTAGCTAGGTTGATTGGGAGCCTGCTGCGGTATGAGCCGAGAGACTCACTCAGAGAAAGTTAAACTGTACAGCCAGTGGTGGCCCAGGGATGGATTTTGGCTTACAAGGGACTTGCGGCTAGCCCACTCATGGGTGCCCACCTGACCTAACAGTGTGCCTTGCTGCCCTTCTTTGGTTTTTCTGTCCTCTTTCCTTCATTGTACGAAGGAAAACTTTCTCAATCTGGCAACTTCCTCGAGGAGCACGCAGGTTACAGGGGGAAAGGACTGTTTCTTTCACAAAGCCTGGAGTGACCGTGAGGCACGATCCAGCTTGCGTTGGAGAAAGCGCATTTGTTGCTTCTCCTCGGGCAGAACCATGTCTCAGGTGAGTCAAGGTGCCAAGATGTTGAAGGCAACAAAGGTCAGAGTTTAAAATTGTAGGATTGAGGAGGGGCAAACTGGCTCAGTCTTTTGTGACCCCCACCCCCACCCCAAACTACCGTAACATGGCATTCCACTCTTGTTTCTTTTTTTTTTTTTTCTTTCTTTCTTTCTTTCTTTCTTTCTTTCTTTCTTTTTTCTTTTTTTTTTTTTTTTTTTGCCCTAATGGAAGAGCGAGTGGTTATCACCAACCTAAAAAGATGGAGGTCCTTTTTGAAAGAAAGACCGATCTTACCTGGTCCCTGACAACAGACCAGGTGACACGATGGTCCACTCCCTTCATATGGGGGAAATTTTCCTTTTAGCTCTGATCTTTCCAACCCAAAAAAGAGAGGATGAGTTACCAATAAGGAACACCACAGAGATGGAAAGAGATTCAACAGGTGAAAATTAATTGTGTTGTGGCCCTCAGGCTGCACGGCTGAAAGAAGCACAAACATTTAGCACAATCGAGACCAAGAAAATCATTCTTCAGTTGTGGAAAAAGATGGATTATGGAATTTTTTGAAGGAAGGTATCTTCTACCATGCGAGAAATACCTTGCTATTCTGGAGAATAGCAGGAGTAACTCTTAGTTCCTTGTGAATTGAGCAGTTAAAACAACAACAGGGATGCTCTGAACTGCTAAGAGGGCAACGTCGGGTTCATTTGCCAAGACGCTGAGAACAGAAAGATAAGGAAATGGAAGGGAAAGACATAGGTTGAACCACTTCCACATCCACTCCCTAAGTGGAGAAGAATGTGCCAGGAGGTCTCTGTGAGAAATGCAGGAAGGCAGTCACATAAGAACATAAGAAGAGCCCTGCTGGATCAGGCCAAAGGCCCATCTAGTCCAGCTTCCTGTATCTCCCAGTGGCCCCACCAGATGCATCTGGAAGCGCACGAGACTAGATATCTGTCTCCTGATACCACTCCCCTGCATCCGGCCCTTGAAATACCCTGGTCTTAAGCCTGGAGATTACACATCTCCATCATGGTTTGGTGAACAAAGAAAGGTTCTTCCAGCCCCACACTTGAGATTAAATTGCTAAGCATACCACGTGTTATAGGGGCTCAAAGCAGACGAAGAGTCAGCAAGCCGATGGGAATGGAAGAAACTGTTTTCCTAATACTGTACTTCCAATCAATAAAGAGCAATCAAATCGTGAAGTTATCACATGCAGCCCCCTGCACCTGAAACATAGCTAAGCCACTTCCAAAGTCAGCCTACTGCTGCAATTTAAAAAAAAACCCTCCCCCTTATTCTTGTTCAAGGAGAGTGCCAACAACTTTTTTTAGGCACCAAACTTTCCCTAACAGTTCCTAGTGCTCTCATCCTGTCTTGGGGCTGATATTTGTGCTTGATTCGGTCCAGTACCAGAAGTGATAGTAGAGTTGACAGTAGTCCTCTAATCTTGGTGGCTGTCATATCAGTTATATGAAAAAGGCAGCCATCATAATATAACAGAAGCAACTGCCTATAGAACTGGAAATGGCAGCTGGTTCCCTCAGATTTCTTTTTAAAAAAACTAAGTGTTTGATCCTGCTGAATACCAGAAGCTGGAAAAAAAAACCAAAAGGCAGAGAGCATTGGGGTACTGATGAAACACTGTTGTCACTGAGCATGTCTGGAACTGAAAGAAACCCGTTAAACATTTTTGATTCCAACTGTTTTCTAAAGTCTCTGTTCTGAGTTGGCCAACTCGTGTTTTTCATCCACCACAAGCCAAAAATAGTTTATGGGGTCCTATGAGTATTACAAAAAGGAGAAATATAGACAGTACTCCCATTAATTAAATAGGGGTAGATGCTGCTGAACATACTGTTTGCAATGAATAAAAACAGGGATGAGATTTGGGATACTGGAAAGTTGCAAAAGAATTGTGAAATGGTCAGAAAAATCTACAGCCCAGTGTAGAATTTGTACGCCTCACACAGCAGTTCACTATTACTGGTCAGTGCAAAACATACGCTGACTTGAAAGATACAAAAAAAAAAGGAAATGAAGCTTTGCCCAGCTTTTTGCTGCTTTAAAAATAAAGCATTGTGAATTACAAAACCACAATCCAGCCCCTTTCTGGAAAGCACTCCATCACAACGGAGACCCATTTTGTCCTTGTTTCTAAGTCTTTGTGAAGGAGACAGGAAGCCATTCCTGATCCAGAAACAAGTGTACTTCCAAGCCGTGGAAAATAAGGACAGAGGACTTGGAAGGCTTTGGTGAAGTTTAAGTTTGCAAAAACCAAACAAACTGCAAAAGTTTGAATGACACACTTGAATAACACACTTGACACACTGAATGACACACTTTCAACACATTATCAGAGCCTGGACAATAACTAGGTCTCTTGTAAGACTGTCTATATAAATACATAATACAGATTCAGCAAATAAATCTGTTTCCATTACCATCATTACTCCTAAAAAAAGCTACACCTGTTGACTTTCTGATTCTCATACAATGGCTAAAGATGGGAGTTGGTCTTGGAGGTGCCCCATGAATGGCGCCTTCACCTTCTCTCTCACCCTCTTGCCTCTAAATGCAGGACTCCGCTTCCTCATCAGTGCGCGTCAGGCAGAGACTCAACAGGTCCAGCCTTGCCTAAGATTTCCCTGTTCTTAAGCTTGGAATATGTCTTAACTGTACTGGGCTGTATATTGTCCCTCCATACTGTAAGCCCTTCTCTGAGGAGAAAGGCAGGGTAAAAATACTCATACATAAAATAAATAAATAACACCTGTTAATAATTATATGTGAGTATCATTACCTCCTTTTTATGTTTTATGGGATTTTGAACTAACTTTATATTGCATTTATTATCGCTATTTGTATATTTTGTACTTTTGTCATGTTGTAAACCACCCAGAGTAGCCTTTGGGCTAGATAGTGGACTATATATCCAATTGAAGCAAAAGCAGCTGGGGAGCCCTGTAGCCATGGCGAAAACCAAATAGAGCCTACAACATCCAAACTCCGAGCCTTAACTAAGAAAACTGCCTGGCTTCCTCCCCCCCCCCATCTTGCCAAGGACCTTACATCTAAGAAATAACTCCTGGCAAATCCATCTTTTGCCATTTTATGACCTATTGGTACTGCTCTGAGGAAGGGGGTTTCGTCCTCGAAATATTAGCAACGTTTTTGTTATTTTTCTAGTAGCCTAAAGGTATCACCTGTTCCACTTTTGTATCTGGTGCCATATAAAAATCAAATAAATAAATAAATAAATAAATAAATAAATAAATAAGAGGGAGTAGGAGGGAAGCAGCTCTACCACTTGGGTTTCTGGCTGTTAGGTCATTGCACAGGGTGGGGAATTCGCCTTCCCCTTCTCAATACAGGGGACCCTTGTATAACCAACAGTTTGTATAACATAAAATGTGTACAACATAAAATATTCCAGAGAGAGAGGGGAAATTTGCTTAGCAGAATCGCCTATGGGCCAAATCCGTACAACATAAAAATGGGATTACTCCGTTTTCAATGCCTTCCTATGGGAAATGTCGCCCAGAGACCTTTGGGTAGTGGGCGGCATATAAGTTGTAAAAATAAAAAAATAAAATAAAAATAAATAAAGGAAAATTAGTTTAACAGAATTTCATGTGGAACGCATTAATTCCTTTCTTTATACAAGGTACCACTTGTACTCACTAGTCCCCCAAAGTTATCTTCCCCCTCCCTACTGCCGAGAAGGGGGGGGGGGTTGCCCCATAACTGGCGACCCAAGGCGCCTGTCCCTGCTATGGGGTGGGGTAAAAACCCACCCAAACACCCTCTGCCCCTTTCTTCTCCCCTTCGCAACCACACAAACACACACACACACCGGCTGAGGAATCCCCCCCTAACCACGTGGAAAGGGGGGGGGTCAAGGGGAGTCTCTTCCACCACCGCCCCCTTCCTCCATGGGGGGGGGTCTTTCCCCTCTCCCCCCCTCCCCCCCACCCCGTTGCTGGAGCTCCCCAGGCACTGCCGCCCCCACGCCCACGCCCACCCAACCCCTCCTCCTCGGGGCGGAACCGACCTGGCCTCGCGTCACCGGCGGAACCTGAGAACGCGGCTTCCGGGGCCCGGCCGAGCCCTTCTTGGGGCCGGGATGGGACCGGAAGTCGGCGTTGTCCGGGCGACGCGGGCCTTTCACACGGAAGGCCTGGTGTGTGCGTGTGTTTTGGTGGTGGTAGTGGGGGGGGGTGAGGCGGAGAAAAGGTCGGGCGAGGGGAGGAACAAAGGGGTGCCGCCTTCTCTGGCCTGCCGGGTGGCAAGCAGGAGGAGGAGGAGGAGGAGGAGGACAGAACAGGCCGGGCCGGGATGGCGGTGCAGGCGGCCCACCTGGAGGCGGACGCCTTCTTGGTCTGCCTGAACCACGCGCTGAGCACCGAGAAGGAGGAAGTGATGGGGCTTTGCATTGGGGAGGTAATTAATGTCGGTTAACGCCGCTCAAGGTGTGCCCTCAGTTCCTTGTCCTCAAATACTTGAACGCGTCTTCATTGTACCGGACTGTATATTATCCCTCATGACTGTAAGCCGCCTTGGGTCCTTTTCCCAAGGAGAAAGGCGGGGTAAAAAAATTTACTCAAAAATAAATAAATAAATAAATAAATGGAGAGAAGTCAGCGCGGGAGCCATGTATGTTTGGTGGGTGGTGTTAGGTCTATTTTATTGGGTTCTTTTCTTTCTCTAGGATCTGTATTTTGCATTTGTATATTGATTTGTAGTGTATTATGTTTTCTCATATTTTGTTCTTGTGTTTGGGTATGTACTGGGGTTGTAGTTTGGGCAGTTGCTGTTGGTGACGTGTCGTACACCGTCCAGAGTTCCCTTATGGGAAAATCGGGCAGTCAATAAGTACAAATAATTAATTAATTAATTAATTAATTAATTAATTAATTAATTAATGTGCGTGTGCTTGGAGGAAGCAGGACTGATTCTTGATTAAAGAGATATTTGGGAGCACTTCTGGGTAAAAGAAGCCTGCTGAGCGCCATGAAAGAGACTCTCTAGGGATTGCGTTTCTCAAGTCCATTAAGTGTAAGAATGGAAATGATGCAATCCTTTGCATGCTTATCCGGAGCATCCCCTCAGTATTAGGACAGAAAAGACGAGAATAGGGTCCTGATAATTATAGCCAGAAAGTCCGACCTCTGCCTGACGTTAGGCACATCTTACACCGGGAGGAAAGGATGTATACTCCCGGGTGTGGGCTTGCTAAATTAAGGCAGAAGATCAATTATCACCCAAATGATAAAGAGGATGCTTGTTTACGAGATCAGAGAGAGAAAGGAGTGTTTGTTATTTATGAAACTGCTGAATATCCTTCAGTCTTCTTCAGCTATGTTATGAGGCGGCAGTGCTTCTCTGTACTTGGCCATTAGCTATGTTTGCATGGGTTGCAAGTTTTAATGCCTTGCAGTAACAGTAGGGGTCCACTATATGTCTTACTGGCAGTAAACATCGGGTTGGTTTGCATGTCATTTTCTCTTTGTTTATTTGCTTCTCCCCAGGTTGACTCTAGCCGAATTGTCCACATTCATTTTGTGATCATCCTACGCCGGTCGGATAAAAGGAAAGATCGTGTGGAAATTTCTCCTGAGCAGCTCTCAGCTGCTTCAACAGAAGCAGAGATATCCTTTGACAGATTTATAGGGTAGCATTCCCCCCCCCCCGCCCACTGCCCCCAAATTATCTACATTTCTGGTACATACCATGTGGAAATCATCGACTAAATTATGGATTCCCGGTGTGTTCTAGTAGATTCAGTGACAGACTAGAAGTTGGGAGGCCTGGATTTGATTCCCCGCTAAGACACAGAAGTTCCCTTGGGGCATGGGACTGGTAAACCCCCTCCTTAAATATCTCACTAGGAGAGTCACTATAAGTCAGTTCCAACTTGACAGTACATGACACCCACTAAATGTATTGATATCTAAGTTGTCATAGCCCTTCCTGCAATTTCTTCACCTCTAAAAAGGTTGTAGCAGCCTCAAGGATTGATGTTACTGCCCCACTGACCTGTGCATAGGAGCTCTTTTGGGTTTTAAGAGGAACCTTAACTAACACACAGATTGGCTGAGTTAACAGGGCGGCCCATGAGAGTGGTGGGTTGGTATCATTCCCATCCACACATAACCGTCTGGCCATCCCATGTAGGTAAGATATGTCTCTGGGGTAAGAAACATCTCTCTGACCCTGTCTAGAAAAAGTAGGGAAGGCATGGCTGCCCTAATGCTGTGGAACTGCATTTCCATCCGCTCTAGCCGGAACAGCCTGTGGTGAGGGAGGTCATGAAGTGCGAAGGCCATGCTTTCCTCAGCCCTGTTAGGTAATCTGTCTTAGAGCATCCGATGTGTGGTGACCACTTTTTTGGAGTGGGGTGAGACACCTGAAAAATAGTGTAAGTTTGCATGGAGGGATCAGTAAAGAAGCATTAATAGTTTGGATTAGTTGTTTATTGATTCCCCCTTACAAGCTTGTCTGGGATGTTAGATCTTTATGAGGGGCCCACCTGCTCTCTGAGATAACGTGCATAGAGCTGCAAGAGCAGATTTGCATCCTTCTGATGGAAGGAGGCTCTGTAGTCATTAGCTGCTTTTAAGTTCTGAAACTCAGCACCAGAAGAGGCTACTCTGGGCCCTTCTTGGCTGTCATTCTGCCTGGAGCCAAAGTATTTTTATTCAGATGATCTTTGGCATCTGAGTTGGGATGTAGTTGGAGGGTACCGTTTCTTTTTTCATGTGTTTCCCATATCTTTCTATCCGTTTTTGTTTTAATAGGTTTATTTCTATTTGAATGTGATTGTTAGTTGCCCTGAATGCTATTGTTTTGCCAGAAAGGGAATATACTGTATAACTTTGATAAGTAATAACTATAAAGAAGGCTGATTGCCACAGAATTGATGATTTTGAGCTGTGGTGCTGGAGGAGACTCTTGAGAGTCCCCTGGATAGCAAGGAGATCAAAGCTATCCATCCTGAAAGAAATCAACCTCGAATGTCCACTGGAAGGACAGATTTTGACGCTGAGGCTCCAGTACTTTGGCCACCTCGTGAAGAGAGGAGTCCTTGGAAAAGTCCCTTATGTTGAGAAAGATTGAAGGCAAAGGGAATAGAGGATGGCAGAGAATGAGATGGTTCGACAGTATCATCGATGCAACCAATATGGATTTGACCAAACTCCGGGAGGCAGTGGAAGACAAGAGGGCCTGGTGTGCTCTGGTCCATGCGGTCACAAAGAGTCGGACATGACTGAACAACAACAACAACAACGAAGAAGCTGCCTGATACAGAATCAGATCTTTGGTCTATCTCTCAATATTATCTCCTCTGACTCGCTGACGTTTCCCAGACCTAGCCCTGGACTTGTTGGATACTCCAGCTTGGACTCTCTGAATTTCTTCTGCCATAGAACTGCACTCCTTCCTTATCTGATAGAACAATTACCCCCCTTTATCTCATTGTGTGCGGTTTTAAAGGGGAGCTGGTTTCCAATATTCTGTTCCCCTTTTGATGTCTTTGAATTGAATCCAGTGCTGAACTCATATAGGAGGACAAGGGATGTAATGTGAATACGAGATTCTACATAATATATCTGTGACATAGTTTATCTGTGTGTTGTGCTGAGAGGAGAGAGCCCCAAGACAGCTTATATATTCACAAAGGGAATCCAGAAAGTTTGAGGGATACAGTTTTTTAAAAATACTATATTTAAACTGTTTATGCCTTTTATGATCCATAGGACAGAGCTGCAATTGGATAAGAATGGAATGTCAACCAAACAGCTTGTAGATCTTCCTTTGGCTGGAATATAGTCTTCTTTTCTTAGCTTATATTATTACATGCAAACCCTGACCTTGGTTTTCAGATGTTACCCATTAAATGGGCTCCACCTCAAGTTTTACTGCTGCTTCTGTAGGAACAGGACACATCTCTCTGCCCTGAGCGCCTCGTGTTGAGGGCAGTGTGGTTGTAACAACAGGGAACACGTGAAATCCTGACTTGCTAATCTGTTTTGCCTATTGTATGTCTGCAGACGTCCGCACGCAAGCAATGTACCAGATGATGGATCAAGGCTTTGTAGGTCTGATCTTCTCTTGTTTCATTGAAGACAAAAACACAAAGGTAAATAATGCACAGGTAGTGTGAACCTGCCCGTCAGTTCTGATGTCTCGCAAAGGAGCTTGCATAAATTCACAGAGGGTGCGGCCATTGGTCGTCCCTTATCAGAATGGCTGCACAGCACACTGTAGGCCTCCATTTTTCATTTGCCCAAGGACTGTGGGACAGAAGGTGAGGCTGCACTCAAGTTCTGCTAACAGGCTTCCCATCAGCAGCTGGTTAATCAGTGTGTGTTAAGAACCTCATGGCATAGTAGTTAAACTGCTTTACTGCAGCTGTAACTGTGCTAGCGACCTGGGGTTCAGTTCCAGGTAACCAGCTCAAGGTTCACTCTGCCTTCCATCCTTCCAAGGTCAGTAAAAGGAGTACCCAGGTCACTGGGAGGTTGGGGAATGTGTAGCCTACATAAATAAATTGTAAACCGCCCAGAGAGTGCTTTAAGCATTATGGGGCAGTATATAAGCAGAAGCTGCCTAGATGCCCTAAGCACATCCGATCTCACCTGATTTCAGAAGCTAAGCAGGGCTGGGCCTGGTTAGTACTTGGATGGGAGACCACCAGGGAATACCAGGTGCTGTAGGCGCCTGGAGAAGAAAACTCCACGGACATGGAGTCATGAAGAGTCGGTCACGACTGTTAATGACACAACAACACATATAAGCAGAACACTGCTTTTGTGTGAACAGCATAGTCACACTTCCCCCCCCCCCCCCGCCGTCTCTAGTGATCATTGGTGTTTACTAATGTTCATCTGATAGTTAAAGTTTAGGGGTTACGCCTTATTGGCGATCTGGGATGCAATAGGGTTTTTAATATATTAATATGTTTTTTATACTGTTTTGTTCATTATTTGTCGTTAATTGTTTTGTATTGTAAAATTATTATTGTCTTGTCTGGCGCTTGTTCGCCGATTGTACGCCGCTTAGAGTTCTGTTTGAAGATAAGCGGGATATAAATATAACAATAAATAAATAAATAGTCCTGCTGTCTGATTCAGTGGGGTTTCTCCTGTTTGGCTAAGATCACATTTACTATTTGAAAGCTCTGCCCATGACGTCATCTTGACTTTCCACAAAAGGAGGTTGTCATTTGAGTCTTTCAGGTTTCCACATCTCACCTGCAATGAGTAAAAGTCAAACCATTTCAAAGCAAAGAAGAGTTACCAAAGGGGTCCCCGGCCACTGTTATTTTACTACAACAGACCCAAAGGCCACCCTTCAGGAAATCCCTTGTAATGGTTTCTGTTATGCTGAAAGCCAGGGTTAGACTTAATCCATTTTCACTGAGACTGCTGGGAGTAAGTATTGTAAACATGTTTTTCTTGGGTTGCTGGAGCAGTGGTGTACTATCATCAGATCCAGCATAGTCATATGTTACGTTTTTCTCTACCCTCTCAAGCAGAACAGTCTTCAAAATACTCAAAAGTTTCTTTTGCCACTTAATGGTACGTAAGCTCTAATGTTAAACTCAGACTCCGGCCTGCCATTTTAGTATCTTCTCTTCCACAAGTAGTAGATGAACATAGGAATTCTGAGCTCTAGCAATGCAAGGCCTGGTTTTGTTCAGGCTTTGGGATCTTGGTGAAGTTGCCTTGTTTTGTACAACCACCTTTTTCTGTTCATTGACTAACACGTGCATGGTGTTGATTCTTTCAGACAGGACGGATTCTGTACACATGTTTCCAGTCGGTTCAAGCCCAGAAGAGCTCAGAGTAAGTACAGCCGATCCACGACTCACTGTTTCCTTGAAGTGTCGCTTGCTTCTCAGTAAGCACGCCCAGAACCACCCTTTTGAACTTCATGTTTGAGACGCTAATCCGACCATCCTTTGCCCCTTAGGTATGAAAGGATTGAAATTCCTATTCATGTTGTTCCTCACAACACCATTGGGAAAGTGTGCCTGGAGTCCGCTGTGGAGCTGCCAAAGATCTTGTGTCAAGAGGAGCAGGATGCTTACAGGAAAATCCACAGGTAAGTTGAGAGCCGTCATCTGCCTTCCTTCCTCATAGAGACTCCTGGAGCAGTGGATAAACTGCTGTACTGGAGCTGTAACTGCTCACAACTTCAGGTTCAGGTTCGCAACTTCAGGCTCAGCCTTCTATCCTTCCGAGGTCAGTAAAAAAGAGAACCCAGCTTGCTGGAAGGGCAATGTGTAGCCTGCTTAATTACTTGTACACGACCTAGAAAGGGCTGTAAGCTCTATTGGACAGTATATAAGCAGCTCCCCCCTCCGGTCGCCTTTTACTTTTTCCTTCCTATATCATAAGCAGCCTGCCCGTACTCTTAAGATCAGGCCAGGAGGCCCTGCTGAAGGTGCCAGTCCTCAAAGAGATAAGGGGGGTGGCATGTCGAAGCAGGGCCTTCTCGGTGGTTTGCCCCCCCCCCAAAAAAAAACTCTGGAATGCCCTCCCTACGGAGATCCGCTAGGCGCCAACACTTTTGGCTGTTCAGCGCCAGGCAAAGACTTTCCTGTTTGGCCAGCATTTTAATTAGATTATTTGGTTGGACACATGAGCAGCAGGGTTTTATAATTTATAATTTGTTTTTTATTAAAATACAAACAAACAATCAAACAAACAATGATTGTGCACCCCCCCCAGTCCCTCTGGGACCATCCAGTTGTTCCTTTAGCTTCTTTTTCTTCTTCATCTTCTCTTCTTCTAACATCCTTCTTAAAGTCCTTTTCTCCAGAACTGTGTTGGATTATAAGTCGGTTCTTTCCCTTTCCCTTTTAATAATACATAGTCTATACATTTTCCCCAAATGTCATAAAAATATCCTTCTTCATTTCCCCTCGAAGAATTTTTAAACTACAAGACAATTTATCATTTAAAGCTATGTCCCATACCAATCTATACCAAACTATTAAAATCTATACCAAGATTTATAATTTGTACTGTATGTTGTTTTCACTGTATTATGTTTTATAGTTTTAATAATTGTATTGACTAATACTTGTTGTATGCTGCCCAGAGACTTCTTGGTAGTGGGGTGGCTAAAAAATCTTGTAAATAAAATAAATAAATAAGTGGCCTTTTAAGGTAAACATCCTTGGATTGGGGGCCTCTTTCAGCCCGAGGAACTGTTCTAATTTCAGACAGCTTTCTGCGGCTGACTGTCAGTGCTGGGTGGAGCCCAATTGGCCACATATTCTACCTTAAAGCTCATTTAAGTCATCTTAGAACTGCAGGGCTCGGAGGGACCCTGTGGATCATGGAGTCCAGTCCCTCTCAAGGAGACCCAGTGAAGAATCAAACTCTGGCTCCACACCCAGTTTTTTCCCCTAATAGCGAATCCTTAAGAGAGCCTTTCCAACTGCTTACAAGGTGATAAACTCCCATAGAAACCCCGAAAAGCCACCAAGTGATCATGTAATGGGGCCATCAGCAGAGAACTGTGGATGCTCTTTGCAGATACGGGGGGGGGGGGGAGACATGTGATCTTCCCAAAAGCATCTGGTTGGCCCCTTTACGGAAACAGGATGTTAGAACTGACGGAAATTGAAGCCCAATACAACAAGGCTCTCTGACAGTGGCAAATGAGCAGGTCATTAAAAGCCCCCCCCCCCCCCCCCTGCCGCCTTGTTTGGATTTTGCATGGAAACTGAGCTGACCTATCTTAAGCCTTGCTTTGCTGGCATATTGTGAATTTAGGCTTTTTTTGCGGGAGGGGGCGGTGGCAGTACAGCATTCAGTGTTCTGGTGAACAGAGAAGGGAGAAGGAATGGCAAATGAGATCACTGGCTTGCAATCCCAGCTAATCTCGTGGGTTGTTTCCCTTTCTTATGTCATTTGTAGAAGCCCCTAGTATAAACTTCTCTTCTGGCTTTATTTTAAAAAACAGGACAGATTGTTTATACTTTATGCTCATGTTCCCTTAACACTGATATATCTTCTCATCCTACATTTAGCCTTACTCATCTGGATTCTATAACCAAGATTCACAATGGCTCAGGTAAGGATTTCCTGCTTGGGGATACAGACACAAATTTTGATTCTTGAAACATTTAAGAACATAAGAAGAGCCCTGCTGGATTAGGCCAAAGGCCCATCTAGTCCAGTTCCCTCTATCTCACAGTGGCCCCACCAAATGTGTCTGGGAGCGCATGAGACTAGGTATCTGCCTCCTGATACCACTCCTCTGCATCTGGCCCTTGAAGTCCCCTGGTTTTAAGCCTGGAGATGAGACATCTCCATCATGGTTTGTAACCTGTGATGGACTTTTCCTCCAGGAATCTGCCCAATCCCCTTTTGAAGGCATCCAGGCTAAACATTCCTAGCTCCCTAAGCGACTCCTTGTAGGACTTTGCTTCCAGAGCTTTAACTGTCTGGGTCGCCTTCCTCAGAACCCATTCGAGGTTGTCAACATCCTTTTTAAATTGAGGCACACACAACTGGACACAGTATTCCAGGTAGGGTCTGACCAGAGCAGAATAGAGTGGTACTATCACCTCCCTTGCTCTACAAACTATGCTTCTATTGATGCAACCAAGAATTGCATTGGCTTCTAGTAGAAGTTTGTGGTCTGAAGCCCCCCCCCAGCCCCCGAGCAGCAAAAGTTCCCCGCCTCTGCTGGACAGAATCCCATTTAGAGTGGATAGAGCACCAAGCCTGTTTCTACGTCTTTCTGCCTGGTGTCCTGCAGGCAGAGAGGGCCTCCCCTCGCTCACGTGCGCCTTTCTTTCCCTGCCAGTGTTCACTAAGAACCTCTGCAGCCAGATGTCTGCCATCAGTGGCCCTTTGCTCCAGTGGCTGGAGGACCGCCTCGAGCAGAACAAGCAGAGGCTGCAGGAGCTGCAGCAAGAGAAAGAGGAGCTTCTGCAGGAGCTGGCTGCCCTGGAGTGACCAGAAGACACCCTTCGGCAAGGAAGCAGGAGTGACGTTCTCACACGCTTGGGCCCTGCTGGGCCTTCGCGCCGCTCCGGTGCGTCCTCCTGTCTTGCAGCGAACACTGCCACCAAGTGGGAAGGACCCCGGACTGTGGGGGTGGGGTGGGGCAGCAGGGAGCAGGGCAGCAGGCCTTGGAGAAAAGTTGCAAGGCAAACTTCTCTAGAAGGCACATTTCGATTATTTTTTTAAAAAATGCAGCCGCTGTTGGAGCAGTGTGTGGGTTAATATAAGCACGGTGGGCCTTGTCCTGACACGCATCTTGGGCCCTGTTGAGTCAACGGTGCTTGTCTGGATCAGCCAGATTGATTGTACATGGCTTCTTTTGCCCCCATTGGAAAAAAAAATCCAATACATCCCCTTTAGCTTTCTGAAAATTCCTCAGTGATGCCTACAGAGCAGAAGCTATCTGTAGTCTTTCTGAAACTGAATAAAGTCAGCATGAAAGGAGAACTTTCAAACTTTTGTGTGTGGTATCTTTTGAATAGACCCTCTTCGTCTCAGGCTGTGCTGCTGTTTTTGGCGAGTGTGTCCATTCTTTTGAGATGGGAGTGTCTGTGGAAGAAACATTCATTCACTCATTTGATGTACCAGTACAGTGGTACCTCAACTTAAGAGCGATTCAACTTAAGAGCGGAAAACTGTTGGTGTTTTAACTGACGCCTTACAAATTTTAGATACTGTCTGCTCAACTTACAAATATGTTTTTTCATTTTTTAAAATTTTAACTTATTTTTCAATTTTTAGATAGGTACCATGACTTAAAAGTAGTTTGACTTAAGAGCATGCATTTGGAACGGATTAAATTCGTAAGTCAGGGTACCACTGTATATACCACCCATCTAAGGTCATTCTCGGTGGTTTACAACAAACCAAAAATGCTACAATAATCAAATACATAAAAGTATACATAAACAGAGCTATAAAACAATATGACTTAAATTTAAAAAAAATAACAAGATTAAACAATACATAAGGTTTACTGTTTTCTGGCCAACACTTGGTAGAAAAATTTTGTTCATAAAACCTTGAAAAATGTCTACTGGGTGATCTTTGAAAACTTTTCCTTCTAAGGCATTTGCTAATTGTATGTCCTATGGGGCACAACAGAGCTAATTTTAGATTTGCGCAAACAATTGCCGACTAACCCCAGGTCTCAGGGGGAAACAAATGTGCTTGTTCCTCTTATTTACAGCTAACGCTTAGTGACGACTTGTAAATAATGGCTTCTTTCCACAAGGATCTGGAGCTATCGTTGCTGTGGTACGCGTAAGTGGCGTGGGTGTATCTTTGTTCTGCAAGGGAAAGGTGTTTTATGAGGTCTTCTAGCATTTCACGTTGTACCTTACAAAAATGAGTAGCAGATGAGTGGTATGGGTCTCGGAAGTCATCCAGCAGCATGATTCTAGAAGCCATTCTGATTTGCTACTGGAAGTGGAAGCTGAGCAACAGGGTGGTAGTGGTGGAAATGAGTATCTGTAGAAGATGGGTATGAAGAATTTAATATTTTCCCTCCAGGAGAGTTCAAGTTGCCTGTCAGGTGCATTAACTTTCCCCCTCCCATTTGAGAAGCCGCAAGTATATGGGAAGCGGCCAGACCGGTGGTGGGTGCGGGCAGCTATGGCCACAACACGCCAGTTTTGGCCCGCTTGCACTGGTTGCCCGTTGCGTCCCGGATGAGGTTCAAGGTACTGGTTTTGATTTGCAAAACCCTCCATGGCTTGGGACCTGAATACCTGGGGGAGCAGATCGTCCAGAGGTCAACTTGAGGCCCGACCCACCAGAATGGTGCAGGCGCTCTCACTTCAGGTGGCCATGCCCAGGGAGGCTAGGAAATCGGAAACCCAAAACCAAGCCTTCTCTGTGGCTGGCCCCCTCACTTTGGAACCAACTGCTAGGTGAGTTGTGCCTAGCACAGTCCTTGCCTGCCTTCAAAAAAGCACTTAAGACTTTACTTTTCCGAGAGGCATTTGGTGACTAGTTGTTTTTTCTCATTCTGTTCTGCCATTTTGCCAGGTATCTTTCTTTTGTTCCTCTGCTATTTGTAGCATTGTGTGTTTGATACTTGTTTGTATTTACTGCTGCTGTTAACCGCCCGGAGTTCTTTTGGGAAGATGGGCGGTAAATAAATAAATAAAAAAATAAACTACAGCCTCCAATCTGTGGCCACTGGAGTGTCTTCTGAAATCTGCTCCTACAGATTTCAGCAGCAGTTATTCGTACCTTTTCAGATTTCGTATCGCCTCCTATAAAGATTAGAAACTTGACCTCAAGTCTTCGAAGCTGCTTAACTCTCTTTCTGCCGTAAAACTCCACATTGGTTTTCTGTGCTCACGGAGTCGCGGGGTTTATGCAAGCAGAGATGTCGCTCTTTTCCTATTTCGTTTTCATTCGCCCTTCCTTTTACTCTAAAATTGGCGAGAAGGGACAGACTACCGATGGAGGGAAAGAAGCATCCTGCCATTCGGAAGTAACCACCCTCCTGCTTGGGCTGCTGCTTCAGCACTACCAAGTCCTTCAACATCAGCTGAAGGGGCCATTTCTACCTTTACGGGTGCCTGCTTCTTGAAGATAAGAGCCAGGGGTTTGAAGAGCTAGTAGAAAGAGCCTCAAAAGAACTGCTGTGCGTGCAGTTTCTCCCAGCATCAGATGAAGCAGCTTGTGTTCTTAATCCCTCTGGTGATCGTCTGCAATTTTCTGAAATGCATCCAACAGCCGGCTGGGGTCCAGTTCCCGTCTCCACCACCCTCCCTCTTCCTACCTTGCCAGTTAAACCAAAAAGGGATGCCCGCCTGGCATCGTGTTGAGTCTTCCTGGTGCTTACGATGGTGTCGTGGCGTACTGATCTCCAGCAGCAATGCGGTGCTCTCAGGGGGCAGCGGTTTGGAAAGCAGGTGCTTGAGGGCAAACGGGAAGGAAGAAGGGGACATGTCAGAAGCTCTAGCTGTCCATCATCTTTCCAGGCCAGGGTAGGAAACGTGGGGTCTTGAGGATGTGGGCCTCTGTTCCAAGTAGGGGGTTAAGCTACTCAAACCAAGCAAATGGCAGAAATCAGCCTACTTGATTTGGGGTGTCCAACCTTTTTGCAAGGAGGGTCAGATTTGGCCAGGTGAAAATGTGTGGGGGCCGACCATTCAGCCGCATTTGGCCCCCGAGCCTGACTTTGGACAAGTTTCTATAACATGCAAGGAGGAAGGGAGGATGCTGCAGCAATGGAGCCGGGGGGGGGGCGAGTCAGCTGGGAAGGTGGCTGGGTGGTGGTGGACAGAGGCAGGGAGGGCAGGCAAAACATAAAACTACAAGCTGATGCCTCCATCCGGTATAGGGAAGGACCAGCTGGTGGGGATGCATGACAGGCTGAGCCGGCAGGGAGAAGAGGCTGCAGGCCACTCAAAATTTGTAAACAGGCCGCATTTGGCCCCCGGGCCTGACTTTGGACAAGCAAGTGTAGCAGTAAGGATTTTCAAGGTATCAAATGTTGCAACCGAAGTGGTGTCCCATCAAATCAGTACAGCAACAGTGAGCTCTGAGCTGTGTCTTACAAGGAAAATATGGTCCAGCTGCTAAGTGGGGAAACTTTGGCCCTGCAGATGTTGACAGACTGGGCCTCCCATGAGCCTTATCCTTTGATTAATGGTTAGGGTAGATGATGGTTACAGTACAGCAACATAAGAGAGGACAACATATTCTTGTCCTACAGGCACTATGTAGCCCAGATAGAAGGTACTCCTAGAATTTCAGCCTGCGTAGCCAAAACAAGGGTCCTCAGATTCTGATACAGTCCAAAAATAACTTTCCACTTCTCGGGCATGGAGCAAAGCTCTTCACCCCAAGCAAGCCATTACACCACAGCCTAGTTAAGTCGTGGAAAACAGCATGGATGTGTAACCAGCGATTTTCTATCAATCCGTCAAGCTAGGCTAAGGTTTTACGCCCTCGCGTTTAAAGAGTTCTGTGAAGTACCAGTACCAAGTCATGCCTCGGGTATGTCCCGTTGGCTGTCCTCTGCTCCAGGTTTCCCCAAGCTGGTGACTTCCAGATGTTTGGGCCATAGTTCCTAACATCCTATTGGTCATTCTGGCTGAAGTTGGTAGTCGCAACAGCAGCAGCAGCAGCAGAGCAAGGACCATTTTGGAACGGCAGAGTCTTGCGTCTGCCAAGGAGGCACCGCGAAGAACCGAACTCCCATCCGCTCCTAAGCAACTAACCTACCCAACCGGGTTGTTGTTTGTTTACAGCCCAACAACATCTGGAGATCACCAGGTTCAGGTACGGCGGCCTACTCTGACAAAACTCTCCAGGATTCCAGCAAGAGGGATGAGATATGTTTGAATCCTGCCACTGCACATGATTTTAAGCCCTTTTTTTTCCTGGTGTAGGGATGGTGGGGGGGCAAGATCCGTGCTTTTCTTCCCAGGTAGGCCGTGTCATCCTTTTGCCAAACATTGGCCATCCATTTGGAAAGCCTTGATGTTAAGGACTAGAAACTTGATGTTCATCAGAACCTCTCGTGCTTGACGATCAGTCAACAATTCTCTGCCTAAGTGCAGGTTGGGTGGGTGGGTGGGTGGGTGGATGGGTGGGTGGAATGGAGAGACCAGGCGGTTATGGCCGTTCGACCCAAAGAGGGCCATACCTGGAGCACAGCTGGGGGGCTTGGCACTCTCCAGATGTGTTGGACTCGGCCTCCTGAAGCCCCAGCCATCGTGGATGGTACTTGTACAAGATTGTCTGGGATTTGTCATCTCAAATGCCCAGAGAGCCAAAGGTTCCCTAAGTGGACTTACACATCAAGCACCTATCTTCAAGGAGCAGGCTGGTGACTTTTCTATAAGAATGCCTGGATTTCCTGTTGCATGGCCCTCCCTTTTTCTCTGTTAGGTTTGCTCGCTGGTAGATGCCCTAAGCACATCTGATCTTGCCTGGTTTTGGAAGCTAAGCAGAGTCAGGCCTGGTTAGTACAGCGATACCTCGACTTACAAATTTAATCTGTTCTAAATGCATGCTCTTAAGTCGAACTAGTCTTAAGTCGGGGTACCTGTCTAAAAAAATTGAAAAAATAAGTTTTAAAAAAAAATCAAAGAAATGAAAAAAAAATTGTAAGTCGAGCAGACCGTATCTAAAATTTGTAAGGCAGCAGTTAAGATGCCAACAGTTTTCTGCTCTTAACTCGAATTGCTCTTAAGTCGAGCTGCTCTTAAGTCGGGGTACTGGAGCACTGTACTTGGATGGGAGACCACCAGGGAATACCAGGTGCTGTAGGCACCTGGAGTAGGAACTGGCAAACCACTCCAGTTGCCCTGCCAAGAAAACTCCATGGACATGGGAGGTCAGGGAGAGTCGGTCACGGTTGTCACGACACAACACACAACACACACGGCTGCCGGTGGAAATACTCTGGAGAGCAAGGAGGCACCAAGGCGTTTGCCCTTTGGATGAATTACTGGGGCTCTTTTTCTAGGTTCTCAAGAGAGAATAATGGCTGCTGCTGGATTGCCTGAATCAGGATGGTGGCGATGGTGGTGGTGAAAGCAAGAACCCAGTTTGTTGTCCAGAGTTACCAGTCTGCTGGAGCAACAGATGAGGATCCTGACAAGACAAACTGAACCTGCCAGACCTCAATGGGACCTTGTTAAAATAGGCAGGCGTCTCTTCCCAGTTTACAAGGAATCTGATGATCCTTGGTCCTTTTTAATGATGTTCCAAGAGACATGCATAGATCTTGGGGGTCCCTGAAGACCGGTGGGTGTCCATTCTGTGCACGCAAATCTGTGCGTCTCTGGCAGAACTTCTAGGGCGTTTTTACACGACCCCTAAGATCCGCTGGTCCCTTAAATACGGACCAGAGATCTTAGGGGTTTGTCGCTCTTCCTGCGTCCCCACCCCTCCGCACTTCCTGGCTGCTGGCTGTGTGAGGGGAGGGAGAAAAAAAGGGACAAAAGAATGCAGGCTTACCTCCGCGGTGGACGCCGCCCCGTCGTTGTGATTCCTTCTCTTAAAGGGGCGGGATGCAAAAAACAACAACAAAAAGAAGAGAGGAGAGCCCGGCACATCCGCATCAGGAATTTTCACCTCCAGAGAGCAGGTACCTGAAAAGTGCGCTGGGACATGCTAAGGTGGGCGTGGTTGCACTTAATTTTCAGTAAACTCCGGAGCTGGTGGGTAAACAATTTTAAGCTCCGGAGCTGGGAGCCATTTGCGGCAGAGTTTAGGGGTCGTGTAAAAAGGCCCTGGAGCTTGGAAGGAATGTGGACTGGGACCAATTCAAGGGACATGGGAAGCAGCAGCATCTTCTGCAATGGGACTGGAAGATGCAGACTGACCTGCAATGGGAGAAAGGCTGGCCATCTGTTTCTCACCCAAGTGCAATTATAACAGACCATGGGATGGCCATCTGTTCCCTTGTAATTAGGGTAATGTGATGCTCTGAGCCGGGATTCTTTCCACTGGAAAAAGCGGTAGTATGGTAATGAGTATCTTGGTGATAATATAATGAGTTTGAGAAAAAAGTGGCCACAGCTGGAACCGACAGGGATGTCTTGGCCCTGGGACACTGAGGCTGCTTTGGCATTCACCCCTTGCCACTTGCAGCTCTCAAATGCGAGCGTTTGCTGCCGATGTATACATAAAATGTCAATTCCAGCGTACACGTCCCTCTTGACCATGGAAAAACAGGAGTGGATGCACGTAGGAACGAAATTTGCTCTTTTCCCTTTGTGTAGGGAAGCCACTTTAAGCATGACTTTTTAAAAAAAAATCCATATACTGTATTTTCCCATGTATAAGACTATATTTTCTCCTAAAATTATTCAACTAAAAATTGAGGGCCGTTTTATACATGGAAGTAAGCTGAGGACTGGGAGAGAACTGTGCAGTTGTGAAATTGCCCCTAACTTGTCCCTGCAAACAGTCGTCTGATACACAGCAGTGTCTTATAGATGGGGAAATGAAGGTCGTCCTTTAACCTAGCGAATGTTGCTTGCGGGCAGTGTGGTCTAATGGTTAGGGCCCAAGACATCTTGTTTGCTGCTTTCTTAGGCCACCTCAGTGAAGTGGTTGTGCAAACATAGCTACAGGAAGAATCTGTTTCCCACGCACCAAGTTGGCATGAACTGGCTGTGAGGCAGAAGGGACACCATATTCCCTCCTTTTCCTTTTGGCCTTCCCAGGTCACATTACAGC
Organism: Phrynocephalus guinanensis; assembly: GCA_037367245.1. Taxonomy (NCBI): domain Eukaryota; kingdom Metazoa; phylum Chordata; class Lepidosauria; order Squamata; family Agamidae; genus Phrynocephalus; species Phrynocephalus guinanensis. The sequence goes on along the minus strand of CM074748.1, from coordinate 6,125,920 downwards.
AGGTTTATAGTGGCAGCTGGCCAGGCTATTTATAAACCTGAAGAGAGGTTGGAAACAAGGGTGTCTCCACTAGCACAAAACCCAGGACACAGGAGAATACTGGCCAAGGGGCAAAGCTCAACTCGCTTTTGGTGTCTGAAGAACAGAAAAAGGCCTGTGTTGCCTATGTTGGAACAGAAACCGTGGTGCAACTGAATGGCTTTCCTTTAAAAAAATAAAATGGCATTCCCAAAAGAGGCTATACCAAAGAACAGACAAAAGAAATTTTTTTTTCACCCAGCGCGTTGTCAGTCTGTGGAACTCCCTGCCACAAGAGGTGGTGATGGCATCTGGCCTGGATGCCTTCAAAAGGGGATTGGACAGATTCCTGGAGGAAAAGTCCATCACAGGTTACAAAACATGATGGAGATATGTAATCTCCAGGCTTAAAACCGGGGTACTTCAAGGACCACATGCAGGGGAGTGGTATCAGGAGACAGAGATCTAGTCTCGTACGCTCCCAGACGCATCTGGTGGGGCCCCTGTGAGATACAGGAAGCTGGACAAGATGGGCCTTTGGCCTGATCCAGCAGGGCTCTTCTTACGTTCTTAAGTTCATATGTTAGTGACCCTAGCTATATCAGGTGTTTATATACTTCACAGTCCCAACCTGATTACTGTTGTTAACAATGCTATTGTTACTTGGCAATTTCATCAAAAATCTTCCCTGGGGCTCCTCACGCAAAATGTGCTTGTTAAATATTTCACTCCATAAATTTGAGAAATGGGATTGTAATCCAGAAGGCACTGGCACCAAAATCAGTTTGTTGATAAGAGTCACAACACTTTTTGTTTTGTCCTTATGATGCATAGATGTGTGTGTGTAAACAGGCTAATGCAGTAACTTCTTGTGAACTGTTGCTACTTTGTCTTTATGTTTTGTTGCCAACTGCCCTGCGAGTGATGTACTCCAAAGAGTGAGGTGTAAAAACAGTGGTGCCTCAATTTACGAATTTAATCCGTTCCAAATGCATGCTCTTAAATCAAACTACTCTTAAGTCGGGGTAACTATCTTAAAAATTGAAAAAATAAGTTAAAATTGAAAAAAATGAAAACAAAAAGTCAAGCAGACCATATCTAAAGTTTGTAAGGGGGCAGTTAAAATGCCAACCGTTTTCCGCTCTTAAGTCGAATTTCTCTTAAATCGAGCTGCTCTTAAGCCGGGGTACCACTGTATATTGAACAAAAACGCACCGTAACCAAGGGCAGCTGTAGAAGAAAATGGGGTGGGGGCAGGGAAGAATACACAGATCTGCTCCTTGGAAAAAAAGAAGAGTGATACATATGACAAAGAAGAAAAACCCTATTAATGTGGGAAGGGAGCTATGTGCTCGACACACACCAATGACCCAAGTAGAATCTCTGTTGCTGTTCCCAGTCTGTGGAACTCCCTCCCACTGGAGGCTCGACTGGCCCCACCTTTGCTGTCTTTCTTCAAGCAGGCCAAGACGCCTCTCTTCAGGCACATTTTCCCCCAGTGACTGGCTGCCTGGGGGTGGTTTTTAAATGGATCATTATGCCTTTTACTGCTTTGAATGTGTCTATGCATTGTTAATGCTTTCACATCTAGTATTTGTTTGATCCTTTTTGTAGGATCTGGGTAAAAGGCACTACAGAGTCATGCGGTGAAGGATGCATGATTATTATTGTGCGGGAAGATGGGTGGGGTATAAATTTAATAATAAATAAATAAATAAATAAAAATAATAGTTCGCCATGAATGGGATGTGTGATTTGATGGTGATTTGGGAAGGATCCCATGTAAAAATCATATGGAAATCAGGAGGATCCGTCAAGATCCGCCTTTTACTTTACTTTCCCTTTTTGTATTTATATGCTCACTCTTCTTGGTGTTAAAATGCTGTCTTTTAATATTTAATAATGTAAGCCACCTCGTGTCCTTTTTCAAAATAAATATTTTTTTAAAAGCCCCGAAAAGCTTGCCCGGTTGAATTGCAGCCCGGCCGCGAAGTCCAGAGATGCGTGGAGCAAGGATGTGGGAGGTGGAGAAAGGGAGCGGCGGCGGGGGGGTGGCGTCCGTTTGGCTTTAGGATCCGGGGGTCCCCCCTGGGAGTAGTAAGCGAGTCCGGGTCTGGGTCTGGGTCTGGGTCTGGTCGGGGGGGGGCGTTGGAAGGGGGCGGGCTCTGGGCCCGGGACGAGCACGTGCAGCGGTCGTCCCTGTATGTAGCAGCTTTGCAAACTTTTCCTCGGCTCCAGCTGCGCTCCGAGCGCGCGCGTCCCCCTCCTATCCGCGCCTTTCCAAATCCTGCTTTTTTATTTTTTTATTTTTGCAAGCAGCCCCCCCCCCGCCGCCGCCGCCGCCGCTCCTGGGTTTTTACATCTTGGCGCTGCCCTCCGCGTGTGTCGTTCTTTCCTCCTTCGGCGTTCCTCCCGACGTCTCTCCGGATCCGGGCTAAAAGCAGCAGGGGACGACGCGAGTCGTGGGAATGTCGGCCACCGAAGGAGCAGACGCCTCCCTCCTCCGCCCTTTCAAGCTGATCGCCCTGCTCTGCGCTTTCCTAGCCCTCGCCTTGGACGTGGCCGCTCTGCTGAGCCCGGCCTGGGTCACGTCGGAACGCTACTCTCTCTCCCTCTGGGAAGCGTGTCGGCAAGTCCCGGATGGCTGGCAGTGCTTTTCCACACTCCAGACCGGTAAATTTCCGTGTATCTTTTGTCCGTCTTCCATGCTGACTATAAAGTGGGTTCCCGGGGTCAGGATCTCGTGTAGGGGTGGCCCGAGACATTTTGATGCCCGAAGCAGCGCCTCCTCACCCGATGTGGTACCGACGGCGACACGAGTTATGTTATTAGTTTCCAAGACTAAAGAGACAGGACACCCCCCGTACGTCTCCCCAGTAGTAAAAATACAGCAGTACAGGAGTCATTAGGGCAAAATAATTAACTGCCTTTTAAGCTTCAGCATTTGCAGCCGGAGACAGATGCGTTGCTCTACCCATTGGTAGTGCCTGCCCTAACATTGGGTGAGGGGGGGAAAGGGGTCATACCCCCCTTCCATTGACAGAGCTGATGAGGCAAGGTAGGCTGACTCCAGTTTGAATTTAAGAGGGCCTTTGATGCCAGTTTCTAAAGCCTTGGTTATTGAAGGTGTACAAGATCAAAAGAGCAAGCCTCAATTATTTAATAATTTGTGAAATGTATGTCTTGAGGCATCTTGGCAATGACGTTGGGTGGAGAAAGGGATTAAATTGGTTACGCAATACATTTCAGGGTGTCTTAGACTTGATCCCTAATCATGTCAGGTCCAGAACCCTAGCAGATCACTGTGCCATCGGGGGCCTTAAAAATGGATAGACTTACTACAGTTCTGAAATCGTCTTCTATGCATGGTACTGATGGTGGAAGATTTATAGATTATTGAATCAGTTTCAAGACGAAGCAGTGGATTCAGTAATAGGCAAAGGTAAATGGACGGTGTTGTGCCCCACATCTGAGAACCTTCTCCTGCTTCCCCCACCGAACACTGCAGCTGGGGCCAAAACCATGGGGATTGCTGAATAGAAGAGACTGTGACATTCCCACTGCCATCCCAGGAGGCTTCCCTTTCCCCACTCTGAGTTTATTTGCAATCCACACTTGAGCTGGCAGAGAGAGATGGTTGTAAAACTATAGCTACTGTGATGCAAATTATTTGCAGGTGGCTTGGTCTTGAGTGGACAATTCAGAGCCACTGACTTTACAAAACAGCCGCCTCTCTCAATTGCTGGTATAGATTGGTCAGCTGCCTGCATTTCTGGAATCTCTTCCTAGTAGGGGCAAGCTGTGGAGAGTGTCCTAATGAGCAGTGCAATTCCAGGTTTGTCAGTACACCGCCACCTCGGATTTAGGTCAGTTGCTGGCTGACACAGAATAATGTCAGGGAAACTCCCTTAATTCTGAATTCGGTGTCAGGAAAAGCCTCAATTCAATTAAAAGCAAGGGGGGAGGAGACAATGTACCAATGTATTTTTAGCCCAAATCTTTTCCTGCTAGTAAACAAGTCTTTCTTAAAGAGAAAAACCAGCACAGACCTGGGGAATAAAATCATGGTGTCACCGCAAAAGGTGTGTCGTTTGCAGTGAACAGGATTTGTCCCTAGGGCTTTAGATTCCCTATTTTTGCCAGAGACGCCCTCTAAAAAGAGGGACTTCTCTCTGTATTTTTCTTCTCAGCCTCTGACCCAGGCAGTGACTTCTAAAGTTTCAGAGTGTGTCCAAAAGATCAAATCCTAGCTGATTAGTGAGATGCTTAGCTCATTACATTCTGGAGTGGTGGACCTTCTGGAGCCGTGAACCTTTGTCACTCCAGATTTTGTGGGACTACAACTCCCACTGTCCTTTATCATTGGCAATGCAGGCTAGGGAATCTGGGAGTAGTAGTCCCCAAAACATCTGGAGTGCCAAGGGTTGTCCATCCCTGGACTAGATCCTTCACCAGAACCAGATGTGGACTCAGGATACTGATCAAAGGCTGCTTGATTGTTGAAGATATTGGACGCTCTCTAAGAGCTGACTGTTGAGTGAAGTTCAGACTGCTTTGCAGCTCCTAACGAGTGTATTCAGCAAAACCAGGAAATGTATAGAATCACCATTCATATTATTTATGTGTGCCAATAGTAATGTTGTCATTTCTTAAATCAATTTTCTTTTGCCTGCCCTGTATATAGTTTGCGATTTATTTCACTCCACTCTCTCTGGAGAAGTGGATGTTTGTCTTTTTTATGCTGTGTTATTTTTGTTCTTGTTTGTGTCTGCCAAAATGCAGCCGTCTTGAGCTTTAAAAACAGGACTCGGCTGATCTTTCTTTCAGGGCCAGCTCCACTTCGCTTCCTTGGAAGGCAGGCAGGCAGGCTGGGAGGCAGGCAACACAATTAAGACAGAACTGGAGGGACTGGCCAGAGCAGCTGGCCAGCCTTCCTCAAGGAATTTTATCTTTTGCCTTTTTGTCAACAGCAAGTCAAGCATGCAAATGGGGAAAGATGGGGGTGGGGGTGTCAGAGAAAGACCGAAGCCCATTTAGTCTTGGTTTGGAGAACAACAGATGCATTTGCTACACGGGCTTTGGAGTTTGGACTTGTGATTTATGTTCAGCATCGGCTGACCCACCTGCTTGCATCCAGCGCCTCCTGCTACCCGCTGCTTTGCTCCTTCAGCTGGAGATGAAAACCATTTTATCTCCATTGGCCTCGCAAGGTCACTTCTACGATGAGGTTTTGGAAGAGGGGTAGTGGTGCTTGACTGTGCAAGAATCCCAGACAAACTCCGAAGGAAAGAAAAAAAAACCCATAAATGTGCCACATGTTTTTGTCTTTTGTTTTGTTTCTTTTGATTTTGCCTGGGATTCTAGGAAATGGCAGCAGATCCAGGAATCCAGGAACTGGGAAGGGTGGGGTCCAGTTTCATGAATTCGCTGTGATTGTTGCTCGATCAGAAATGTTCTCTAAAGATTGTAAGGGGAAATGATGGCTGGGATGGATCTCCCCAAACGTTTCCAGTTATCTAAGGTTTAAAACATGCTTCAGATGAATTCTCCAGATCTCAGCCAGAGGCTCATCTGTTGCCTTTGAGTAGGCCATTTTTCTTTTGCCTTCCTGGATACAAATAGACCAGTGGTGGTGAACCTTTGGCACTCCAGATGTTTTGGACCACAACTCCCAGAATCCCAAGCCTAGATTGCTAGTGACAAAGGATTGTGGGAGTTGTGGTCCAAAACATCTGGAGTGCTGAAGGTTTGCAACCACTGAAATAGACCCTCCAAATGCTGTTAGGTTCCAGTCATGTCAACCTTACCGGAGATGTGAGAACTTCCTTGTTTGGACTACAGCTCCCCAAAGATACAAGGGAGCCCATGAGATACTCTCAAAGTAGCAGCTCAAACCAAAGAAAGAAAGAAAGAAAGAAAGAAGCCCCCCTCCCATCTCTGTCCCCCAACAGGGGAGTGGTGAGGAATGATGAGAGATGGAGTTTAGAGGTCCATATGCTCTCCATCACCTAAGAGGAAGAGTAGTATTGTTTTGATTAATTTTTTATTGTAAAACTACAACATAAAGTATAAAAACCAAAGTGACATGGGGGGACCAATAACCATAAAAGAAAAGAACAATCTTCCTAACAAAACCCGTGCCACCCACCTCCCACTTGGGGCTTAATCCAAGCTTAAAATGCTTAAGATATTGACCTTCCCATTTATCTCCAGAAATTCATTGACTGGAAGAGTAGTATTGGTGCTATTAATCTTCAAGTTTTTTTAAAAAATGATTTTGATTGGGCGTATTTAGTTCTTTAAGCTGGAGGCAGACATCTGTTTCAAAAAAGTATGTAATGTTTCCGCTCATCTCGGATGAGAAAACCACACCTTTTCCCTCTGACAGCAGAAATCTGGCTGTCTCTCCCTCTGTTCTTTAAACTTCTTCACAAAGAAGTGAGAACATTTTTCCATTTCATCCCTACGTTAACAGTGTCTGTGGCTTCTGTGATGGGATCTTTGTGCAGGCTGAGGTGGACATGCCATCTTGCCACTGGTTTGCCACCCTGCTGCCAGATGCCTCAGCTGCACCAGGAATAGGCCGGCCCAAGTTGGGTGATTCATAGAATCACAGAGTTGAAGAGACCTCAAGGGCCTTCCAGTCCAACCCCCTGCCATGCAGAAACCCCCATCACAGTATTTTTGACCGGTGGCCATCCAGCTTCTGCTTAAAAACCTCCACAAAAGGAGACTCCACCACCCTCCTTTGTGGCAGCATATCCACTGCCGAACAGCTCTAACTGTCATGAAGTTCTTCCTAATGTTCAAATGGAATCTCTTTTCCTATAGTTTGAAACCACTGCCCTAACTAAGTCCTAGTCTCTGAAGCCATGGAAAACAAACCTGTTCCCTCTTCAATATGACATCCTTTCAAATATTTAAACATAGCTATCATATTCCCTCTCAGTCTTCTTTTTGAAAGGCTAAACATTCCCAATTCCCTAACCTGTTCCTCATAAGACATTTCCTCCAGACCCTCAATCATCCTGGTCACCCTCTTCTGCACCAGCTCGAGGTTGTCAACACCCTTTTTAAATTGAGGTGTACAGAACTGGACACAGTACTCCAGGTGGGGTCTGACCAGAGCAGATCCCCTTGATCTAGACACTATGGTTCTGTTGATGCAACCAAGAATCGCATTGGCTTTCCTGGCTGCCACATCACACTGCTGACTCATGTTCAATTTGTGGTCCACCAAGACTCCCAGATCCCTTTCACAGGCACTGTTTTCCAGCCAGGTATCTCCCATCCTATATCTGTGCAATTCATTCTTTTTACCTAGATGCAACACCCTACATTTCCCTCTGCTGAAACCCATTCCGTTAGCTTTGGTCCAGCACTCTAATCTGTCAAGGTCATTTTGGATTTTCACTCTATATCCTCTAAGGAATTAGCAACCCCGCCCAATTTGGTATCATCTGCAAATTTAATTAGCATACTCTCTATTCCTTCCTCCAAGTCATTAATAAAGATATTGAACAGCACTGGACCCGGAACAGAACCCTGGGGCACCCCATTGGTCACGTCTCTCCAAGCGGAAGAGAAGCCATTTATGATCACCCTTTGGGTGCAATTGGTGGCTCTCTGTGGTGGTCTTGGAGAGGGGTTATTAAGTCCCGTTTCAATGATTTCTGGAGATTGTCTCTTGGTAGAAACGCAGATGGAGGCAGGCGGAGGGTGTCCAATTTAAATTAATGGCCGTTTGGCCAAACTGGAAAAGACGTGGGGGGGGGAGGCAGGCCTCTTCACAGACATGTGAAGCAGCTGACATGCGTCTGCCGGTGTCCTGGAACTGGGAGTCTGGTTTTTGTCATTCTGAAAGCCAGTTCCTGCTAGGAATGTGGAACTCATTCAATCTTGAATGTGTTGCCTGTCATCAAATTTATTAATTTGTTTTATGAATGGGACATGGCAGCTGACAGCATGCTTTAAAAAAAATCCAAGAGAGAAGTAAATAGGCCGTGAGCTTTGACATTAGAATACAGCTAAACATACAGTGGTACCTCAACTTATGAATTTAATCAGTTGCAAATGCATGCTCTTAAGTCGAACTACTCGTAAGTCGGGGTACCTACCGTATCTAAAAAATTGAAAAAATAAGTTAAAAAAAAAAATGGGGAAAAAATATTTGTAAGTCGAGCAGACCATATCCAAAATTTGTAAGGCGGCAGTTAAAACGCCAACAATTTTCCGCTCTTAAGTCGAGGTGCTCTTAAGTCGAGGTGCCACTGTAGTCATATTAAAGCGGCCACTGAATTGAAGCGGTATGAAAGGACATCGAATGACAAAACACAACATCAGGAGTCTCAACCCCACTAAAAAGTCCTTTTTCAGAAGCCAGTTGCTCAAAACCTATTTTCTTGTCAGGTGGATTGAGAGCAAAAGGAAGCCCAATCAACCATCCGTCCATCCATCCGTCCATCCATCCATCCATTTAAAATATTTTTGTCCCGCCTTTATCCTTTAAAAAAAGGACCCAAGATGTCTTACATCATTAAAAACAAAATAGTATATCCTTGCTTCTGATTAAGTTGCAGGATTATGCATGACTTCTTTCCCACACTGAAACCATTGTGCAGCTTTAACACATACTCCTAGTGTGCTTTTACTCACAAAATTCTTTCAGCTAATTGTCACTTCAGCTAATGGGCATGTTTAAAAATTTGTGCAGCTTCTCTAACTGTTTGTGTTGTCAAGTGCGCATGTTGTTCTGTGCACCCTTCATTTCTCAGGAATAGTGCGTAAAGCCTTCTGAAATACGCAGACTTTTTTGTGAGGCGACGTGCGTTTCTAATGAAATGTTTTTCCATCCCTGTCTCCTTAATGAGGCAGACACCAAAGTAGCTGTGATGACTTTGAAACTTGTGGAGGCAGATTGATGAAGGCATTGTATAAATAAATTAAGCCTCATCGTTCCCTTTAAGGAGGCCCCTTTCTCTCTCTCTCTCTCTCTCTCTCTCTCTCTCTCTCTCTCAAAAATCCCTAAACCCTTCTGTTTGGTGCTCTGGTCTGACCCAGGATACAATTAATTGCTGATTGAGAGATGCTGGGAATGAAGCCTTTTGTTGTGGGGAAAAAAAAATAGATGAATAGAAAGTCTGTGTGCTTCCAGATGCTTCTCTCTGCCTGTGCCTCACACAAACCAAAGCTCATCTAGTACAGTAGAAGCTCCATCCCAGGTTATGCTTTTTTTTTTGTCTGTGGGTTTGTGTGTAAAAATGTTATGTTGGCCATTAGTAGGTTTTCTATCTCTTAACTTTCAGAGAGGGTAGCCGTGTTAGTCTTTTCAAGAATTTTAGGCAAAAATCAAAGAAAAACAAAAGACACGAAACATGTGGCACCTTAAAGACTAGCTTTCATATTTTAATGTAACATTTCGTGGACTACACATCCACTTCTTCAGACATATAGCGGCAGAATGAGGTGTGCAATATACAGTGGTACCCCGACTTAAGAGCAGCTCGACTTAAGAGCGAAAATCTGTTGGCATTTTAACTGCCACCTTACAAATTTTAGATATGGTCTGCTCAACTTATAATTTTTTTTATTTTTTTAACTTATTTTTTTAAAAAATTAGATAGGTGCCCCGACTTAAGAGTAGTTCGACTTAAGAGCATGCATTTGGAATGGATTAAATTCATAAGTTGAGGTACCACTGTAATATGGGATGGGATATACATTTCATACCAGATATTCATTGGCTGTAGTATATAGAGTTGGGGGTGGATAGGGAAGGGGGAAGAGGAGGAGGGGGAAGAAGAGAAGGGAGAGTTGATTAGTAGAAATGGTGGGAACATAATTGCATTGGCCAAAGAAGCCAACTTTAACATCTCTGGATATACTTCTTGATGCAAGAGCTCCCACACAATGTATATCTTTGGGGTTTGGGCTGTCAAGTTACATTCTGTGGACTGTAAAAATCAGCAGATTTGGGGGAACCACCAAGTTTGTAAATGTGGAAAATCTTCAGGGAAGAAAGCTTGAAAGAGGAGAAGGCACACCAAGCACACAGCAGTCAGTGATTCTTAAGCCATTGCCATGTGTGAAATGCTACAATGATTGGGCTGTTTTCTGCTGTTGTTACCCACAGCCTGATGGACAAACCATTGCCACTTTTTCCAGAACAAGGCTTCAAAGGGAAAGAAACTCAGTTAAAATAACGGAACATCTGTATCAGGGGTCTTAAGTCATTATCAAGTGTGAAGCTCCAAGGGAAGATACACATGTCAAAAAGCGAGAAATCAGGGTTTATCTACTCATTTCAGCCAACTTTTCATCGGCATCAGCTCTGTCTGATTGTTAGTTGATTTCCAAAAGGCCAGTTGCCTTTTGTCTGTTGGAACAAAAGCAACCAAGCCTGCTGGAAGCATAAATGTGTAACAAACACATAGCACAAGATTATTCTGGACTACAGCCCACAGAGCCATGAAGTATTACCCTCAGTTACAGAGAGGAGTGTGGGGGACAGAATACGGATTGCCGGGAAGAGAGGTGTTGTTACATTACATTTAAATATCTTTATTTATTTGTTTATTCATTTATTTTTGAAAAGTTTGCCCTTTTTTTTCAGATTTGTAATTTTCTGGGTTTCCCCATTTCAGATTGGCAAGTAGCCACCTTGGTGTTAATCCTGACGGCAGCCACTGTCACTCTGCTGTCGTTCCTCACGTCTCTGATTTCGTTCTGCCTGGGTGCCTACAAGCGGTATTACCGGGTTGTGGCCATCCTCCTTTTCATAGCAGGTATGTGTCTTCCCTTCCCTTTATGCCACTTGTGAAAGTACAGTGATAGCCCACATAACGTGGCCTGCTATAGCGCTGATTAGTTATAGCGCCCATGTTCAGGCAGTGTAGCTAAAAGGGTTGCTTAAGCTTCTGGAAGACCTAGGACCCAGTTTACCTACTCCTTGACAGACACAGACTACACCTGCAGAAGATCTGAAGCCCAGACTACTTGCTCCATGCTTTAGATCAGTGGTTCTCAACCGGTGAGCCCCCAGATGTTCTTACTACAACTCCCAGAAGTCTTCATCACTAGCTGAGCTGGCCAGGATTTCTGGGAGTTGCAGTCCAGGAACATCTGGGGACCCACAGGTTGAGAACCACTGCTTTAGATAGACCAGGCCTTCAGAACTCCTGCCCAAAGAGAATTGTCCACTAGAGGCCCTGCTCTCTACAGCAGATGGGAGTTGCAGACCAAAACGTGCTGAATTTCTGACTATAATTCCTTTAAGCGCACAGCAGAAGTGCAGGGATTCACAAAGGAGAATAGCTGCAAGCTCCCCTGGGTAGTCCACCTCTTTTCTCATCCGCTGGCACTTACGGTCTCAATAATTATGAAATGTCAGTAGTAGAAAGAATAAAAATGTTTACTTCCAGATTGGAAGAGCAAGCAGAAAAAAAAACTGGCAAGAGAGGGAAAGAACACTCAGAAGAGAGGTGGGACTCTCTTTGAATTGGGAAAGAATGAATGGTTAGTCCTGGATAGACTGCCAGTCATAACAGCTCAGAAAAGCCCTCCCTAGTCAAACCTGCTCAAGGCAGCACGTGAAGCTACAAAAACTCCCAACCAAATTATCTGGAGGTTCACAGTGATTCCCCCCCCCCCCCATGTAACAAAAGTGTCTGATGTGCGCAGAGTGCCAACAATTCTCTACAGGTTTAACTGATGTAACTTTTTTCTTTCTTTCCACTGATCTAGTGGTCCTGCAGGTGTGTGCCTTAATTCTCTACCCGATAAAATTCATTGACAGCAGCCTGCTGAGAAGCTACCATGAATTCAACTGGGGCTACGGTTTGGGATGGGGCTCAGCCATCTTCACGCTCGGAGCGGCCATCCTTTACTGCCTGCGCACCGACTTGTACGAAGAGGCATACTACTGAGGCAAGCCGGAGGAGAGATGGAGTGGATGATGCGACTGATGGGACCAGATGGGCAAACGGAGGCCGATGAAATAGGAGCTTGATGGAGCAGATTGACGGAGGCATCACAGCCAGCTTGCTCCTTCTGGTTGGCATGCCATTTGTCAACAAAAAGACGCAGACCAGTCCTTTCGAAAACAAGAATGCGGCCGTCTCTTGTTGGATGCTCTCAGAGCAGTTTGTAAGAGCAGTTTGTAAGGACTACGGTTGCGAATGAGCTAAATAATTCTCGCTGAAATAACCAGCCCGTGATTTTTCCTCACATTTCTTTCCTTTTCTCCCCCTCACCATGTTTGTTTCCTGTGCAACAAAGCTTGTGTTTATTTTGAAAGATAACTCCTGTGGGAAGGAGGAGGCTTGGTTTGGTTTCCTTTTCGGGGAACCAAATATTTCTTGAGACTCTCGGCTGTATATTGAGGGTCATAACCATTAAGCCTAGCTCACTTACTTAGGAGGGAGGGATAAGGGCAGTTACAGTCCAAAAAAAATCTGGGTCAGAGAAAACTATCACAATGAGGAACACAAAAACAAGCCCCCGTGGTCCTTCTTGCAACAAGCAAGGTTGGCAGAAACTAATGAGCTGGATGTTTCATTGGGCTTGGATTGGCAGGGCCCCCCTTGGGTTATTCTGCAGTTGTAGTTCAAAAATGTAACTCCCCGTTTTGGCAAGCCTGCATTCCCTCATCCTTGTTAATATAGATCAGCTGGTAAGAAATTCACTTGTTCCTGAGTTGGGGCAGTGAGGGTACCGAGAGATCAGGGGTGCCCTGCAGAGAACGCAGGGTCTGTGCATCTGTGTAGCAACAGAGATGAATAAAGCCAACAGGCTGAAATGCGACTGCTACGTTGCATGCTTTTGTGTGTGTCTGCGTTTGAAAGCTTTGAACAGCTCAGCAATCATGAAAGGAAGGATGACAGAGGAGGAGTCCCACGTTGAAAATATCACGGTTGGGGAAGGGCCATCACCAGATTCTAGGCGGCAGCCGTAGCCTAATTGTTTTTGTTTTTGTTTTTTTATATTATTATTTTGATTTTTTTATTATAAATTTTATAAAAGAACAGATAAACAGCAAAATAACATAAGGAAGAGAAAATAACACACGTCAATATAACAAAACTATAACAAGTATAAAAGACATAAACCCAGTGCTACCCACCTCTCCCCTCGGGACGTGAACAAAATGACAACTTTCATGATATTGACCAGCCCTTTTCTCTCCAGAAATACATTGAGTCTTCTCCGGGTGTGCCCCCTTTACCATTTTGGAATACATATACCAATAATCTATCCCATATTCCATTAGAGTCGTTAGACTTGCTCGGCCCTTTCCTAATTTTAATTTCACAAGTCAGTTTAGCCATAGCCTAATTGTGTTGTGAAAATAATGTCAAATGCAAATATTTCTCGTTAGGTTGATTGATATCGGACAGGAAAGTTGCTTGTCTTTTCCTATCTCTATGATAGACAGGGTGCACCCCATCATCTGCCCCCCCCCCCCCGTGGAAACAATGAAGCAGCTTACGCCCAGCAGCGTGGAGAATTTACCCAGCAGCTGTTGTAAGAGCAGCTCTTATTTCACACAGGGTTCTTTTTGTGTGCATTTTTTCACACTGAACCATGCCAGGCAGCTGATGTTTTCAACATTTGCCTAAACCAAGGGGTGGGGGGCTTACAGCACTGTGCAAAGTTTCATTGAGTCCCTCACTAAGGGCCTTTTCACACGACCCCTAAGATCCACTGGCCACTTAAATTCGGACCAGAGATCTTAGGAGTTTGTCGCTGTTCCTGCGTTCCCACCCCCTCCGCACCCCTGGCTGCTGGCTGCGTGAGGGGAGGGAGAACAAAAGGAAGAAAAGAATGCCGCTCATCTCCGTTCTGCCATCCCGGCACTGCATTCATATCTCTTAAAGGGGCCGTGGGCAAAAAAAGAACAAACAGAAGCAAGGAGAGCCAGGCAGTCACTACGTTATATCCGCATCAGGAATTTTCACCTCCAGAGAGCAGGTACCTGAAAAGTGTGCTGGGACGCGCTTAGGTGGGTGTGGTCGCACTTAATTATCTGTAAACTCCGGAGCTGGTGGGGAAACAATTTTAAACTCCGGAGCTGGGAGCCATTTGCGGCGGAGTTTAGGGGTCGTGTACAAAGGGCCTAACAGGAACTACACATTTGGCCCAAGATGGAGAATCATGCCTCCAGAGACCTGCAGGGGGCGCCATTTCCCACTTAATTGCCATTGCACCTGGAAACCCTGCATTTGCTGAGGTAAGTTGCATCTTTAGGACTAAAGTTTATTATTCCAGTTTCAGTGGTAGAATTAAAATATTGACATCGCAGCTCATTCTCCAAATATATTCATCTGTGATTATTTGCTAGACAGGGAGCACATTCACATGTCACAACAAGGCATGACTTTACGGCAAGGGAGGGAAAGATTTGGTTCGCCAGATTTTTGGACTACAACTCCCACGGTCCTTTATCATTGGCAATTTATTTATTTATTTTGAATATTTTTACCCTGCCTTTCTCATTGGAAAAGGACCCAAAGCATAAAGCTAAGCATAGGCTTAGGAGTTTGGAAATTATAGTCCAAAACCTGTGGAGGTCCAAAGGTTACCCTCCCCTGCTTTATGGTTTGTTTTTGAGATGCAAACTGCATAGTAGGCTACTAATAAGATGCCCTCCATGGTTTATTTTTGGTTTGTTCCTTTTTCACTTCTTTTAGGATGAATAGATGGCAGAATAAACTAGGGGCAAGCCACCATTTCAGCAACAGATGTCACAACCTGGTTTAAACAACCCAGAGTTATTAAACCAACAAACCATAGATTGAGAGGGGATTAACAAACCATGCTGGGTTAGCAGAGGAAGATTCATAGGTCTCAACAACCCAGAGTTCAGCAAATCATATTGTGGGCTCGTCATTGAAGAGGAAAAGTGGTTAGCATCCTTGGAGAAACATTACACAACTTAGAAAAATCCATCGCATTGTGCTTGGAAGTTGAGTCACGGCAACTGGAGCATTTCACTACTCATCCAAGAAGCTTCATCAGTCTGAGGAAAGTTAGTGGCGAGACCTCCAATTTATAGTTCACCTTGATTTCACATCAACCTGGTCTGAATAGGCTCATTGGGTGGACAGGTGACCTGAGTAGGCTAGTTAGATGTACCATGGCCAGGGGTGTTGGAAGGTCCCACCTATGCAACCTTTCCCAACACCCATTCAGTATGTGTCATTAGCTATGGTCTTGCTGGTGGAGGTGTGAAGTGTTTCTGATTTGTTTGGGGATTGATGAAAGGCCAGCATGATAAGTGGTAGACAGAATGTGCCTGGTCCTTTGGGTGGAACACGGTTCTTCCTTTTCTTCAACTTGTAATGCTGTGAGGTAGGGTTAGGCTGAAAGAAGATCTCTTCTTCTTTCAGCCTAACCCTACCTCACAGCATTACAAGTTGAAGAAAAGGAAGAACTGTGTTCGAATAATATTATTTGATGGCCAACAGCTTTTCCCTGTTTTTATATCTATTCTTTACTGGAAAATATGTTCGTGTCACCTTGAAATATAATGCTTTCTCCCTGGCATATATTTTTTTTGGGGGGGGATACGGACTTCAAAGCATCACACTGGGCATTAAGAATTCTGGACTGCTATCTAGCAGTGGTGGGAAATGGTTTCAAAAATTAGGATCTCAATTTCTGACCAGCTTCTGCTTCAAGTCGTAAGCAGCTAAGCATTCTTTACTGTTGGGATGTGCTGCTTCAGGTTGCTGGGAATTGTGAGTCAACATCTGGAGGGTCCCAGTTTGCCACCCCTACTGTATTCCAGTTGCCATGACTCAACTTCCAGACACCCCAACTGCAAACCCTCTATATTCATTTGAGATCATTCTGTTGCTTTTTGGTTTCATGCCACCATAGTAGGACAGGATAATAATTTTAAAAGGGCTTTAAATGTTTTTAGATGCTGCCTGAAAAGATTCAAGGTCAATATTGGAATTAGAACTTGTTTAAAAAAATGAGAATCAGCAGAAATGAGAAATGCAACCGTATAAGAGTCACTCTGATAGCTCAAGGCAGTAAATGCAGGAGACTGGAAGACGATGAAGGCAAAGGTGCCATCGTGTGGTTACGGTTAGCCCTTGCAGTGTTCACCATGCAGTCCTGCGAAGAGTATCTGTACTGCATAGGAGGGTAGTAGCAGTGGTGGGGAAAAAACTCACAGCAAAGTAATGCAAGGCTTTTGAGGCCTCTGTTGGTTCCTTTTATGGATTTATAGTTTGCCCGACCCAACAATCGTAGGAAGCAACATGTATTCCAACACAACTTTTGCGTTCTTGAAAGGTAGTCCACAGCACAGTTGGCAAAGGCCGGCCCTGTTATTAGACAGTTAGAGTAGTGCCTCATGCGGCAAAGACCAGGGGTGGGAGGCAACTGCATTTACCTGCTCATTCAGAGCTCCCCAGCTGCTCCCTTCATTATAGAATAGACCTTTGTGTGCCACGTGGCCTGCTTTGTTTTCCATTGGCTTCACGGCGGGGTGGAAGGTGCCATTTTGAACTAATTTGGGCATGGTCTGGTGCAATGGTTCTCAACCAGCGGGTCCCCAGATGTTCCTGGACTGCAACTCCCAGAAACCCCTTCCAGCACAGTGAGTGGTGGAGGCTTCTGGGTGTTGCAGTCCAGGAATATCTGGGGACCCACAGTTTGAGAACCACTGGTCTAGTGCAAGCTATTTCCTGGCAATCACATGAAGCACACAAGCGA
This sequence comes from Phrynocephalus guinanensis, assembly GCA_037367245.1. Taxonomy (NCBI): domain Eukaryota; kingdom Metazoa; phylum Chordata; class Lepidosauria; order Squamata; family Agamidae; genus Phrynocephalus; species Phrynocephalus guinanensis. The sequence continues at coordinate 6,109,177 of CM074748.1, read as the reverse complement.
CAGTACTCCAGCCCAACCCTAACTGATGGTCAAGCTGGACCCTTTTGGGCCAGCATCAGGGCTACTTCTGTTTTAGGCTAAGCTGGAGAAATTCCTTGGCAAACAGAAGGGAGGGTTTAAAAGAGATCTGTCCTGGCAAAGTGATCCTTTCTGGTGCAATCAAGATGTGTGCCTTTCATGCTAGTACCTCATCACATCCTCAGCATCATGAAGACTAAAATTTGATCTCCCCAGATCCAGTCCAACACACCTAGTGCTTCTCCACACTGGTTCTTCTCAGAACATGTACCTCATCCATCTACGCCAGGGGTGTCCAAACTTTAGCTCTCCAGATGTTTTGGACCACAACTCTTAGAATTCCAAGCCTGTATTGTCAATGACAAAGGACTGTGGGAGTTGTGGTCCAAAACATCTGGAGGGCCAAAGTTTGGACACCACTGATCTACACATTCTGCTTACTATTAATGCATGGTTTTCTCTCTGTTTGCTTACAAGCAGCTTTCACATAAATGAAAGATACCTCTCAATTTGGTCCTGTTCCTGGAACACACTATATATATTTATTCAGAGCATTTGTGGCACCAGACTGTGAAAATTAAAAATAAACAAACTGAAATTTAATGAATAAATAAACTGCCTGAAAGGACTGAAAGAACTGTAGGAGGGAACAGGAAATGTATGAAGATTAATGCCAGCTTTGTTGTGAAATGACATTGTACCAGAAGTGCTAGTGAAGATACAATAATAGATGTTCAGTTCGTGCTGGCCTTGAAATGCTTTTGGATTGGAAGTATGTGGGTACATGCCATCAAGTTCTCTCTGAGTTATTGGCAACCATATGAGTAGCTGACCTCCAAGATGTTCTATTGTCTCTAGAAATCTTTTAACAATTTTAATTTCTTCTTTGTCAACATTAAAATTGTGTAGTCCTTCCATATTTAGAAGTTTGGGGTTCTTAGTGGCTTAAAATCCTGTTGCTTAGCATATTAGAGAGTGGGCCCATTGAATCAGTGGGGATTTGGTGAGTCAACTCCACTGTAAGTTCCACTGTTTCAGATGGGCCTACTCGAGTTGCAACTTACTCTGCTAAATAAGTTGCATCTAGAGTAGGCCCATTTGAATCAGTGGAACATACAGAGCTCTTGACTCACCAAATCCCCACTGATTCAATGGACCTAGGCGGTTACTTCACGTCCTTCTTTGTTCCGTGGCTAGTTTTGTATCGTGACTGCTTTGGTCACGATCACGTGGTTTGGTCCCTGTTTCAGTGTTCTCATGGTCGTGATAACTTGTCTCATGACAAGTGTTACCTCACAGTCTTGTACCGTGACAAACACTGAATTTATCTAGCTTCCTTTTTCCTTTTTGAGGGGACTTAAAAATTCTTTTTTCGATATTTCAGTTCTGAATAGTCAAAATAAAAAAAACGGACACAGTTTTCTGAGAGAAACGAATGTTTTGTTGCGTGACAGTCATTACTACACGGTGTCTTGTCTCGGAACAGAAAGCAGGAACAAAGAGTGACAAGGGAAAACCCTACCCCAGCACCAGGTACAGGATTGTCGCGCTTAGCACCCGTTCCGCGGTCGAGACAAATTTCAGTAGTTGCACGACTGACGTGAAGTAACATTTTTTATACTGTTCCTAAGTGCAACACTAACAGAGACAAAACGTACGTGAAATAACCACCTTACTGTAGTGTAACTTACTATGATAACTAACAGAAATTCAGCCACAGCTGGATAGCTCAATGAGTTAGACTGGTTCTCAACCTGTGGGTCCCCAGATGTTCTTGGACTGCAACTTCCAGAAGTCTTCACTAGCTGAGCTGGCCAGGATTTCTGGGAGCTGCAGTCCAGGAACATCTGGGGACCCACAGGTTGCTGGCTGCTTGAGGGAGGGAGAAAAAAGAAAGAAAAGAATGCCTTCTTACCTCCGTTTTGTTCCGGGCAGCATTCAGATCTCTTAAAGGGGCGGGGCGCAAAAAAAGAACAAATGGAAGCCAGGAGAGCCCCGCACTCACTATCCTTACACCGGATCAAAATTTGTCACCTCCAAAAAGCAGGTACAAGAAAACTGCTGTTTGGTCTTGCTAAAGTGGGCGGGGTCACACTTAATTGTCTGCAAAGTCCGGAGCTGGTGGGTAAACATTTTTAAGGTCCGGACCTTGCAGCCATTTGCGGCGGAGTTTAGGGGTCGTGTATAAACGCCCATTGTTTGCTTGCAAACAAAAAACTTGTTTATGATAAGGTCATTTGACTTAGGGCTCTTCTAGACAGAGCAAAAGTCTCCTTCTTTCTGTTGTTTAAATGTGAAGAAATGTAGAATAGATCATGAATCTACACTGCCCTTTTAAATGCTGTTTCTCTGTAAAAATACCACTTCCCATTTGGAAATTTGGGGTGGGGGGACTTTAACAATAATTAGGATATCTGCTCCCATGCTGGAGCTTCCCTTCTGGGGATTTTTTTTTTACTTCAGCACTATTGAAAGCTGAGCACTATTGAAAATTGAGAGGCTGAGTTTAAGTCAGGCATGTCCAAAGTCAGGCCTGGGGGCCAGATGTGGTCCGTTTTCAAATATTGAGTGGCCCGCAGCCTCTTCTCCCCACCGGCTTAGCCTGTCATGCATCCCTGCGAGCTGGCCCCTCCCCATGCTGGATAGAGATGTCATCTTGCAGTTTTATGGTTTGCTTGCCCTCCCTGCTTCTGTCCGGTCCCCCAGCCACTCGCCCAGCCTACCTGCCCCTGGCTCTGTTGCTGAAGCATCCTCCCCGCCTCCTTATATCTCTTAGACTTGCAGTGGTGGCAAAACTTCGGCCCTTCAGATGTTTTTGACCACAACTCTCAGAATTCCAAGCCTGTATTCTCAATGACAAAGGATTGTGGGAGCTGTGGTCCAAAACATCTGGAGGGCCGAAGTTTGGCCACCACCGTCTTAGAGCAAGGGTGTCCAAACTTTTTGCAAGGAGGGCCAGATTTGGTGAGGTGGAAACGTGTGGGGGCCAACCATTCAGCCTGAAGGGGGAAGAAAGGGTGTGGCATCTGCTACAGACGCAAATGCTCCGGTTTCCAGGTGCCCATGGCCCCGGCGGCTGTTTTATGGCCCAGGAATCGGCCCACATGCACCCAAGATACACCACCGCTCGCATATGCTGCCCTCCCTTGCAAGGAGGTGGGGAAGATGCTACAGCAATGGAGCCAAGAGCGGGTAGGCAGGACAGGTGGCTGAGAGGATGGAAGGAGGCTGGGAGGGCAGGCAAACCATAACATTGCAAGCTGACATCCCTAGCCAGCACGAGGAAGGACCGGCCGGCAAGGATGAGTGAATGGCTGAGCCGGCAGGGAGAAGAGGCTGAGGGGGCCGCTCAAAATTTTAAAACGGGCCACATTTGAACATGCCTGTCTTAGAGGCTTGTCCAAAGTCCAGCCTGGGGACCAAATCCAGCTGAATGGTCGGCCCCCACACATTTTCACCTCACCAGATCTGGCCCTCCTTGCAAAAAGTTTGGACACCCCTGGTTTAAGTGAATCACTGTAGTAAATGCGGTCAGAGAATGTGCATGGTGAGAAAAGGCAGGTAAAACTAGTGTAGAGCCCAGATAATGTAGAATACAATCTTGGAGAGCAAGGACTTCTAATGTCTCTCCTTTTTTCCTATTGCAAATGCACTTCTTGAATCAGTATGCAGAAAGCAAGTTTGAAAAACCAGTTTCGCTGGCAAAAATTCTTCTAACAGAAGGTATCCTTGTGGAAGGGCCACATTTATTTTCTGATTCGTGTTGAGATAAATCTCATGATAAGGAATCTGGTTTGCTTCTGGATGGGATCCTCTTTTATGTTTCTCGGATCTTTGGTTCCACCCACCCTCAGCTGTCACCCCACAGATGCCAGAAGAGAAAAAGGAGATGCAGCTGATCTGCCTCGGGGCTAAGTTCTGTTTTTCTCAAATTTTCTTACTAGGCTGGTAAGACTAGTCTCATGTTCAGTTAGGCAGAACTTTGCCCTAGTCCTGATTCCTTGTAAGTGGAAAACAAAATCTCTCTCTCTCTCTCTCTCTCTCTCTCTCTCTCTCTCTCTCTGTGTGTGTGTGTGTGTGTGTGTGTGTGTGTGTGTGTGTGTGTGTGTGTGTGTTTATAGGGAAAATATAGGAGATTTTGCCTCTCAGTTTCTTCAGAAGTTGCCCCCCTCCATCCATTCAGGTAAAATACTCTATATACATTCTCAGAAGTGCTATGTCTTTAGATCCATCCAGCCAAACAATATTTGAAAAGCAGAACTTAAGAAACATGAATACTGTATTGGCAATCCCAGCCAGCCAGGCTGTTCTGTTTTTGGTGTGTCAATCCAAAAGGCAGAACTCAGGGGTGTGATAATTACAGTACTGTTCTTTTTCTAAATGGGAAGCACAATTTAATGTATACCAATACTTAGCAAAGGGCACAGATGTTTGCTTTCCCTGACATCAGTACTTCTAAACACATCACTAAGTGTCTAGAGCAGTGGTGGCGAACCTTCGGCACTCCAGATGTTTTGGGCCACAACTCCCACAGTCTTTTGTCATTGACTATACAGGGTTAGAATTCTGGGAGGTGTGGTCCAAAACATCTGGAGTGCTGAAGGTTCGCCACCACTGGTCTAGTGGGACCTTAAAGGCTTACAGGTATTATTTGGCATAAACTTCCATAGATGGCATCAGATTCACCATGCACTCCATGAAAGCTTTACAATCACGAAAGAAAACTTATTGCCACTAAACCAGAGATAGGATAAGTGTTGCCTATGACCCCATTTAGATTCTTTTTCCTGTGATTTACAGCCCATGTGACTTCCTCTTCAAAACAATTGTTTAATGTACACAGGATACAAAATGTAGGAAGTTGCCTGGTTTTCAAGTCAGACTCTTTGTCTATCTAGCTAATTACTTCCTTCTTGCTCAGCAACTCCGCAGAACTGGAGACAACGGAGAAACCGCAGGAAGCTAGCATGGAAGCAGGTGAACATGGAATTTTGTGTATTAAAACGTGCATGCACAGCCAATATGCAATGGGCTGTTCTCTAAGCGTTTGGTTGTTGTGTTTGAGGAAGATCAAACTGTAATTAACAAAACTTTGTCATTTTATTTTAAGTTTAAAAACATCTACTTGGGTATAGACACTCCCACTTATGGACCTTTCAAATTACGGCGCTTTTACACAACCTCTAAAATTTGCTGGCAAATTAAATTCGGGCCAGATATTGTGGGGTGTTGTTGCTCTTCCTGTGTTCCCACCCTTCCGACCCTCATTGCTCCTGTCTGCAGCGAGGGTAGGGAGAAAAAAAGGGGAGAAAAGAACGCAGGCTCACCTCCGCTCACCTCTGTCTGCTGTCTGAGCAGCCCCATAGTGAGAAAATCACGGCTCCCTGTCTCTTAAAAAAACATCTACTTGGGCGGCGGGCCAGATATTGTGGGGTGTTGTTGCTCTTCCTGTGTTCCCACCCTTCCGAGGGGGGGGGTAGGGAAAACAAACAGAAGCCCGGTGTCCACAGCTTTACAATCCGCATCGGAAGATTTTTTTTTACCTCCAGAGACCAGGTACTTCTAAAGTGCGCTGGGGCGTGCTTAGGTGGGCGTGGTCGTACTTTATTTTGTTTCAAGTCCGCAGCTCATGGGAAAACAATTTTAAGCTCCGCATTTGGGAGCCCTTTGCCTTGGATTTTAGGGGTCGTGTAAAAAGGCCCAAAGAAATTATTTGAAGTATTTTGTTGTTGTTTTTCAGTTGTTTTTGCCTTATAAGCTAGTCAAGAAATGTGTTTGATTGTACAGTGACAGTTTGAAAATATTCACAACAGGCCCTGCAGTCTCGCCCTTCCCCTAAAGTCCCAACATAGAAACCCCAAGGTCAGTTCAGCTCAACAAACGAAGAGCAGGTCGACTCTTTTAATTGTCTATTCAAAGCCACACCACCTTATTTTGCCTCATTACATACTCTTCCGGGAATAACTCATTCCCTTTTTCATAACTGTCACGATGAACTAGCAGATTTAAAAAAACTCAAAGGTAACCAGGAAAGTCTGAGATGAATGGCAGATTGTGTCATACTGCATAGTCATGGCTCTCTCGGCCTATGAACCCTGGTCTATTACCCTGCTTTCCTCTTGACAGGCGGCCAATAATCATGTAACGACCGTAATAATAGCTAAGATTATCTTTATTAATGGCAATGAGGGTGCACCTTTCTGCCAGAGCAGAAAAAAAAACACCTCTAACCCATTGATCAGTCTTTGATCACTGCAGATGGTGACTGCAGCCATAAAATTAAAAGATGCCAGCTTCTTGGGAGCTACGATGTGGCAAGCCTAGGCGTCATCTTAAAGAGCAGAGACATCACTTTGCCGACAAAGGTCAGGATAGTCAAAGCTATGGTTTTTTCAGTAGTGATGTATGGAAGTGAGAGCTGGACTATAAAGAAGGCTGATCGCCGCAGAATCGATGCTTTTGAGCTGTGGTGCTGGAGGAGAGTCTCCAGAGTCCCCTGGACTGCAAGGAGATGAAAACTATCCATCCTGAAAGAAATCAACCCCGAATGTTCCCTGGAAGGACAGATTTTGACCCCGAGGCTCCAATACTTTGGCCACTTCAAGAGGAGAGAGGACTCCTTGGAAAAGTCCCTGATGTTGTTGGGAAAGATGGAAGGCAAAAGGAAAAGGGGACGGCAGAGAATGAGAGGGTTGGACGGTATCATCGATGCAACCAATATGGATTTGACCAAACTCCAGGAGGCAGTGGAGCACAGGAGGGCCTGGTGTGCTCTGGTCCATGGGGTCACAAAGAATTGGACATGAATCAGATCTTTGGTCTCTCTCTCTCAATATTATCTCCTCTGACTTGCTGGCGTTTCCCAGACCTAGCCCTGGACTTGTTGGATACTCCAGCTTGGACTCTCTGAATGTAAATCATGTTCTTCTGCCATAGAACTGCACTCCTTCCTTATCTGATAGAACAATTACACCCCTTTATCTCATTGCCCCTGAGGTTGGGAAAGGTGAAGGCAAAAGGAAAAGGGGACGGCAGAGAATGAGAGGGTTGGACGGTGTCAGCCATGCCAACAACATGGATTTGACCAAATACTGGGAGGCAGTGGAAGACAGGAGGGCCTGGCCTGCTCGGGTCCATAGGGACCACCACCACCACCACCGCGGCTACCTTGGCCCCGCTCTATTTATACCAGGAGTGGGCGGGGCCGGGAGGCAAGTCACGCCTCCCACTGAGGGGGGGGCGTGGCCACCTCTCCCCGGCCGGCCGGAGGAGAAAGGAGGAGAAAGGAGGAGGAGGAGGTGGGCGTGGCTTCCCTTCCTGCTGGCGGGCCGGCCATGGCGCTCTCGCGCGCCCAGCGGTGCCTGGTGCTGCTCCTGCGCTTCCTCTCCCGGCTCCACCTGGCGCTCATCGGCCTGGCGTCGCGCGCCCCTTTCCCGGTGGCCTTCTTCGCCTCTTCTTCCTCCTCCCCTTCCCTCTCCCTCTCCCTCTTCCCTTCGGGAAAGGCGGCGGCGGCGGTGGTGGCCGCCGCCTTGCCCGCGCCCCGGAATGCCGCCCGAGCCGTGCCGCCGCCCGAGCACCCGCTCCTCCTCCTCTCCGCCACCGAGCTGGCGCGGAGGATCCGCCGCAGGAAAGTAAGGGAGGGGGTCGGCGGCGGCAATTGGGGTGGGTGGAGTGGTCGTGGGGGGCAGGAAGGTCAGGGAGGGGGGGCAGCAAGTGGGGTGGTGGAGTGGTCGTGGGGGGGGCAGGAAAATCAGGGAGGGGCAGCAGTTGGGGTGGTGGAGTGGTGGGTTAGAACAAAGTCAGTTGGGCAGAAATTGGGGTGGGGGTCAGGAAAGTCAGGGAGGGGGGCAGCAATTGGGGTGGTGGAGTGGTGGTGGGGGCAGGAAAGTAAGGGAAGGGGCAGCAATTGAGGTGTGGTGGGGGCAGGAAACTAAGGGAGGGGGGCAGCAGTTGGGGTGGTGGAGTGGTGGGTTGGAGCAAAGTCAGTTGGGCAGAAATTGGGGTGGGGGTCAGGAAAGTCAGGGAGGGGGGCAGGAAAATCAGGGAGGGGGCAGCAATTGAGGTGGTGGGGGCAGGAAACTAAGGGAGGGGGCAGCAGTTGGGGTGGTGGAGTGGTGGGTTGGAGCAAAGTCAGTTGGGCAGAAATTGGGGTGGGGGGCAGGAAAGTCAGGGAGGGGGGCAGCAATTGGGGTGGTGGAGTGGGGGGGGCAGCTAAGGGGTCGTTTTTAGAGGAGACCCGGTGGGGGCTTTCTCTGTATGTGTTTAGATGGGGAGCAGATGAGTGTTGTAGTCACCCGGGTAGAATGCCCCAAGGGGCGTGCAAGCGATAGTTAACAAACCGAGGATGGGCTCCTGAGCATGTGCGGAGCACCTCCCGGGAGCGGGTGTTAGAGCGCTTGTGGGGTGTTTGCTGGATCGTCCTCATTGACCTCCTTTCTTGCTCCGGCTCCGCCTCTCATTTTTGCAGACCACCTGAGCTCCTGCAGTGGATGGGGCTGCAGTGGTCCATGGGGGCCAGAAATTGTAGGCAGCCAGTGGCGTTTGCAGAAGGATTGGAGGTCCATTTCTCCACTGTAATCATATAAATAGTTTATCTTCCCCTCCCACATCGCTAATCTGGGATTAACACACAGGGATTTTAAGTATCTGGGTTTGCCCTCCACCAGGGCTTTAAAGATGATGATGAGTGGACTGTAGCAGTATTTAAGAAGTCCAGGGTGGAACAGTGGACCTCTTCTTGTAGGCAAATTGGGTCTGTAACTTTCCAGGCTGGGGGTGGAAAACAAGTGTCCACCTCCTTCAACACCGGAAGGCAATGACTGTGTTGTTGGTATTGTTACTTCAGCTGGAGGGAAGTACAGGATGAAAATACTTTATTTATTTATTTATTGGGCTTTTATATTGCCCATCTAGCAAATAGCAAAACTCCTTTAAACCGAAAATACATTACAACTAGCAGCATAACAAAACAACGCATGAGATGACTAAAAGGAGTGTAGTTTTTGAGACTGCTTTGAAACATGCTTGTTAAAGGTATTCTTGTCCTACTAGATCTACATTTTGAGCCAAAGTTCCTTTTAAACCTTAATGCCTGATTTGCACGTATAAATCTGCTAAGAATTAGCTAAAATAAAGCCAAAACCTAGTTTATCCGTCTTCCTGGATATACGTGGAAGAATTGGAGGGAGGGGGCACTTTGAAACCCAAAGCTCTGTGCAGATGCTTTGTGTGCGTACACCACTTTTAAACTGCAGTTTAGTATTATGGCCGAAGACAGTCAAAACTACAGACATTTCTGCGTCTGTATAATCAATTTAGTTATTCTGGAATCACACAAAGTGTCTGGTGGTGGTGGGGAAGAGTGTCTTGGGCAAATTCAGTCTTTTTTTAAAAAAATTAAATTAAAAACTACAATACAAAACATAAAACAAAATCAAATACAATGGTAGCATGTATAACGAATTTAATTTGTTCTCCGAGGCAATTTGTTATCTGAAAAAATTAGTTATCCGAAATGTGGTTTCCTATAGGAATGAATGGGAAAGCAATTAATCTGTTCCGGGCCCTAGGAAAAAGATACAGACACCTAGATTTTTGCTGAAAACTCTTGATAAAGTGCACTTTAAAGGCACAGATGTGATGCAGCCCGGGATCACTCTTTTTTACCTATGCATGCTGGAAATTCGTTATCCGAGGCAGCCCTTATATCTGGAAATTGCTGATTCATTATCCGAAAAATTAATTATCAGGGGTATTCGTTATCTGAGGTATTACTGTGCATTGTACAAAGGAGGAAAAAATAATCATAACACTACAAAACAAGACAAGCCCCTTGTAACTCACCTCCCACTTGGGACTTACGTCAAGCTTACAGATCTTAAGATATTGATCACCCAATTTCTCTCCAAAATGCATTGAGTCTTCTTCCGTTCCCCCCCTTTACCCTTTTTGAAATGCATATGTCAACAGTTTATCCTGTATTCCATTAAAATCATTATATTTTTTCAATACCTTCCTAATTTTAATTTTCACAAGTCAATTTATCATTAATAGCCATGTTCCATAACTCCCCATGCCTTAATTTGTTTGTTTAATTAATTTGTTTGATTCATTCCTAAGGCATGGTAGGCTGAACTCCTCCAGACAGTCATCCAAGATTATTTCTGACTGGTGTCATTCATGCATATTCAGAGAGCTGTGCCCTTGATTGTGGGTTGCTGACAAGAGCAGTTGATGAAGTTCCTGCCTTGCTTGTGGGTTTCCCAACGGGATCTGATGGCTGTTCCTGGGCTAGGTAGACCTTTTTTCTACATTGCTGAAGTGCCAACCTGTGGGACAAGTGATGAGATAAAGTATGTCAAAAACATAACAGCAACGATATTCTGTACCCATTTGGAAAACTATCCTGATATGCATCCTCTTGTTGCGTCCAAATGGACCACTGTCTGATCTGTTGCAGGTCACGTGCATTGATGTGATTGAAACATACATTGCAAGGATCAAGCAAGTCAACCCGTTAATCAATGCCGTCGTTAAAGACAGGTAAGGATCATTGCGCCAGTATGGTTTGTTTTGTAGTTGGTTTGTGTGTGTTGTGTGTGTGTTGTGTCGTTACAGTCGTGACCGACTCTTCATGACTCCATGTCCATGGAGTTTTCTTGGCAGGAATACTGGAGTGGTTTGCCAGTTCCTGCTCCACTGGCGCCTACAGCACCTGGTATTCCCTGGTGGTCTCCCATCCAAGTACTAACCAGGGCTGACCCTGCTTAGCTTCCGAAATCAGGCGAGATCGGATGTGCTTAGGGCATCTAGGCAGCTTTGTGTGTGTTAGCCATATGCAATTAAATATTCCATCTGATAAGCTTAATTTGTTAAAGGGGAGGGGAAAACAATGCAGGCGGGTGTGGTGTGTTGCTGCTTGACTTTCCCCTGTGTCTCAAGACTGTGGCCTCTTTTTGGTTGTGAATTGTTACACAACTATTGCAAGAACAACTCTTTGGTATTTACCAAACACAACATATTGGGAGCAGTTCTCCGAATGGTTCTTTATCATTTGATTGATATGTAAGCCTTTTCCCCAGTTGAGAACTGGAGAAATCCGAGGTCTGCGGAAATCAATGGGATAGCACATTGTGGTTGTAGGGGGCAGCAGCGGCACAACTGGGGGGGAGGGAGGGAACCAGCAGACGGGAAAATGTTTGGTTCTCCTTGTACAATATCAGAACCTTTGCTGTGGAATGACTCACTATTGCACCTTGCAACTAATAGTGGAAATTTCCCAGGTCGTTGTGTTCTATTAATCCTCCCACACACACCTTTAAGCTGCTTCTCTTGACTTTTTCCCTGCTTCCTCAATGGGTGCGGATCCAAAATTGTAATCAGGGCAGAATAACTGGAAAATAATTGCAGAAACAACAAAAACGGGGAAAAAATGAAGAACACAAAAACCTTTTGTCATTATAAAGACGAGCTTCTATATATCTTAATGCAGGCATGTCCAAACTTCGGCCCTCCAGATGTTTTGTACGACAACTCCCACGGTCCTTTGCCATTGGAAATTACAGGCTTGGAATCCCGGGGGTTGTGTTCCAAAACATCAGGAGGGCCGAAGTTTGGACATGTCTGTCTTAATGTGACCTTTTGTGGACAACTCCGTTCCCCCCGGCTTGTTTATTTGTTTTGTTTTGTGTTTGACTGATATTCAAGCGCCGATGAACAGGGCAACCTCTTCTAAAACTGGAGCCCCATCTGCCATTCGGGGAGGCTGGTGCAGGGTTCAGTGGGAAACTGCTGCTCATTGCCCCTCTTTTGGGGTGTTTGCCTAACTGTCCCTTCTCAGGTTCGAGGCAGCCCTACAAGAGGCCCATCAAGTCGATCAGCTGCTCTCGGAGTGCCACGACGATGAAGAGGCGCTGGAGGAGAAGTTTCCCTTCCTGGGGGTCCCTGTGACAATCAAAGAGGCCTTTGAGCTGCATGGTATGTGGTTTTAGGAGCTCGGTCCACCCACTCTTAGTACGGTACCTGCTAATAGACACAAGAGGGACGTATCAAACCATTAATGGGACTGTGGACTCCCCCCCCTACTTTTGCAAGAGGCAATCCTTCTGTTGAGTGGCAAATCTCCAGGACCGTCTCAAGGGAAAGATGTGTTATTTTGCACTCCATGTTTAATGGGTTGTTAAAATCATATACCCGTGTATACTCGAGTACAAGTCGACCCAAGTATATGTCGAGTCCCCTAATTTAACCCCCCCCCAAAAACTGGGGAAACGTATTGACTCGAGTATAAGTCTAGGGTGGGAAATGCAGCAGGGCCTGGCAACTCTTCCTTTGTGAGCTGAGTGTGTGATGTTTAAAATAACTTTTAGCCACTGATGCAAGCGCTTGGGTCAGTGGCTAAAAGTCATTTTAAACATCGTGTGCCACTCCCCTGTGATGCAGAGGGGGGTCATGAGAAGTGGCACGCAATGTTTAACATGACTTTTAGCCACAGATGACTTGCCTCAGTGGCTAAAAATATTGACCCGAATATAAGCCGAGGGCCCCTTTTTTCAGCCTGAAATTAGGGCTGAAAAACTAGGCTTATATTCGAGTATATACAGTATATCTAGAGATAACTTTTTAAAATGTTTATGCGATCAGTGGCTTAACAGAACTCAACTGGATATATAGCTCTGGTGACTCCAACCCCTCCCCCCCCAAAAAAAAATTTTTTTTGCTGCATTTTGTTTTAGAGACGTTTTCCATTGATATTTGACAGCCATGTTGTCTAGAATAGGTAGTACAAGAGATAACAAGTGATTGCCTGCTTTTCCTTCTTTGCTTTAATTAATTCATTGTATATTATCTATTTATTTCCACCTTGCCCTTTGGTATAAATATTTGCGGAACAACTTATATTATTTATTTATTTATTTATTTATTGCATTTATATACTGCCCTACCTTCTGAAGCGGAACTCGGAGCAGCAGAGCAAAAATTACTTTAAATTTTAAATACAGCAAGAAAAAACAAAATGAAGGCTGCGTTCCCATCACCTTTCCCTTCTAAATAGTGTATCTTAAGTTGTAGTGCCTGTGGTCGATTATTTCTATGATTATTTTCTGGTTTTCTCTTATGTTGTTTCATGTAAACCGCCCAGAATTCCCTTTGGGAAAATTGGCTGTGGTATACAAATATAAAAAGAAAGAAATAATAAATATGGCAATTCTCCATCCTTCTCTCTCAATCTCTGGCCCTGGTATAAGTAACAAATTAGGCATGGTTGCTTTGTGTACACTTCCTTAGCTTCTTGGTTCCATAACAAAGAAATGTCACTTTGTTTCCTTGAGAGGTGTATTTATTATGTCTTTTGACTAAGCTCAGAGTTACCTAGGAACTATAGGCTTCTAACGCTTAGTATTGGGGGACAGTAGAAAATAATGTACCGTACTCCCTTGTTTATCATGGGGGTTAGGTTTTCGACTCACCCGCGATAAAAGAAATCCTGCCATATGGGGACACTTTTATCTGCAGGACCTGATGGACCAGCAGGCCTGTGTGGGGCCTCCTGTACTCACCCAAGGCCTGGCACTGCCCAGAACTGGCCTCCAGAGGTCTGCCTGGGCTTGTACAGGGCCCAGAAGGGGCTTCCGGCAAACTGGCTCTTCTTATGTTCTTATGGTTTCGGGTCAGTGATTGAAACTATTTCTCTTCTCTGGCCTTCCTTTTCTTCCTTTCTTTTCTTTTCTTCCTTCTCTCAGTTTAGAGTGCTTGATGGCAAAGGCGGCATGGCTGCCTGGTCAATCAAACACTGAGCTCAGAGAAGACCCGGGTGCAGGGGCAGGGTGGGGGGGGGATTGGGCAAGCAAGACTTGGCCAAAAAATTAACCATTTGTGCAAGTATTCCTCAAGCCCCAATGCTTGCATAAGCTGTACCCCATTTGTACCAACACACACACACACACACACACATGCATGCATGCACAAGCATAGAATGTGTGCTTGCAGAGACAGATGGTTTAAGGACAGATGGATATCCAGTGGCTCCCCGAATGTGTACTGCAACCGCCAGTGTCTCTCTCCATTGTTGGCTCAGACTATTGGAAACTGCAGTCCAAACTGCATCTCAAGTGTCCCAAGTTGCCCTCCCTTCCCCTGTGTGGTGGAGTACACCAACTGTGCAGATACAGGGAGGGGGAGGTTTGCTCTGGAACGTCAAGAAACTAGCTGAAAAGAAGAGGCAGATAATAAATCACAAGGCGAACAAAATCCGTTTTGTTCTTCCAAAATGTGTTTTGATTGATTTGCTTTTGTTCGGATGAGCGGTCCCGGGGTGTGTGGAGTGGCTTCCATTTGCTGGAGTGCTTGAACGATGAGGAGGACGTTGTCTCATCTATTACATGTAGGAACGTTTCCACATTGGCACATCATTGGGTTCAACAAGCCAGGCCTCATGCAACAGCTTCCTCCGCCAGCATGAGTCCCAGGCTTTTTTATTAGCTGCAAAGGCAGAGCATCAGAGGTGGGGCGAGAGTCTACGTGTCAGGATGGTGTAGGTTGATGAATTCCTGGGAAGGGCTTATCTGATGTAGCAGTGTCTTTGGGCTGATCACATAGCAGGGGTCTTGATGAATGACTACCAGACAGCTTGTGATTCCTATGTACCATCTCATGGCCTTGCTGGCTAATGTGGCGGGAAAAGATAAGAGCAAGCTGGCTTCCTGTGCATGAGGCCCCATGGGATCCGTTGTCCTCTCATCCGGGGTTTCCCCTCACAGATTGTTGTTCAATGCTTCTCAAGTGACCTTGCCCAGGAAGCCGGCTGGGGTGCTATTTAATCTCTTCCAAGAGGATCTCTCTGTAATTACAGGCCAGAAATGGTTTCCTGGAAGTGGAAAGTGCCGTGAAAAGGAACCAATGGGCTTGCCTAGCACAGAGTCACAAAATAACTCTTTCTGTGCTTTCATATTCCCGCTGCATTACAGCAGTTTTGGGAACGGTGCTGGCATTTGACTAGGTACGTGGGATGCCGTGCAGGGAGCGATGGGTCCCCCGGCATCTTGGCCTCGTCAACTTTCCTATAAAGGCGTCTTGACTAGCGTGGGAAAAATCTCTGATTTGGTTTCTGTTTTGTTTCCCTCGTCGTGGCAGGGCTGCCCAACACTTCCGGCCTGGTGAACCGCCGCAACATCATCTCCAAGTCAGACGCGATGGTCGTCTCACGTTTAAAGCAAGCCGGAGCCATCCCGCTAGGAGTGACCAACTGCAGCGAGCTCTGCATGTGGTTTGAGTCGAGCAACCGGATCTACGGCCGAAGCAACAACCCGTATGACCTGCAGTGCATCGTAGGGGGCAGCTCGGGTGAGTGTCGGTGCCCCTGTGGAAGTCCACGGAGGCCGTTTTCATTGCCATAAGCCCTGCTGAATAAATTACACCCCTGTAAGGCTGAAAACACCACTGGCGGGGTTGGATTGCTTCTAATCTGATAGTTTTTTGGGTTTTTGGGTTTTGCCTTGATCCTAAGATTCAGTTGCAATAATTATAAGCAATAATAAATTATTATTTTTATTGGATTTCTGTACCGCCCATCTAGCAGCAGGGGTGCTTTGGGCCGTTCCCAAAAAATAAGACACAACAGAAGTAGTAATTAAACAAAACAATACTGTATAGAACAACATAAGGATGGAAAGATGAATAAACCACACACTTCATAAAATGTCAGCTAAGCAAAGCGAAAACAGAGCGAACAAATAATGGTTAAAAGAGGCAGAGGTGGTATAGGTTTTAAATTAAAATTATGTCACTGGAGTTATGATCCAGGCTCAAGGAAAGCCTGCCTGAAGAACCAGGTCTTCAGCGCTGTGCAGTAATGGGGCAATAGATCAACGACAGAAGTAAATAATAAAGAAATAGCTCCTGGGATAGAAGGAGGAATTCATTCATTACCAGTGGTCTTCTCCTGCAGGTGGTACTGCAGCCCCTCATGCAGGGACAGTTTGCCTAAGATAGTGGTTTTCAACCTTCCTAATGCTGTGACCCTTTAATGCTGTTCCTCATGTTGTGGTGACCCCTCGCCCTGCTTGGAAGAGCCCACAAGGCACCTTAAGCCAATCGTAGCCTCCAGTGGCATCGACTGACATCCCGTCCAACCTATCAAGCTGTAACTCACTCTTCCCCCATTTCCTTCCCCCCTCCTCCAGACCCAAGCCGTTTGTGACTCTTTCTTCACTGGCTCATGGCGACGACCCCTGTGAAATGGTCATTCGACCCCCCCCCAAAGGGGTCCCGACCCCCAGGTTGAGAACCACTGGCCTAAGAGGATGCCTTGGTGTGCATTGAAATGTCATTGTAGCAGATGCCGTGAGTGGGAAGGTGTGTGTGTCGTTTGGTACGATGCCAGTCTGACCTTGGTGTTCCTGCAGGAGGAGAAGGGTCCATCCTGGGCGCTGCGGGCTCTGTGATCGGTGTGGGGTCTGACGTTGGGGGCAGCATCCGTATGCCCGCTTTCTTCAATGGAATCTTTGGGCACAAACCCACCACAGGTACGGCCTGTGCTCTTCTAGTCCACAGCCTCGTCGTGGGAAGAGGCCGAGGCCCCCCCCCCCGACGTCTCCTTCGTCCATTTCCCTCCCGAGCATCAAGTTTCCTTCCATTCCACCATAAAGTGGTCTGCTTTAGGAAGTACAGTAGAGAATTATAACCAGAAAAAAAGAAAAATTAACTACATTCGAAAGCAAAGCAAAGTGTTCTGCTTATATACCGCTCTATACCACTACAAGTAGTCTCTGGGCGGTTTACAATTTTAATTACAGAGTGCAGGCTACACATTGCCCCCCCCCAGCAAGCTGGGTACTCATTTTACCGACCTCGGAAGGATGGAAGGCTGAGTGAGCCTTGAGCCTGCTACCGGGGATTGAACCCAGGTCGTGAGCACAGTTTTACTTGCAGGGCAGGCATTTAACCACTGCGCCACGAGGCTCATTCAATGCTTGCATCTGGGAGCTGCACCTCACAGAATAGGTTCAGGGGGTCCGACGCTGCTTGCAACCTGCTGCGCTAGGCAGTAGGGTTTCGGCCCATGTCGGCGGCGGGTTCGCAGTCAAAGAAACAAAACAAGGAATAGAGAAGGAGAAGGCAAGTGGAAAGCCGATATGGGAGCTGTAGAGTGTTCCCCCGCCATTTCGCGGGTTCATATACTGCGGTCCTGGTATATTGTGGTCTCGCAGTATATGAAAGGCAAGGGCCCCTGGGGTAAGCTGCTTGGGCCTGTTTGAGGCCTACTGCACTTAACCCAGGCCTGACAGGCTGCCCCAAATGGCTTCCCAGGCCTGTCAAAGGCCCCAGAAGTGGTTTCCGACAAACCGGAAATGACTTCCGAAAAAACGGAAGCCTGTTGGAGGCCTATTCAGGGCAGTGCCATGTCCCCCAGTCGTGACCCGACTCAGCACCCCCCATATCGTGGATTTTCAATTATCGCGGGTCGGGTCGGGTCCCTAACCCCTGCATAGGTGGGGGATTACTGTACTTGCATTGTTCGGTGGGATAGAACTTAAGCTGGTTTCCCCCCTTTCAAAAAAGGAAGGAGATGCTGCCACACCAGGGCCGCTGCCTAGTTGCATGGCCGGTGCCTTCCTTCATGCCTGCCATGCCAGAGAAACTGGCAAATAAACACAGAACTATCCTTATGGAAGGACAGGTAGAAGCGAGTTTCTGGCCACTGCTAATGTACTGGCCAGCGGAGTAGGACAGCTTGGCCTCCCTCCTGGCATTTCCGTTTTTTCTAGGTGGGTGGTGAGCAGGTGCCTCCATTAAGCTCTGCAGTCCCAAAATAACTGGCATTTGGAGGGGTAATTATTTAAGCCGGCCGGGGGGTGGGGGTGGGGGATGATTTAGGGTTGTGAATTTGAAATGCATACATGAACCCTATCCTGTAACCACAATCATTAGACCAGAAATACATGACATTTCCGGCGGATCAAATCCACCTGGAGTCCCTCCCGAAGGAAAAAAAATGTGGGGTTGAAATTCAGTCAGTAGATTGTTAAATAAATAAAGCTAACACGCAAGTTCAACTCCGTGCTTTGTTGTGTCTGTGTAGGCGTGGTTCCCAATGACGGCCAGTTCCCGACTGCCGTGGGCATTCGGAGAAACTTCCTGTGTACGGGTCCAATGTGTCGTTATGCAGAAGACCTGGAACCCATGTTGAGGGTCATGGCTGGACCCAATGTCTCAAAGTAGGTGCTTCTCATTGTTTTTCGAGAGCATTAAAAAATCCTACCTTACTAGGAGGAAGAAAACCCTTTTGGTCTTTCTTTTCTGCATCACTGGCTCTGTTTGGAGAGGTATCCCCCTAAATCTCTTCCAGGGTACATGCTGTTGAGTCTTTGGTATATATTCTACCCTTCAGAAAGGCCCTTTATTATAGGAGTGTGAGATATTCCTTCTGTGCACGTGATTCAGGTGGAAAGGGACCAACCTGGCCTTGCAATATGATGTTCTCACTGCAGGCAGGGGAACGGACGTCAAGGGAAGTCCAGCCTCCGTAGCGATTGCAGGGATGTAGACCAAGCTGTTTGCAGGTAAATTCCAAGCAAGGCAAAATCCCAGAACCTGACTCCTGTTTGTGCATCGACGAGCCACCCCCTGATTGCAACTTTGAAATATAGCCATATATGTAAGGATCCCGTAATTATATTACGATGGCCAGTGAGTTTGATATGTATAACGGAGTCCAATATAGAGGGGAATGCCCACAAAGATATGTACCTGGATACTGTGCTACAAGTGATCCTGTCTGCCAGCGTCTTCAGAAGGAGGTCTGACCGAAAGCAGCGGCCATTTCGTCTGCAGTCGTTCAGCGGCCCTCATACACCTTCTTGCCCAAATGTCAGCCCCAGTTACCTCCAAGAGACCTGCTGCTGAGTTCGTAGGGGCAGAACGGCAGGCCAGAGTGCCCTTGGGGAGTAAGCCCTGCTAAACCTTATTGGGTAAACTGTGCAGTAAGGTAAAGGTAAAGGTCCCCCCCCCTCTCTCTCACAGACACACACACACACACACACATGCTAGCTAGTTGTGTCCGACTCTAGGGGGCGGGGCTCATCTCCATTTTCGTAGCGCTGTAATTGCTATATTCTGGGCTGCAGTAGTATCTTCTCATTCAGAAATTCTAGCCTCTGCCTCTCCAACCCGAACAGCAATCTTTTCAATAGCCTCCCAAAGACAATCAACAGAGTCTTTAATAGGCTGCAGTAATTTTAATTCCCCAGCCATCTCTCTAAGAGTTTCCAATATATTTATGTCCATGCCGCTCTCAAATGAAAGCATGGCTGGTACTGATCTCATCTTAGTTGAGGCACTACGTGTTGCCGGGGGTTTATTTGGTCCTTTAGATGCCATTTTGACAACAAAAAGTCTTTCTTTTGTGATATGAGCATAGAAGCAAAGATAGTCACCTGTCTACAGTCTGCAGTAGAAGTTTACATGGTTCTCAGGATATTCGAATGCCAAACCGTCATAGGAAAGGTTGAGATTGCACCGGAAGTCCCCGCTCATCTCCGTTTTCAACCAAAAGAGCCAGTGGTTGTGCAAGTCCGTGGCCATGTGGCCGGCATGGCTGAACACATTTCTGCACACCGAGCACTGTTTTCCTTCACAATTTTTGCGGCGGTACCTATTTATTTACTTGCATTGACATGCTTTCAAACTGCTACGTTGGCAGGAGCTGGGGTGAACAGCGGGAGCTCGCTCCGCTGCGTAGCACCCGGGATTCGAACCGCCGAGCTGCCGATTTTGCAGCCGACAGTTTCAGCGCTGTAGCCCACTGAGCCACCTGCCGCTCAGTTCATAGGGGCAGAACGGCAGGCCAAAGTGCCCTTTGGGAGTAAGCCCTGCTAAATGAAATTGGGTACACGTTTAACTACTGTACAGCAATGTAGGCTCATAGCTGCTTCCACTGCGTTGCTGCTGAACATTCCCAAGAAAGGTGTGTGTGTGTGTGTGTGTGTGTGTGTGTGTGTGTGTGTGTGTGTGTGTGTGTGTGTGTGTGTGTGTGTGTGTGTGTGTGTGTGTGTGTAATTGCAAAACAAGGGTGGGGGGGTTAGGGTTAGGGTATGCGCCATTATTAGAAGGGTGGATCCTTAAAAGCCTCCACCCGGACCCACCCTTATAAAGTAGACAGTTATGTAGCTAAATTTGCCATTGCATGTGTCAGAGGAAGTGGGTCGCGATAAACAAAAGTTTACACTGAAATAAACCTGTCAGTTTCTGAATGGCCACAATAGTTCTGTTTTTAATTTTTGTGCTTTTTCATATGAATGCAGACTGCCTTGTCATTATAATTGTTCAACCCTTAAAGGTGTCAAGAACAGAGATCCCTCTAGTTTGCAGTCTTTTCCTGCCATTCCAGCCAAAAATTAAATCAAAACAAAACAAATCAAAAGACAAATACTTGCGGCACCTTAAAGACTAACTATATTTTAATGTAAGCTTTCGTGGACACGTCCACTTCTTCAGTCACGTAGCCATTTCTTCAGGAATTGTTTCCCCTGCCATGATATTCTGCATAAGAAAAAAAAATATGTGTATCAAACAGCAGCTCTGGATTACCACTCTTGGTACTAATATAGATTTGACACCCCTTAAGAGTGTTGTCCAATTCTCACTTCCGACTATCTTATTCCTTTTTCCTTAGGTTGAAACTGAATGAAGAAGTATCCCTAGGAGATATAAAATTCTATTCGATGGAGCATGATGGAGGCAGTATTTTTGTTTCCCCAGTGGACAAAGAACTCCTTCAGGCCCATCGGAAGGTCAGAAGAAGTAGCATCTTTGTGCACAAAAGCCTGAACCGTTATTATAGCAACAGGATGTTGATTTATTGTTACTTATTATATGCCTTTGTCCGCCAGTACTCTGCACTCCATGCCTTTGGGGGCAACTGTGGGGAAGAAGACACAAAAGCTCTGTTTAAAAGAAATGCAACAATATTGAAACTGTTTTTTTAAAAAGGCAACACAGTTTCAAAAGGAAATGATTTGACTAACTGGTGGACCTTTGGCAAGGACAGAGTCAGCATAATTCTTCCTGGGGAAGAATTACATAATGGAAGAGCTAGGCATCAGGGTGGAGGCGGAACATACAGTGGGTTTCGAAGAGCTCAAATTTCCAGGCATGGTCTCTCAGAGCGACCCTGCATAGAAGAGGTGGCCTTTCATCTCCCTAGACCCCCATCTGCTTAGGTAGGGTTTCGGATAAGTGGTAGATTAACTTTGGTGTGTCCTAGTGTGCCACAGCATATCTGCGTGCCATAAGAACATAAGAAGAGCCATGCTGGATCAGGCCAAAGGCCCATCTAGTCCAGCTTTCTGCATCTCACAGGGGCCCCACCAGATGCCTCTGGGAGCGCACAAGAGCAGATATCCATCTCTTTACACCACTCCCCTGAATCTGGCCCTTGAAGTACCCTGGTTTTAAGCCTGGAGATTACACATCTCCATCATGGTTTCTAACCTGTCATGGACTTTTCCTCCAGGAATCTGTCCAATCCCCTTTTGAAGGCATCCAGGCCAGATGCCATCACCACATCTTGTGGCAGGGAGTTCCACAGACTAACAACGCGCTGGGTGAAAAAATATTTTCTTTTGTCAGTTCTTACTCTCCCAGCCCTCAATTTGAGTGTATGTCCCCTAGTTCTGGTATTTTGGGAGAGGGAGAAGAGCTTCCCTCTATCCACTTTACTGATGCAGAAACATAAAAAGGGCTGTAGCAGCAGCTTTGTCTTTAGAAAGTCCCAGATTAATCTCCACATAGGGTTGGGGAAAGACTTCTTGATATGCTCCAGCTTAGTGTTATCTTAATGCACTCTCAGTGAAGACAAGAGTCAACGAAAGAGACTTAACAGTATTTAAGGGACTTGTAAAGAAAAAGTATATGCTAAGAAAAATTATAATTATTCCTGGGTGACATTGCCTCTCTCTTTGCATTAGGCCAGTATCTGGTCATGGTAAGATAACGTGATCCAAAGAATAATCTGCCTGGTAGCTATGTTTCTCTGTTTAGCACAAGAGGGGCCCTTTGAGACTAAATAGTTTATATTTTTTCATAAATATTTGTGTGAAACACAGAGCACACTTCTTCAGAAGATTCAGTGGCAATCCTAAGGTTTCTACAGACTTTGGATACATACTGTAAATTAAGGGCCATTTTACCCAGTGTTCTTTCCATCTGTGATGCTCTTATAAATGGAGGACACGGAACAACTTTGTCCCATTGTCTGTCACTGAGGAATCCATGTAGAGTCCGGAACGTCATTCTCTGTTACCCAGCGGAAGGGGACGTCTCAAGCAAGCCTATCCTGTTAACTGAAGCATCGTGCTTTTCAGAAGTCATCCAGCTGTTCCGCTGTGGACCGCCAAGCAAAGAGCCATCTCACATCACATGTATATAACATGACCCAGCCCCTTCCTTGGGGACTTCTAGTGCAACATCTAAGCAACTTCCCAGCTTTTTGCAGGCAGCTAGCAGAAGGCAAGGTTCCCTCTATGCAGGGCTCCTCTTTGCTCACACACCAACAGCTGTTGTGTTCAGCCCCTTTGATTCCATCGTAATGGAAACCATAGTGTGTGTGTGTGAGTGTGGGAGAGGGAGAGAGAGAGAGAGAGAGAGAGTCGCATGGGTGTTGCCGGGCTTTAAAAAGTAGAGAGAAGTTTGTCAGGAGGTGAGAAATGTTACCAGGTTTTTTCCCCCCTCACACCATCAGAACTCGACCAATAATATTCATCTGTCTCTTGGTGGCTGCGAGGGAATCTTGGAAACCTTTCATTCCTCCTCAGAGCGCTGTGGGTCCTTGGGTAGCCGTTGGCCGGCAGCCTTCCCTCTCATCCTTTAATAGCCGGTTCATTAAGGCTGCTTTCACAGATGCGGAGCATAAAATTGTTTTCCCACCAGCAGCGGTCTTTAAAAAAAAAAGGTACGACCACGCCCACTTAAGCGGGCCCCGCGCATTTTACAAGTACCTGGTGTGGAGGAGGTAAAATCCTTGTTGCTATTTTAAAGCATTGCATGCCTGGCCCTCCTCCGCTTTTTGTTTGTTTTTGTTGCCCCCCCTTTAACAGACAGGAATCCTAACGGGCTGGAACAATTAGCTGCTGCCCATGGCAGGCGGAGGTGAACCTACATTTTTTCCTCTCTCCCCTCACCGCAGACAGAAGCAATAGAATCAGAGTGCAGGTGGTGGGAACACAGGAAGCAGAACAAAAACCACGTTGGGTGGATCTGCATTTAAGTTGCCAGTGGATTTTAGGGGTCGTGTAAAAGCAGCCAAAGGCATGGCTGAACCCAGCCCTCCACTGTTTGCTAGGCTGTAGCTCTCATCAGCTCCGGCTGGCATAACTAAAGATCATTGCAGCGACATCTGGAAGGCTGCAGTCACCCCTGGTTTACTATAAGAAAAAATGGCCGGAGATGACCTGATGCTTTACTTTCTTTTTCTTGGGCTTAAGGTAGTGAAGCGCTTGGAGACTGACCTGGCGACCCAAGTGCAGAACGTCACCATCCACGACATGAAGTATTCCTTACAGATCTGGTCTGTCATGATGTCTGCCAAAACCAGTGATGGCCAGGTAGGGAACAGACCCGCCCAGGGCATCTGATGCTTGATAACACCAATACCCTTCAAACTGGGCAAGCAGGACAGTTCCAGGGTGCCCGCAGAGGAAGGGAAACAGGAAAACACTTCTGAGTGTTGCAGTAACTCAGAATGGACTTGACGGCACGTTGTCATGGCTGTCAGTCAAAATCACCAGACACAGACATTCAAAACTATAAAAACTTGGACTAGTATTATGTAACACATTCAAGTTTTAACAAAAAACCTAAACATCTGTTAAATATTGACACAATATGTAGGCTGTTCTTTATATTGCTGTTCTTTGTAGCTCTAGTAGTGTTACTTCTAAACTGCAGCTGCTTATAATATTCTTACGATTGTTCCCAAAGTCCCAATGTCTACAGGGACCACAGAAGTGTGCTTCATCCATGAGTGAGATATTTTGATTTCTTCTTCTTCTTCTTCTTCTTCTTCTTCTTCTTCTTCTTCTTCTTCTTCTTCTTCTTCTTCTTCTTCTTCGTCTTCGTCTTCGTCTACTTCGTCTTCCTCTTCTTCCTTTTCCTCTTCTTCTTCTTCCTCTTCTTCTTCCTCTTCTTCTTCTTCTTCCTCTTCTTCTTCTTCTCCTCCTCCTCCTCCTCCTCCTCCTCCTTATCATCATCGTATCTTCAGGAAACACTTTACACATTGCTACAAGATTGGCAAATGTTTGTTAAGCCCAGTGTATTCCTTCTTTTAAAAAAGAAAAAGAAACAAAGGGTACATTAAGAACTGGGGCGAGAACCCTTTGGCTTCCCAGATGTTTTAGGTGAGAGCTGCCCCTAATCCCTTATTATTGGGAGTTCTTAATTATGGTTTCTGTTGAGGTGCCAGACCTTTCCCGGCCTTGCTTTAGGATGTGGTCCACCTGCTGAATATTGGGTGGACTTGTGGGGCTCTCCCTTATTTCACGTGAGCCCAGAGTGCTTGGCAATGGAGCACTATCCTATAAATGCACAGTGCCAGGGGAACAGCATGATTGACAACCAAAAGTTCATTCTCTGAGAGCGAGAGACTACACGCCTAAATCGGGGTGTTGGGGGAGGGGCAATCCTAGTAAGTGTTTAAGTCAGGCTTTGGAATTACTTAAACCAGGTGTGTCTAAACTTCAGCCTTCCTGATGTTTTGGACCACAACTCCCAGAATTCCAAGCCTGCATTGCCAATGACAAAGGACTGTGGGAGTTATGGTCCAAAACATCTGGAGGGCTGAAGTTTAGACACACCTGGTTTAAGTAATTCCAAAGCCTCCATCATCATCACAACTGTGTTGAAGCAAAGGGGGGGGGACTCAAAAAGCCTGCTGTGAAGGTTATTAATTGCCTGACTTGCAAGGCAACAGCTCTTCAGAGAAGGCCCAAAACGTTCTCCCTAGCTCCACACGTCCTCTTATTTTTTGATAATTTAATTACAGAGGCACATCCTCAACAGAGTTGTTGCCCAAATGGCCTTATCGGATGAGGTAGCCTTGAAACTTCGACCCAGCCACAAGCAACCCTGTCTGGCTACTTCCTTATCTCTTTCTTGCTAGGTGCAGAATGTGGGCCTGTTGAATGGCTGAAACAAGTTGTTCTCCTCAGGAATCGCACTGCCTGGAGGCCTTCTGAAGGCCCCTTTTCTCCATTTTTTCATGCAATTTCTTTCTTTCTTTCTTTCTTTTTAAAGCTAAGCACATAGATTGGAGGTCTCTCTGGAATAGGGGGCTGAAGGAATGTCCTCCGTAGGCCAAGTGCATCGCATTGCTGCGAAAGCAAATAGAAAAAAGACTTCAGGAGTAAATGGTCACTTGACATTCCATACTCACAGTGGAGAGAAGCAGGAGGCCCTTGAGGATTATTTGCACCACTGTCTTCTAAGGCCTGTCATTTTGCAGGAGACACAAGCTTTCACGGACTTGCTCGGGGACCATGGGAAGCCCGTGTGGCCATCCTGGGAGCTGCTGAAATGGCTGCTGGGAATGTCTCCACACACCCTTCCAGCCATTGGTAAAGTCTTGTTTTATTTTTCAATATATATATATATATATATATATTTTCTACACGATAAACGCATATATTGCTCATCGCCTGTCATGTTACATATGTCAGTTGCAATTATTTCCCAACATTTCAGCCCATTGTAGTTCATAGCTCCTTTCTTAACTTAGAAGAACATATTTTCATACTTTCACATTTAATTTCCTTTTTATTCCATCAATGTTCTATCTAAGCCACGTGGCAGAGTGGTCAAATGCCTGTAACTGCAGGTAAAACTGTGCTCATGACCTGGGGTTCAGTCCCAGGTAGCCGGCTCAAGGCTGACTCAGCCTTCCATCCTTCCGAGGTTGGTAAAATGAGTACCTAGCTTGCTGGGGGTGGGGACAGGGGATGCATAGCCTGCATACTGTAATTAAAAACTGCCAACCGCCCAGAGACTACTTGAAGTGGTATATAAGCAGAACACTTTTTGCTTTATAAAAGTGTTTTGCTTATATACTGCCCCATACCACTTCAAGTAGTCTCTGGGCGGTTGACAGTTTAATTACAGTAATGCAGGCTACACATTGCACACACACGCACACACACACACACACACACACACACACACACACACCGCAAGCTGTTGGGTACTCAATTTACCGACCTTGGAAGGATGGGAGACTGAGTCAACCATGAGCCTGCTACCTGGGGTTGAACCCCAGGTTGTGAGTTACCTGCCACGAGTCTCCTATCTTTACTCATATCTATTTTCATCTAATACAAAAGATAGAAATAACCAAATAAAATATTGCAATAATCTATCTGATCTTAGCATTATACTTGATCCTAATATTTTAATTCTTCAATAAGCTAAGCTACTTTAAAAAAAACATTTTTTAACTGATTTAATATATCCTTAACAAAGCATATTTACCTATTCCTCTAAGAATTGCATAATTTCAAAGGCCCTCTATAACTAGAGTTAGTGCTTTGTGGGCAGTTATAAAGGGTTTACGTCTTGGTCTATAGATTTACCTTTAAGTATAAAAGGTAGGATGTTTATATTTCAGGCCGGGCTTCCTATTTCCAGGTAACGTTTTACTGCTGAGCTTTTGGACAGACAGACTTCTCTGCTGTTGCCAGATAATATTTTTGATAGATGCTTGCTTTGACCAGACTTTGCTGGTGCTTGCCTTATGGGTAGGTTGAGAGTAAAGATGAGCAAGGAACAAGCCACAAAACCAAAAAGCCAAACAAACTGGGCTGGTTTGTGGTTCACGTCATGGCTCCTTTTTTGGGGGGGGGGGGGGGGATTCCATTTTGCCAGAGCTATCCATCCTGAAAGGAATCAACCCTGGATGTTCGTGGGAAGGACAGATTTTGAAGCTGAAGCTCCAGTCCTTTGACCACCTCCTGAGGAGAGAGGAGTCCTTGGAAAAGTCCCTGATGTTGGGAAAGATGGAAGGCAAAAGGAAAAGGGGACCGCAGAGAATGAGGGGGTTGGACAGTGTCATTGATGCAAACAACATGGATTTGACCAAACTCCGGGAATCAGTGGAAGACAGGAGGGCCTGATGTGCTCTGGTCCATGGGGTGACGAAGAGTCGGACAGGACTGAATGAATGAACAACAACAAAGAAAACATCAAATCATTTTTTACCTCCTTTGACATTTTGTTGGCTTTGGCACAAGGGGATATCCACCCACCCCTTTCCCACGCCCCCCTCACCCTGCTCCTCCTGCCCCTGCTGCACTTGCCGTCCTCAGAGGTGTTGGACGCTGCTTCCCTGCCAGGAGCGGGGCGCTGCTTTTTCCCGTGCGCCCTCCTGTCAGATGGCTGTTGGGGCATATGCTCAGAGGCAGTGCCCGTCTTCCCTGCCAGGAACCAGATGCTACCTCTGACCAAGCTCCTGCGACAGGGGCAGTGGAGGAGGTAGAGGCGACAGGAAGAAATAGATGTTGTCCATCCCCACTCCCCCTCCACTGGGCACAAAGTGGAAAAATTAACCACTAACAGGTTCCTTTTTCTTGAAGGGTGGTGGTTGGTTCATGCTCATGTTCAGTTGAGAGTAATTTTGTATGTAATCCTGCCTGGGACCAGAAGATGTCACTAACGCTTAGGACGAGCTCAGAGGATGCTAAGAATTGACTCCTAGGGAAGAGGGTTTTGCTGCCTCTTTGGCAGTTACTTCGCGTCCTACCTTGTTCCGCGATTACGTTTGTACTGTGACCGCGTTGTTCACAGTCCCGTGGTTTTGTCCCTGTTCAGTCCCTGTTTCCGTTTACTCATGGGCGTGATTACTTGTCTCATGACAACTGTTACTTCACGGTCTTGTTCCGTGACAAATTCTGAATTTGTCTTGCTTTTTTAAGCCTTTTTAAAAAATATCGTAAATAAAACTTTTTCGATATTTCGATGTACTGGTCTTCCGGGATTTACATGTCAATGCTACAGAATTTTCAGTACTTTCTTCAGTAAACATTTGCGCTGCATGGTGTTTCCCATAGGGAAACTAATGTCGAATGCCGCTTCAGCCGCTGACCACTAGGTGGACACTGGTTGTTCCATGACATTTGCTACCCCACAGTCCCTTGTCTTGGAACAGGAACCGGGAACCAACCGTGACAAGAGAATTCCCCAGCCCAGGGGCAGGTATGGCTTGTCACGCTCTGTTTCCCAGTTCCGGGGGCATGGTCAAGACAACTTTTTGCTGCCACGCTATGGACGTGAAGTTTTTTCTGTACCGGTCCCAAGCGGGAGAGCAAGGAGGGACGAACGGGACGTGAAGTAACTGCCTTTTGTGTCACGGGAAACCTGTCTGGAAATGAGAAACCATGGTTGCACCACCAAACCTGCAAAGGCCAGGTCAGATACTCACTAAGAATTGTGTGAAAAGCTACATAATGATAAGAGATCATTTCCTAAATATTGCAGCTTACTCCCGAAACGGTTGCTTGCCTCTAACTAGTCTTTCTCTGTGTGTTGTGTTCTCCCCAACCCCTTAAGCGCTAGGAATAGGTGAGAAGTTTCTGAAATATACTCCAAAACAGAATGCCAGGCTCGCCGCCAAAGCGCAGAAGCTTCAGGCCGAGATGGTGAATTTACTGGGGGATGACGGTGTGCTGTTATATCCTTCCCATCCGGTCATAGCTCCGAAACATCACACCCCCTTGGCAATGCCTTTCAATTTTGCCTACACAGGTAAGTGATCCTCATCGTTTTCAGTACTCACAGCACATTTCTCTGTACACAGTCATTGACCGAGCATGTGCATTGAGAAGGACGGGTTCCTGTCCCAAAGAGGCTACAATCTAAAATTTGACACAGGAAGAAGAGGGGAAAGGGAAGGAAATAGAGACGGAATTAATAGGGGAGTCATTGGCTGCCATTATAGTGACCTGAGGCTGCTGTTTTCAGATGGAGGTTTTTAAGCAAAGAATGAGTTACCGCAGGGTAGAGAAACATTGATCATGATGGTGAATTTTGCCTTCAAATGAGCCATTTTAGCTGTGTTCTTGTTGTCTTTCATGTGGACATCTTAGACGAAGTCACATCTGGTAGTACAGTAATCCCCTGCCTATTGCGGGGGTTAGGGACCCAACCCAACCCGTGATAATGGAAAATTTGTGATATGCAGATGCTGGGTCGGGTCAGGAGTTTGGGGGGGCTATCTGGGGCCTCTTACACTTACCTGAGGCCTTGCGCTGCCCCGAACGGGCCTTCCCAGGCCTGTCGGAGGCCCCAGAAGTGGCTTTCGGTGATCCAGAAGGCACTCATGGTTTGCCGGAAACCACTTCTGGGGCCTCCGACAGGCCTGAGAAGCCCGTTGGAGGCCTGTTCGGGGAAGCACCAGGCTTGGGGTAAGTGCAGGAGGCCTCAAACAGGTCCATGCAGCTTAAGAACATAAGAAGAGTCATGCTGGATCAGGCCAAGGACCTATCTAGTCCAGCTTCCTGTATCTCACAGTGGCCCCACCAGATGCTTCTGGGAGTGCAAGAGACTCAATATCTGTCTTCTGATACCACTCCCCTGCATCTGGCCCTTGAAGTAGCCCAGTTAGCTTACCCCAGGGGGCCTTGCCTTTCATATATTGCGGTCCCACAATGCACCGGGACCGCAATATATGAACCCGCCAAATGGCGGGGGAACCACTGTACTCTTTGCAGATAGTCCTGGGGACCTGGGTTTCCTCTAAGACAGGCATGACCAAACTTTGGCCCTCCAGATGTTTTGGACCACAACTCCCACAGTCCTTTGCCATTGGAAACACAGGCTTGGAATTCTGGGAGTTATGGTCCAAAACATCAGGAGGGCCGAAGTTTGGACATGCCTGCTCTAAGATCTCACAATTCTACCACTTCTAAATTACTATGACTATTGGGAATTTCTGCTAGCAGAAGTAAGGTGGCCGTTCCCAAACTTATGGTTATTCAAAGCAAGAGTGAATACTTTGAATATGTGTAATGAAATCAGAATAGCAGTGTACACTGACTGCTGCCAGGAATCTGTAACAGAAGGCCCAATGGGTGGCTGCTGTGGGTGGGTGGCTGCTGATAGCCTCACACACTACTCTTCTATGACAAAGGAAGACACAAACCACCTCATGTTCCTATTGGTCTCTATCAGTGACAAACTGCATGCCCTTGTGGAGCAGCTCTCCATAACTGTGGAGTCAAAATAACCAACCTCATAAGCTCGTTGACCCTCCATATTATTCCCCCCCCCTTCCTTCTGTGCTTTGTCCTCCTTTTAGCCATCTTCAACATCCTGGGTTTACCCGTGACTCAGTGCCCGCTGGGCTTGAACAAAGATGGCCTCCCGCTGGGCATCCAGGTGGTGGCTGGACCCCACAACGACCACTTGACGCTGGCCGTGGCACGATACTTGGAGAAGGCGTTTGGAGGCTGGGTTCCCCCCGGCACGTCTTAGCGCGGCTTCCCTGGGATTGGTGGCTGCCGGAACCTGAAGACCACCCTCCTCGCAAGAGCTCTGATTTGCCTTCCCTTGCGATCCAGAGGGACTCACATAATGTCACGAACCTCTCTTCCATGTTACATGTTCCCTCCCATAAGTTGGGGGGGGGGGCTTAGTGGCACCTTCCTTCTTCCTGCTCCCTTTCTGATTAGCCAGTAACCACGAGAACCTTGGGCAGGACGATTCTATCTTCTTCTTCTTCTTCTGCTTCTTCTCAGGGAAATTTGACTTGGGCAATCATTGCTTTTGACGCGGGACAGTCTGATTGTGAACTGGGAGAAGGGGCAATGTTTGTTTTTAGTCTTGACGAAGGGCCTTGGCTGGACAGAAGTCTTCCTAAGGACCTTGCTGCCATTATTGTAACTTTTTAAGACCACACCAGAGCCAAAGGGCAGCTAAGGGACACTTATTCTCTTCCTGAGATGTCATATGGGAGGCTCTTCCCACCACTCCATAATTTGGGCAGAAGGCCGAGACCAGTCAGAGAGAGAGAGAGAGAGAGAGAGTTCCATCTTACAATCCCACCATCTCGTGGACTCCTTCTATAGCTGGGCTTGGTGTTTCCAGTCTCTGACCTTTGATTTGTCATGTGGTGTGAGATTTGTAGCTGACTTTTTCACGGCCTGTGGTTTTCCAAGATGTTTTGGGCTTCCTCTTGCATAATCTGGCCCATTATGGTTGAGGAATCGGAGCGTTGGGAGTCCAAAATATCGGGGGACCCAGTGTTGAGAACCACTGGGGTAGATCCCCGTTTTACTTCTTGGCTGACGCACTGGAAAAATCAGGGGCAACCGTTTGTAAGAAAGGGTCGTTGAAGTAATTGCACCCAGATACCTTCCTCAGACCTAGTCGGACGACAGGAAGTCTTCTTTGAGCTGCGAGACCCAGTCTCTCTGGGTTGGGGGGGGGAAGGTCTTTTATTCTTTACTGCTGCTAATTAATCCTTAACTGCATTCCATAATGACCCTTGATCAGGTGCACTGAAGCACTGGGCGCATCAGCCATGCCGCATGCGCTCATTGAAACAAAGGGTATGCTCTTGGCGCTGCTGTGCAAAAAGAACACAACAGATTATCTGTACCCGTGGTTTTGTAGTGTCATCGTTCTTCATCTCATCCTTAAGCACCTTTGACCAGAATCGAGCACTTTTAATTGCCTTGAAGATGGCGACCCATGTGTCCTTGGATGCGAGACCTAAGGGGACCACTAGTTAAGTGAAGAGGCTGTACTCTTTTCCCCCCCCAAGTGTCAGGCATGAAGATGCAAGAAGAGAGTGCAGAACGCTTTCAAATAAATGGGCTGCCCACAAAATGTGTCTGTAATAAATATGCTTTTAAAATTCTGCATTTTGAGTTGCAAAATTGGAAACGTGTTCCACGTGTGGTGCATAATTTTGCAGTCCTTACCACAGGCCTGTATGGAAACCAGTGTCATGAGAGCCACTGCCTGAAGCCGCCCGGTGAGAACAGCAAGGAGCAATCCCCAGGCTACTGTGTTGTAGGGGAGCCTTGTTTTGCAACCGAGTTTTCAGTTCTTTGCTATTTTTTGCTTTTTGAGGGGGGGGGGAGAGAAAGGTGCTGCAAAGCAGAAGCTTCAACCTGTGACTTGTGAGTGCACTTAATTGGGAGAAAGGTGGAATATAAATGAATGTGTGAATCATGGTGAGGGTTACTCACCTCTGCTTTGGCAACTCGCTTTTTCTAGCATGTCTTTGCCACCCTGTAGACAAGAAACTGTCTTCTTAAAAAGGGGACCAGAGAGTGAGATGGTTAATGATGCTGAATTCCTCGAGGTGTGGTATGTGAGTACTAGAGATGGGCACAAACTGGAAAACTTATGGTTGATGGTTGGTTTTTCCAGTTTGTGCCGGGGCGTAGTGGTGGGAACAGGTAGCCAGAGGGTGCCCCCGGTAGCAGGCTGGGAAAGGTCGGTAAAATGAGTACAGGCTCTCTGGCATCCCCTTTTGCCGAAGCAAACGAAGCACCAAAGGGGGGGGGGAGTTCGGCATTTCCTTTTGCTTCGGTAAAACAGGATCCCTGAACAAACCCCTTTTGCAAACGAAGCCCCAAAGGGGGGGGGAGTTCGTTTCCAGGGCTGGTGGTGGTGGTGGTGTTTGTCCAGGTGGTGGTGGTGGTCCATGGTTCATTCCGTGCCCATCTCTAACCGAGTACCCCTTTAAAGTCTTTAGCCACCGTTTAGTTGAATGGCGAAGACAGGGAACAGAGAAGTCCCTATACAGTGGAGCTTCATAAAACAGATTGTATAACATAAAATCTGTACAACATAAACAATTCTGGAGATGGGGAAATTTGCTTAACAGAATCGCCTATGGGGCAAATCCGTACCACATAAAAATGGTCATGATTAGGGATTACTTCATTTGCAATGCATTCCTATGGGAAATTTGTATAAAGGAAAAAATATTCTTAACATAATTTCATTTGAAACAAATTAATTCCGTTATACAAGGTACCAGTGTACATTGGCTCAGAGAAATTCTATGATGTGTCCTCTCAGTCAAAGGCCAAAGAACATTAAACATGGCCGGCTAAATGGTCCAAGTCAAAAGTATCAAAGGGTTACACCACACGCCTGGATATCATAGGGCAGTGATGGCGAACCTTTTAGAGACCAAGTGCCCAAATTGGGATTCAAAACTCACTATTTTTTCACAAAGTGCCAACACAGCAATTAAACCTGAATACAGGTGGCTGTGAAGGGGCCATGTCGGGTGCCACAGAAAGGGCTCCGAGTGCCACCTTTGGCACCCGTGCCATAGGTTCGCCAACACTGTCATAGGGATTCCTGGGCGCCAAGCATTAATTTTCCATTGATGTTATAAGAAAGCAAGGTGGTTGCAGAGGATTTTCCCAATGGCCATGCTGGTTCTTTTTTGTGGTCTTTGAAGACACACGTTGGGGTTCCGCTGCACCTGCGGAGAGCCACTAGGAATCTGCCAGTAAATCTTGTTCATTTGCCTGTGGATCTCGTGTGCACATGCATATCATTCCTACTAAGCTGAAACTGAACGCTGACTCCACAACCCTGCAGCCAACCAGTGCAGGTCCAGAATGGAAGGACACATCCAGGCATTCAAGAAAGGGGTATTTCAAAGCATGAGTTATCTAGGGACAACTCAAGCCCATCTCTTTGGCTGTAACTGTCTATGGAAAAAAACTGAAGTGTCAACTGTAGAGGGCAATAAATTGAAAGCAAAGCACAAAAAAGAAAAGTATTCTGCTTATATACCGCCCCATGTCACTTCAAGTAGTCTCTGGGCGGTTTACAGTTTAATTATGCAGGGTACACATCCCCCCCAGCAAGATGGGTACTCAATTTACTGACCTCGGAAGGATGGAAGGCTGAGTCAACCATGAGCCGGCTACCGGGGATTGAACCCCAGGTCGTGAGCACAGTTTTACCTGCAGTACAGGCATTGAACCACTGCGCCACGAGGCTCAGTAAAATTAAATTAATAATACTTTTGCTTGGGCAAAATAGGATCCCTGAACAAACGTGTTTTTTCAACTTTTTACAAAGGATGTCCCCCATCCTTGTTTCAAGATCTTGTCCATGAGTCTCCATGATGTAGGGTTGGAAGGGTCCCCGGGGATCATTTAGTCTGAATCCTGAGCAAAGGGGGCTGTGAGAAAGGTCAGTGACAAAGGATTCCCTTGGCATGATGGATTTGTTCTCATTTCAGAATACAAACCCCCCCAAAATGTCAATAATTCTCCAAGCAGTATTGTGGGAGTTGCAGCCCACAGACATAACTCTCTAGATCACTAGATTTCACCTTCTCTCACACAGAGAGGAGGTTTTTAGGTTCATTTCCCTCCAAGAATTCTGTGTTCCTACCATCAGCTGCCTTCTCCAACCTTTGCCTTCTGTGCATGTTTTAACGAAAGACGCCATCTGCTTCTTGGGTGTTCTAGTTCTTTGGGAAGATGTTGTTAATGTTTGAAAAGGAGGAGGAGAACCTTAGAACTCCAGAGCTGGCAGGGACCGGATGGTTCATCACCCCCCCCCCTGCAGGAGGCCCACTGGGGAATTGAACTCCCAAACTTTGGCTCTCCAGGCAGATACTGAAACCACTGAGCTATCCAGTCGTTGGTTTCCAGTGCCCTTCATGCCCAGGAAGTCAACCCACAGAAGCCATGACATGAACTTGGCATTTTGCTCTTTCCAGATGTGAAAATTTCCCAGGGGTGTTTCTAGATAAACAGGCTGTATGTGGTTGAGATAAAGATTCCTTTGATACCTCAATGACTTTTCATTGATACAGAACGTTTAATTATTTGGGGGCAATTTTGGGTGCTGAAGGATATGCCACACTTCAAATTGCTTCTGTTCTCACTAGGATAACCAATGGATAGCTCTCCTCTGTCATTAACAGCACCTTCTTTGTTTCTTTTAAAATATATATATATATATGTTTCCTTCAAGTGACATGGCACTGAATAGATACTGCTTGATCGGTTGGTTGGTTGGTTGATTATGATCAGATAAAGATTAGTAACAGAAGTAATAATGGGGATTCTTACAAACAAATTAAATATACACTATGTACGATAAACTCTTAAATATATACATTTCAGGTAATAAGCATAACACGTTTAAGGCATAATTGCTGACTGACAGCTTAATATAGCAACTTGTGGATCTGCAGGGCATATTTGACAACATGCGAAATTTCAAAAATATAAATCAAAAATCGGAGGAGAGACCCTTCCACTGCTGATACCGCTCTCCCTTTTCCTAGAGGTAAAGGCTTATTGGAGAAATAAATGCTGAACATACCCAAAGATTTGAGGATTTTTTCCCCTCAGAAAGAGCCTCCAGGAGTCTACGAGAAATAAACCACACAACAGGGCAGAACAGAACATCCGACGGTAACCCCTGGTTGACAGGACGTTCTCCCGGCCAGCAGTGACCAGCTTGACTTCTTTGGGAAGGGTCCAAGCCCAAGACTTCCCCCTCCTCAGCCCGAAGGAAGGCAGTCCGAGCCATTGCCCTGCCTCTGATGCAGAGGGGAGGTCTGGGGGACGACAGGGGCCACACCAGGGCCTCCCTCCCTGCCCCTCCGCTGAAGGGAAAGCGCCTTTCTGGTTCCAGCAGCAGATTCTTCCAGCGAGTCCATTGGGGTGATCTTGCTGTTCGGGGCCTCGACATCCATCAAAGCCTGTCAATTAAAAAGAAGAGTGAAGTAAGACTGCAGACCTTAACCCTGCCCCCCCCGGCTCTTGAGTCCCCAAAGCAACCCTTTCTATGACCTCTCTCTGGATACTGGCCAGGGACGGTCCCCCCCCCCCGGAGAGAAAACATCCTGCTTACCCCGGAAAAGGCAGATTCCAGTGAAGTCCTCTGGTGCAGTTCCTCACGCTTTGTCGGAGCTCGGTGCTGCAGCAAGACAATTGCGCAGCAGGTCAGAAATTGAATCCACAAGAGCCCCACTGGATGAACGTAGGACTCCAGGGATTGTATTCCTCATTTGTACCCCCCAAAAAAGCTGGGAGCACGTCAGGAAGTCAACCAGCACCTCCCATCCTTTGCTCACCAGGGACCTCTGTGCACAGGAAGCCTCTCTTGCACCTTGGCTTGGCCATCCCTGTCGTTGCCTCAGTTGTGATGGGGAGGAGAACTCGGGGTTTGTAAAGGGGCCAAACTAGGGCAACCCTCCCTAGAAAACAAATCAAGGTCAGCCTTGACAGTTTTAAGAAAGGATTGGCCAAGTTCATGGAGAACAAGGGTATCAGGGGCTATCACGATGGATGCCTCAGGACCACCTCCGGGTTGGAGAGAGAGAGGCAGCATATCTCTCAATGCCATTTGCAGGGAATGGTAAGCAGGTGAAGACATCTGCTTGGGAAGACCCTGAAGCAAATGGTGAGCCGCTGTGTGAGACAGAAGGCTGGACTGGATGGGCGGTGGCCTGTTCCGGCAAGGCTGTTCTTATGTTCTTATGTAAGGTGTACTGCTGATATACCTCCCCATAGCACTTCAAGCACTCTTGTGGGAGGGAGAGGTTTACAAGTTAATAATGGAGGCTACACATTGCCCTCCCCCACACACCTTGCAATCTGGGCACTCAATTTATCAATTTTAGAAGGCTGGAAGGCCGAGTGAACCTTGAGCCAGCTGCCTGGGATTGAAATCCAGGCCATGAGCATGGTTTTGGCTGCCGCACAGCTGTATCGCCACTGTGCCCACGAGGCCCCTTATCCCTCTCCCTAAACTGAGAAAAGTGTACCTTTCAGAGTCAATGGCTACACCGGCCAGGGACACGTCAGGGCTGGTTCTGCTGCTTCCTGGCAGTTCATCCACAAGCGAATCCTGGAAATTAACAGGAAGAATGAACTAGAATTGCTCACCCAGAAGCCTCCTTGTTTCCTTAGACCAGTGGTTCTCAACCTGTGGGTCCCCACATGTTCCTGGACTGGAACTCCCAGAAATCTTGGCCAGCTCCACTCATGATGAAGACTTCTGGGAGTTGCAGTCCAGGAACATCTGGGGAGTCACAGGTTGAGAACCACTGCCCATAGACCAAAAGGATGGTTTAACTTCAGAAGTTGGCTTCTTTCTTAAAAACAAGGGATGCCTCTCGCGTTAGAAGACCTCCGCAAGTGTTGGGAGTGGTTGTTAGGGCGATGGGAGCAAATGGGGTTGGAAAAAGATGCCCCACTGGGAGAGAAACCAACCTTTCATCCTTATCCACGAGGCTGAGATGCTTGGTCTTCTTCTTTTTCTACTGGTGGTTTCTCAACACCACCATCACCACCACCCCGGTAGTTCCATGTCGTGGTCCTCCTGTTCTCCACGAGGGTCTTGCGCTTCCTTTTCCCTGGGCTATTCTCCTCCTTCCCCAGAGATGTTGAGATGAGAAGAAGGGAGAAGAGGTGAGCAACGGCAGGTGTTCGAGCCCCACTGGAGGACGGCAGGGCGCACCTGTTTGGGGTCCAACCTGGCCGCTTCGTGCACAACCCTAGAGGTGCCTGCACAGCAGAAGGCCAGGCATTTTCTCCCAATGTCCTGGAAGAGAGGAAGGAGAGCAAAAAAATTAACGCTGAGAAAGGTACTAGCGATTGTTGGAGATCTTAGTCTGCCTATCCCAATCCCCCTCCCCAACAGAGCAAGTTAAATATAGAGTCAGAGTTTTTAAAAATATTTTTATTGATTTCTATACAAAATACAAAATACACATACAAAAGATTAACATAAGACTAAACAACAGTGCTCCCCTCCACCAGCAGGACCTTTTAATTGATATTATTCCTTATAATCCTCCCTTCCAGGACTGAATTGATTGTTGCACTGGAACTTTACCCTTATTTCTTACAAGCATATATTCAATAAATCTACCCCATATATCATTAAAAAATATCTCGTTTTAACTCTCCTTTTTTAATCTTTACATTACACGTCAATTTGTCCTTTAAGGCGATATTCCAAACTTCATTATACCATTTGCTCATAAATAATTCATAATTTCCCTTCCAATTCCTAGCTATAATTAATCTAGCCGCTGTCAAAAGATTAGTAATCAACTCTCTAGTTTTACAGTCATAATCTATCTTAATGATTATTGACAATAAAACAATTTCTGAATTGGGCTCTTATCTACCTTTCAAATATACCACTTAATTCTTTGAAAACAGATCTCCAAAAATGTTGTACCTTTTCTCATTCCCACCACATATGAAAATATGTACCAACATCCTTACACATTTCCAACAAATCTTAGAAAAATTACCATTTATTTCATTCAATTTCACTGGTGTCAAATACCATCTTAAACCTATTTTTAAAAAATTATTTTATTCTCACTGACACAGATCTAAGTATTTTCATTCTCCATATTTTAGACCAACCTTCCTTATCTATTTCTTTTTTAAAAAATTGCTCTCAAACTACCTTCAATCCTCTCCCCTCATTTTTTCATTTTCCTCTAAATCCAAACGCATCTTATATTTCACTCACACTGCCTTTCACTACATCTTCTTTCATACAACACCCAAGGACTGTTCATATTTTGTATATTCTCTACATTTATTATGTTTCTTAATCCAATGTCCATTTTTCTAACTGCACATAATTAAACCATGAGATATTCCTACATTGCAGAACTTATTTCGTTTGTTCCTTCGATCTCATTTGATCCACCCAGTCCTTCAAGCTAACCACTTGTTTTTCCCTAAATAATTTTATAAAAGCTTTTACATTTGCAGAGGTAGAGTTAATTTATAATAACTTCAGAAAAAGCCTGTATTATTACAGACTTTGTTACTTCAGCAGTAACGAGTCAAAACCGTAACATAAGAGTGAAAAATAAAATAATCATTTAATTTTATCTTTACCCAAAATTTTATCTAAATTAAGTAAACCATCCCCTGGAGCTGGATGGCATGGATTGCAAAGGTTTTAGGATTAAGGCATCCCTGCCCAGTCAGGCAAGGGAAAAGGGAGGCCATTTTGTGTCTTCTGCTCTAAGGGGGAACATTTTCTTGCAACTGAAAATCAGGGCACAAGCAGCCCTGTATCATGTGTTTGTTTTATATGATTTCTTGCGTTGTTTTTTACCCTGGGGTTATTGTGTTTTTTAGGATTGCCATTGCCGGTTAGCACTAGCTTTGTATAGTGCTTGTTTATTGACTATTTTTATAATTTATGTTTTACTTATTTCTTTTTTATTAGTATTCTTTAAATTACTGTAAACCTCCTGCAGTTCCTCATGGAAGACTGGCGATATCCAAGTGTATAAATACAAGCCTTAAAGACCTGGCTTTTCTGTGAGGCATTGGGCGACAGTTAATTTTTTTTTTCCCTGCCCCGCCATCACGCCAATAATTATTTCTATTCTTTTTCTTTTTCCTTTTATGGTCTTACAATGACGTTTTATTATGATGATTTCCTTTGTCCATTTTTATTGTTACTGTTATTATTGTTTCCTTTGTTTTGTATTTTTGTTGTAAACCGCCCGGAGTTCCTCCGGAAGATGGACGGTATATAAGTATTAAAATAAATAAATACATAAAATACATAAATACATAAATAAATTTCAGGCAAAAATCATAGAAAAACAAAACAAAACAAAAGACACAAACATGTGGCACCTGAAAGACTATCATATTTTAATGTAACGTTTCATGAAAATATATTCATTCATCATTGGCATCCTTCTTCAGTCTCGAAAGACTATGGTATCATGCCTGGAGTAGAAATCCTAAAAACAACACCTGGTGTGACTAAATAGACCAATTCGGGAATGGCAGTCTCTACCCCACTGGGGGCAGATGTATTCTGTTTCCTGCCTGGTCCTCGAGTTTCGTTCTTTCCATGCCTGCCTCTTTTCCTCTGCCTGTTGGACAAATGCCTCTTCAAATTTTTGGAGACCATGCTGTATCTCTTGCCTCCAGACAGTGCGATCGGAGGTCAGGGTTTCCCAACTGTTATGGAAAAGAAGTAAAGATAGACCAAACCCCAAGACATTTCATATTGGGAAGAATCCTGACCCCAACTTTAAAAAAGAATATATATATATATATATATTTCCTGTTTGGCCTTGTAAATTTTTGTTTCAAATTTGAAAATGTTTGGGTCTCTTTTTAAGTTAAACAATCCTCTGGCAACAATTGTTTTATGAGTGGTAGCAATTTCCATCTCCTTGTGTTTAAATAGAATGGATGCTTGCTGGGCCTAGCCTTAGTTAATTAATAATATGGCTTGGGTCTCTTTTTAAGTTAAAAAACAACATCTCCATGGCTGTATTAAATGCCAAGATGATTTTCTTCTTTAAAAAGGTGTGCTGGGCAGGTCACTTGGACCAGGACTGATTCTTTCTTCACCAGCCTTTGGTTAAAACAAATAGAAACAATTAAAATAAACCTACTTTTCAAGTCCCTTGAATTGATCTTGATATTCTTCCCACATTCAAAAAATGAGTCTTTCCCTCGCATTAACAAAACAACAAGAACAAATACAAACCTGAATGTAATCAGTTGGGCTTGTAGTAGTACATTTCTCTATTTTTATTTTTAAACATGTGCTTGTAGTCTCTTGGTTGTCCATTCCTACGTGACACCCCCCCCTCCAAAACAACCCCTCTGAGCCTTGTGGCGCATTGGTTAAATGCCTGTACTGCAGGTAAAACTGTGCAGGTAAAACTGTGCTCACGGCCTGGGGTTCAATCCCGAGTAGCAGGCTCAAGGTTCATTCAGCCTTCCATCCTTCTGAGGTCAGTAAAATGAGTGCCCAGCTTGCTGGGGAGGCAATGTGTAGACTGCATAATTAAACTGTAAACCGTCCAGAGACTACTTGAAATGGCATGGGGCAGTATATAAGCAGAACACTTTCCTTTTATATGACCCTTTTACCCAGCCCCTTTCCTGGAAAACCCCTGCTTATGGGGTGGCCCTTCTCTTCCCATCTCTTGGCAGGAGGTGTGTGGGGTGGGGACAGGAGGCTGGCAGGCAAACTCAGCAAGAACCTGGGGCTTGTGTCCTTGGGTGCATCAGTTGTGTGTGGGCTGCTGTGACGACCTACCCACTGGGATGGCCATTTCCCCGGTGGGGGGCATTTGGGGATGGCCAAGTCCCTTTTCTCACTGCAAAAGATCTCTCTCAAGCACCCTTTGGAGCCTCGGGTTCCTTTCCCTTTGGAAACATGGACACAGTTCTGTCCATCCTGCACCAGTCCAGACCTGCTCCTTCCTCTCCAGAGTTTCCCCTTCTACTCTTTGCATCACCTCTGAGCTTTGTCTAGCTATTTTGAAAGCCTCCATCTTGGCTATTTTGTTTCGTTTATTTTATTTTTTTTAATCCTCCAC
The DNA here is from genome assembly GCA_037367245.1 of Phrynocephalus guinanensis. NCBI lineage: Eukaryota > Metazoa > Chordata > Lepidosauria > Squamata > Agamidae > Phrynocephalus > Phrynocephalus guinanensis. The sequence continues at coordinate 6,067,782 of CM074748.1, read as the reverse complement.
AATTCAAGCAGAAGTAGGTCCATAATTTGAATGTTTGTTTGTTTGTTTGTTTCACTTTTTAAAAATATTTTTGCCCTGCCTTCCTCCTGAAAAACTACCCAAGGAAACACACAGTACTTAACACTAACAACGGTAACAGGTGTGCAAATACTAAAAAAGGATGCAACAAATACCGCTCCGAAAATGCCAAGCAATATAAACATCAAGAACACATTCAAAGCAGTAAGGGGCATCACACAATTCCTTTGTAACCTCTACTTGGGCAGACAGCCCCTCCCTTCATTAGCAAAATGGACCTTGACACATAGCAAAGAAAGTGTGTTTTCCCCACTTCTGGCGACCCTTTTCTTTGGGCCTTTTCATACGACCCCCAAACTCCGCGGCAAATGGCTCCCAGCTCTGGAGCTTAAAATTATTTCCCCACCAGCTCCGGAGTTTACAGATAATTAAGTGCGACCACACCCACCTAAGCGCGTCCCAGCGCACTTTTCATGTACCTGCTCTCTGGAGGCGAAAATTCCTGATGCGGATATAACAGTAGTGACTGCCGGGCTCTCCTTGCTTCTGTTTGTTCTTTTTTTGCCCCCCCCCCTTTTAAGAGATCTGAATGCAGTGCTGGAAGCAAAGCGAGATGGCAGAACGGAGGTGAGCGGCATTCTTTTCTCCCTTTTTTTCTCCCTCCCCTCATGCAGCCAGCAGCCAGGAGTGCGGAGGGGGTGGGAACGCAGGAACAGCGACAAACCCCTAAGATCTCTGGTCCGAATTTAAGTGGCCAGCAGATCTTAGGGGTCGTGTGAAAAGTCCCATTGATGAGAGAAAAGTGACCAGAAACCAGGCTGGAGAGAAGAAACTACCAGGCACATGGACGGATACTTCCACCCCCCCCCCCCAATTTAACTCTGGCCAAGGGCTGTCAAGAGGCAAGAAAGGTGCCCATACCTGCCCTCGCCATTGCCCACCAACCCTCCTGGTCACTCATCCTGAAGGCTCTCCAGATACTTCTGAGACCCATGGCTGAAAATAGTCGCACTTAGAGGAATGGCTTGAACTAGCACCTCTTAGCAACTTGAGGCGCTTTTACACGACCCCTAAGATCCGCTGGCAACATAAATTCAGACCAGAGATCTTGGGGGTTTGCTCCTCTTGCTGTGTTCCCACCCCTCCACACTCCCTTGCTCCTGTCTGCGTGAGGGGAGGGGGGAAGGGAGAAAAGAATACAGGCTCCCCTCCCCTCTGCTGTCTGTCCGGAGCTGCCCCAGGAAGCATTCCAGTCTCTAAAAGGGGCGGGGGGGGCAAAAAACAAACAAACAGAAGGCAAGGACAGCCCGGCACTCACTGCTTTGCAATCCGCATCAGAAATTTTTCACCTTCGGAGACCAGGTACTTGGAAAATGCACTGGGATGTGCTTAGGTGGGCGTGGTTGTACTTAATTTTTTGTAAAGTCCGGAGCTGGTGGGAAAACAATTTTAAGCTCCGCATCTGGGAGCCCTTTGCCTCGGATTTTAGGGGTTGTGTAAAAGCGCCCTTGGTCGGAGTGCAATTGACGAGTAGCCCTAGAGTTGCGTGGAACCCTATTGCTGCAGCAACCACGGAAGGAGGCTGTTTTTGCATGACGGCTAGCCAGCATTCCCAGGGCTCTGTGGGGTCATGTAGGCTGGGCTGCCAACTGCTTTCCTGGCCCGGCTCCTGTGCCTACAAGCAGCATTCTGGCTAGGAGCAAGGCTTCTTTTCAGAACATACCTGCCAAGTTGCCCAAGGATCCGGTTCCCTTCACACAAACGCCAAAGGCCACCTCCTCTCGGCTTCCCTTCTCAGCCTCCTGGGCCACTTTGCTCTCCTTTTCCATATTCTTTTGTAAGATTAATCCCCAGCATCTCCCAGAAGGAAGGTTCCTGAGACAGCAGGGGTTCATCTTGGATATCTGAGTTGGGTTGAGAAGCCTGCCCATCTTTTCCCCACCGTGGCTGACAAGGACCAGAGATGGTCCCCTGGGTTTGGTGGAAGCAGGACTATCAGCCCAGCCAGTTGGACAGCCAACCTCCAGAAACTGCCAGGTCTCTTGTGTAACAGTGGCAATAAGAAATATAATTCATTATATCTCATATTATCTTATTAAGCTTACATTTCTCTGTACTGAGGAGATGTGTGTCAAGAGAGAGAACCTTTCTCGTAAATTACACAGACCTCTTGATGTAACTACCTACAGTAGCTCACCACAAACATCCTTTCTTCCTGTAAGTTTGCTATATTAGAACATAACTGTTATCTGCTTTCTTCATTAAGAATGTGTGCAAATATGTCAGGTAAAGAGGAAGTGTTTGTTAACTGAAAAACATCTAATTTTCACGTGAACAGTCTGGAATGATATTGTGTCCTTAGTCTTCACAAGGTATAAGAAGGCTGGGATCTGTCTTGAAAATTGTCTTTCTGCACAGACAGACCCGGATGTACATTCGTGAATAAACCTTTCTCAAAACCTGACAACCCAGTGTCAGCCTATCTGTCAATCTGTCTCTGAAGCCTGCAAAGGCTTTGCCTATTGCAGTCTAGAATTGTTTGTGGGTAACACTTGTCTCTGTGAGAAGGATGGAGACCCCTTTAACCCCATTTTGCATCCCAGGTCTGGATCTTTCCCACACCTTAGATCACACGGTGGTAGACACATTATTGAAGGGCATGTGACTTAGGTTTTTTTTTTTGTGAAAAGAAGCCTTCTCAGTTTTGGAAATGAGGCCAACCAGGAACAGCCTGGATCCGGCCTGACCAATCCAGGGGTTTAGACTTGAAGAAAGATGTAACTGTCTTTCCAGTCGGCCTTTGAATGTGGGATGGGAAGAATGTGAGATGGCAAGAAGAATGAGTAAAATAATCCCACTTTAGATTACTCTTAAGGAGTAGAGGAAGTGTTAATTTGCTCATATCCTGAGGTGGCTTGTTTATTAAGCCACTTCACAATATCAGAAATTGCAACCAGAAGCAGCCAGATCAAAGACAGTTGCTTGATCTGATTTGCCATTTGGATGTGAGGATTCCAACCATAAATAAATAGTCCCCACCAGCCCACTTCAAAAGAGCCTGACTGGTTACATCCTAAGTAAAGTTGTGTTCCCTGCTATCTATACAGCCAAATCTTTTAAGAGCATTATGTAAAACAGTAACAATTCATCGCCATTATCAAAGGCTAGAAAAGTCCCTTTACTTGGACAACAACACCCAGAATCCACCCCCCCCCCCAGCTAGTAGTGATCTGCTGTTCTCCATGGTCTTTTGAGAAAGGAACTTTCTTCTTCAGCCAAATGGTTCCCTTGGTAGCTCTATTCAACACTGGTTAGACCTCACGTGGAGTGTGTCTAGTTTTGGACACCCCAATTCAGGAAAGATGCTGACAAATTGGAACAAGTTCAGAGAAGGATGATGTGGATAACCAGAGGGCTGGAGTCCAAGCCGTACGAGTAAATATGGTACTGGAAGAACTGGGAATGTGTAGCATGGAGAAAAGCAGTCCGAGGGGTGATGGGCAGCACTTTTTAAATATCTGAAGGGCTGTCATGCAGAGGAGAGGCAGGGGGGTGTTCTCCATCATCCCAGACAGTCAGAGGTGCAGCAACGGGCTCAAGTTAGGAGAACCCAGCTTTCGGCTGGATATCAGGAAAAACTTTCTAGCCGTTAGAGAAGTACAACAGTGGAGCCCATTACCTCGTGAGGGGGTGAGGGCTCCAACACTTGAAGGCATTTGAGAGAAAACTGGACAACCATCTGGCAGATATCCTTTGATTTGCATTCCTGCATGGAGCAGGGGGTTGAACCTGATGAGCCTCATAGGCTCCTTCCAACTTCACTGTTCTTTGATTCTATGATTTTAAGAGGCAGGTGTTAGGTTCAGTACTCACGTGGAGTCAGGTGACCTGCGGTTATGTGCAGTATGAGTCATCTGCTAATAATCCCACCGAACTGGCTGTCATTCTGCGCCCAGATGCCCTCACCGCAAAGGGGCCGCGCAACTCCTTAACACTGCCTCTAGCTGGTAAAACAAAACAAAACAAAAAAGCACTAATTAATCCTACATGTCTGTAAGAACCAGTGTGTATCAGGAAGGACAAATTTAGGGTGGAGTGGTTTCACTCATTCCTTTTGCCAGCTTCTTCCTTGTCAGATTCTTGTGATTTCGAAAATGGGGATTGACACATCCGTACATCTGGTGGGTTCCAGTGAAGAACCATGAGCGTTGCATTTAGGATTGTCCTTTTGCTCCTTGTACAGAGTTCCTTTCTGCAAGGTAAGTCTCTAGTTTCTTAAGTTGGCAAGGAAAGATCAGCGATATTTTGGGGCAAGAGATATATTTATCAGGGTTACAGCCAGAAGGGAAACTGCAATAGTTAAGGGATCCATATGATTTTTCTTCAAGCGCTGAATCTTTTTAGTCTATGCCTTGTGAACCGGTCAGCCTGCAAAGACAGGGGCCGATACATTTGTTAGCTTTAAAAAAAGGTTTTGCTTTTTTCTGAAATCTAAGGGCTTTCCTAAATGGGGTGTTTGTTGTCTTTAATGCACCTGATTCATCACGGATAATCTTGGTATTGTTTCCTGCCATCTGTATCATGTAAAGATTGTCTTGGTATGTTCATTGACAAAATCCATGGCTTTGTATGCTTGCAATTAGAGATGGGCATGAAACAACCATTTTTTTTCGTTACCGTTCTCCATTATTCGTTCCGTTATGTAACGGTACGAATAACGACCGTTGCGATGGGGCACCCACGAATCAAACAGAACCAAGAAATTTTTCTTTGGTTCTGTTCATTTCCGTTATTGCCGTCACGCTGCTCACGCAATGAATAATGGAGCAGCGGAGGGCGGCGAGAGGGGCCTGAGCCTGGTGGAGCCTCTTTGCCCCCTCCCCGCCTTTGCCGGTCTCGCAAGAAGAGGCGGGATCCAAGCCCTTATGGGCTGGGCTCCGGGATCTTGGCCATGTGGCGAAGCGGCAATGGTGCAGCTGGCTCAGAACCTGGAGTGGAGGGCGTCGTTGGAGCACAGGGGGGGAGTGCAGCAGCACCCCCCCACAGGTTTCCCGGGTCTAGGCCCGGGGGGGGGGCAGCGGTCTGCTGAGGTGGCGGCTCCCAGGGCCGAGTGGTCCCCAGGGAGAAGGGCCCCAGTTAGGGCAACACTGTGCGGAGCTCCAGGGGTAGCGACCCGACGGGGGTGGCGGACAGCGCGACAGATCGGTCCTTGGGGAGGGGGCCCAAGGGAGGGCGGCGCTTGGCAGTGCTCTGGGGGTGGCGGCCTGTTGGGGGGGGGGTGACCGGAGCAGGACCGGCTCCGGGAGGACTCCCCATGGCCATGGGATTGCTCTCCTGCTGGCAGGCTTGCCACCGCTCCGGTGGCGCCCAGCCCCGGGAGGGTTCCCTGCGGCCGCAGCTTCCCGCACCCGAAAGACGAAGAAACAGAAACGAAGTGGGGCCCGGGGGCCTGAAAAACGGAAACGGAACGAAGTGGACCCCAGGGCCCAAATAACGACCATGAAATGCCATTTTGGTGTTCCGTGCCCATCTCTACTTGTGATGTCCTTCTATGTGCATGGCGATCCTAAACTGATCCCTCTTCAAAGACCTACCTCCCCCTCCAAACCCTCCCATCACCTTCCTACCTTAATCACCCCTGCTACCAGTGCCTGGGCTGCCATCACCTCCACCACCATCTTGGCAAAGATGGCCACCCAATTTCCCTTGGGCCTAATGGGGGGCAGATTTTGGAAGAGTGGGAGACCCCTTTTTTTAAGGCAACCGTGAGCCATGGACAGTCCAAACATGAACCCTGATGAACCATGATGGGCCACCATTTTGGCAGTTCGTCTCCATCTGTAGTATAGATTAGTACTCAGAATGGGTTTGCCAATGACATTTTCCTGGGGTGCTCTGGGACTGTGCAGCTTGCCCAAGGCCCCACAGGCTGGCTCTTCACCCAGGAAACACAGTGAGGAATCCAACTCCTCAACAGCTTGCTGCTTCACCTCTGTAAGCTATGAGATCAAGCTGAAATTTTCAAAAGGCAAACATATTTGTTAACGCCCAAACACAAGGAAGCAGCTAGATGATTTTTGTTTTCTGCTAAATAAACTAATCGACGGCTTGGCGGTCTCATTCCTGTCTTAATGAAACATTGTCTTTTTGTTTTTGTAACCTTCACCTGCCCATGGGGTTTTATATCAATATACTGGCCATGTAGCATCCCAGTTTGTGAGGGAGTAGGCTTTGAGCCACAAAATAGAATAGAAGAATGGAATGTATTGTCATTGTATAAAAAATACGAGATTAAAAAGTGCCATCCAGTCAGCTCATTCACACACCCCAGTATAAAAATCCAAGACATAAAATGTACCATTTAAGAACAAAAGATCCATACACATACTCCTACATTCACACACAGAACATCACTTGTACTCATTTGAAACTGACATAAAAACCAAACATTACACGCACAGCCCTACACTCGTTCACCTGACAGCATTCATACCCAATACATAAAAACTATGATTTAAAAAACAACAGGCATACACAATCCCCCATACAATATATATGTTACACATGCAACACGGATATTACCCATCAACTTAATTTTCAACAGAATTTAGCATGGTTACTGCTATTGGGTAAAAACTATTTCTGAATCTTTCTGTCCTTGTTCTAAAATCCATGGCTCACATTGATTGAACTTCTCAATCTGGTTTCTTTTCTTTTCTTCCTCGTCATCTAAGGAATGTTGCTTCTCCCACCACAGAATGTGACACTAACCTCTGAGAATTTTTACACGTTTTTGACATGGCACCCTGCTCCAGGTTCAAGTAGCAATACTCAGTATGAAGTGGAGAGATATAATGGGTATGTTGGAAACCTTAGTCCTTTTGCTTTGAGAATGTAGAACTGTTTACTTGCTTGAGGGGTGGGAATATGTGGCCCTTCAGATGCCACAAGTCACTGGAGAGCCTCGTGGCATAGTGGTTAAACTGCTGCACTGCAGCGAGACCTGTGTTCACCACCTGGGGTTCAATCCCAGGTAGCCAGTTCGAGGTTCACTCAGCCTTCCATCCGTGAGAGGTCAGTAAAATGACTTCCCAGCTCTCTCTAGGGGTGGGCGGGCAATGTGTAGCCCCAAGTACTGCTGTTTGCACTAAGGAAGCACTAAGGAAGCAGTATACAGTGGTACCCCAACTTAAGAGTAGCTTGACTTAAGAGTGGAAAACTGTTGGTGTTTTAACTGCTGCCTTACAAATTTTAGATATGTTCTGCTCGACTTACAATTTTTTTTATTTTTATTTTTCATTTTTAACCTATTTTTTCAAATTTTTAGATAGGTACCCCGACTTAAGAGTAGTTCAACTTGAGGACATGCATTTGGAATGGATTAAATTTGTAAGTTGAGGCACCACTGTATAATTATAAATATACATATACATATAAATGAATAAATAAATAAATAGTAAACTGCCCAGAGAGTGCTTTAAGCACTATGGGGTGGTATATAAGCAGAACACTTTGCTTTGTTTTGGGTGCTCTCAGCCAGCATAAGAGGTGCAGCTGCAAATTAATAATAATAAATAAACATGGGTCATTGAGTCAATTCTCCCTTACACCAACCCTTTCCGGGGTTTTCCAGGCAGAGAATACCCAGAAGTGGTTGACCCTTCCCTTCTTCTGGGAATGTTTGACTTCTTGTTCTCACATCACTTACTGAACGATCCAGCCAGCTAGGTTAAAAACTTTGACTGTTTCTTCATGTCCATTCTCGTCCCAGGAGGAAGTTCCTTGCATATTGATGTCGGTCACGGTCACGTGATCTTCTTCCGGTCCTGTCCCTGTTCCCATGTACGCACGGGCGTGATGGATGATACTGGCATGACTGTTACGCCACGTCCTTGTTTCGTGATGAGATGTGAAATTCCATGCCTTTGTTCTCCATTTTTTTTCCAGCCCGACCTTCCGTTTTTCAATGTTTCGATTCTCCGAAGCCTTGCCTTCAATGCGTTATGGAGTGAAGTTTGAGGCATTTGTCTTTTAATCACTCTGCACTGCGTTGCTGACTCCAAAGGGAATGTACTGGCGAATGGCACTTCACACTCCTGCCACTAGATGGAGAATGGCACATTGCGTGACGAGCCTTATCTCACGGGCACTCATCTCGGAACGAGAAGTGTGACAAGCAGATTCCCGAAGCCAGGGAGGGGAATCTCTCATCCCGCTTAAATTGCATTTCAGGGGGCATGGTCAGGACAAACTCCCCTCGTCCTGCAATGGATGTGCGGTTAGATTACTTCTTTCCAGTCCCAAGTGGGACCGCAAACAGTGATGAGATGGACGTGAAGTATCAGCCTTTAACAGCCATAGGGTGATAGTGGGAGGGCAGGCTGATCTGTTATGGGATCCTTCTCAGAGAGTAGGGAAACCATCTGGCCTCTTTGATTGCTCGCAGGTTGCCTACTACTTTCAGAAGGCACAGTGGGGAATCAACCTCCACAGCCAGATACATAAACCACTGAACTATCCAGCTAGCTATGAGTCTTAGGAACTGCAGGGGGAAAATGCATTTATTTATTTTTGCTGCTTTGTCATAATCCTTGTAAGAACATAAGAAGAGCCATGCTAGATCAGGCCAAAGGCCCATCTAGTCCAGCTTCTTATATCTCACAGCAGTCCCACTAAATGTGTCCGGGAGTGCATGAGACTAGATATCTGTCTCTTCCTACCACTCAGTTTTGAAGTACCCCAGTTTTAACCCTGGAGTGACCTGTTTGTAACCTGCGATGGACTTCTCCTCCAGGAATCTGTCCAATCCCCTTTTGACGGCATCCAGGCTAGATGCCATCACCCCATCTTGTGGCAGGGAGTTCCACAGACTAACAACATGCTGGGTAAAAAAAAAATTCTTTTGTCTGTTCTCACTCTCCTAACCCTTAGTTGGAGTGGATGTCCCCTAGTTTAGGGAGAAGAGTGTCCCTCTTTCCACTTTACTCATGCCCTGCATTATTTTGTACTTCTCAATCATAAACATCATGTTGTCAATGTCATGTTGGTTCTATCTTGCGAATGCCATAGAATTCTAAAACCGAAGGTTTATTATCTGTGTAGGCAGGTAAAGGGAGTGCTTGAATGGCCACAAAACTTCATTGGAGGGCTGCACTTTCTGTTTTTAAGCAACAGATCTTCTCCTGGGTGGATCAAAGAGACATCCTGTCGAGGGGACAATCTGAAAGTGATCCAGAGTTGTCAGCTGCATCTGCCAGACTTGTACACCCACTACTATGCCAGGGTGAGAGCCCAGGTTGGATCTCGGTGGTCTGACTGGACCAATTCAAATACACTGCAGCTCTATAAAGACAGTAAGGAAAGCCTTTGTCTCTATTTAAGCCACCAAAGAGAGAGTCAAATTCGCCAACATTCTGATGGGCCAAAGGGGACTGAGTGCTTCTTTTCTTTTTCCTTCCTAGCAGTTATTGGTCCCCTTAATCTGTCTCTGGTTGTAGCAGACCACTGCCTTACTGTGTCTGTATCCATGCCTCAAACTCCCCTGCAGAAAAGTGAGAGCATCAAGATCATGAACGTTATGGACATCCTGGTAGCCCTTCTCAGAGAGAACAAAACCATCCACAAAGTTAAGGTGCGGCAAGACATCAGCTGGTGTGAGGTTTTTCTCCTCTCTCTTTTTTTTTTCTGTTATGGGCTGAACTTTGACATAAATTTAAAATTTTGACCTCCCCCAACGCTTTGATTATTTTATCCTTGCTGTTTCTGCTTTTATGGTGGAGGTGGAATTGGAAGCAGGAATTTCCAAAAACATTGCTCTGTTTTTAGCAGTAGAGTTGCACTTTTTCCGGCCCAAAGTGCCTGAGGGCTACTATACTAAAACCTCTACTTAGGAATTTTATCTGTTCCGAGCGCATGCTCATAACTTTAAAAAAAAAAGTAAGTACAGCAGCGGTTTCCCATGGGAATGCATTGAAAACCAATTAATCCCTTCTGGAGGGAACAGATTTCAATGTGCCATGACTCTTGAACTGCTCCACTTAGCTGAGAGAGTGGGCTGGCAGACCCAGAACTTTGCTGGGGCAGTGGTGGTCCTTGGGATGGGGGAGGGAGGGGTGGTGAACTTATCCCCTCACTTTTTAAATTGATGGCTGGCAGGCTACTTTTGAACCCTTCGAGGGCTACCAGTAGCCCACAGTCTACCTGTTGGGCAGGCCTGGTGTAGCCTGACATAAAAGTTTCCAGGAAGAAGTCAACAATGGAAAGAAGGGAGTGTTTTCATTTACTGTTCCTAAATATAAGGCAAGCAGAGAACCAGAAAGCACCTGCCTGCAAGGGATACAGATTCCTAAAATATCGCAAGGCAAGGTTTTGGGTTCTCAGAAGGGTATATCAGCATCCCAAAGCCTGAAAGCTATTATGGGAAGAATTTTCAGCAACCATTCCATAATGTGTGTGAGAGAGAGGGGGAGGGAGAACATGGGAACTGTGAAAAATCTTAAGTATGAACTACTGCAGCTCTTAAATATGTGAGATAATGCTTCTGCATATACATATCTAAATCTGTGTGTGTTGTGCCATTACAGTTGTGACCGACTCTTTGTGACCCCTGTCCATGGAGTTTTCTTGGCAGGAATACTGGAATGGCTTGCCAGTTCCTACTCCAGGCGCCTACAGCGCCTGGTATTCCCTGGTGGTCTCCCATCCAAGTACTAACCAGGGCCGACCCTGCTTAGCTTCCGAAATCAAGCGAGATCAGATGTGCTTAGGGCATCTAGACAGCTTACATATCTAAATAACAGGTCCCAAAACTATGAAAACAAACCCTAAAAATTTTGGATTGTCCTGGTAGCGACATTTCACCTCCTGAGAGTCCAAGGCCAAAGCCTGATATGCTGATAAATTGACTTTTAAACTAAACCCTCAAGTCCAAAATCTATTGACCAGGCAAACCTCCATAGTGCTCTGATAGGATCATAGAATAGTGAAATTGGAAGGGGCCTGATAAGACCATCAGGTCCAGCCCACCTCTCCATGCAAGGATACAAAATCAAAGGATACCTGCCAGGTGGTTGTCCAGATTTCTCTTGAATTCTTCCAGGGTTGGAACACTCTTGGCTCTTTGCAGACCAGAAGGACAGAATACCTTGTAACCTGAGATCTGCTCCTACTCGTCCCATTGGAAGCATTCGGAAGTCCCAGTTCAGGTCTTCTGAATTGGCTAAGACGAGAAACAGAACACACACACACACACACACACACACACACACACACACACACACACACACACACACACACACACACACACACACACACACACACACACACATCTATGAGCAAAAGGGAAAATCCTATCTCAAAATGTTTCCAAAATAAATGATTGAAACTGTATCCAGTGACCATTTTATGAAAAGAGTAATTCTTTCAGGCCCCACTGTAATAATAGAACAGTGAAGTTGGAAAGGTCATCAAGTCCACCCCCTGCTCCATGCAGGAATGCAAATCAAAGGATACCTGCCAGGTGGTTGTCTGACTTTCTGCAGTCATCTATACCAAGTACTCTCAGTGGTTTAGACATCTGGATTCAGAGCATGAGTTTGGGAATTTGATTCCCCACCGTGCCTCCTTGACAGGGTTTGGACTCATTGATCCATTGATCTAGAATTCTAACATGATCTCTTTCATTAGAAATGCATCGGCCCGGTTCTACATAGACACTGGACATGGTTTCACTTTCTGTCCTGTTGAGAAGTGCCTCCCCCTTTGTTGTTTTTCGAGTGTACAGAAGCCCAGTGTTGACCTTCTATCGTTTTCTTTCTCCAAGGTGGGTTACAGCCTTGCCAGAATGAACCACACGTTTGGGAATATAGAACCCAATGGGAACTACTGCGTCAAAGCTTCAGTGATCTACCAGCCAGCAAAGGAAGCTGTGCAGTGTATCAAGACCCCAGGCAGCCAAGCAGGTAAGAGCAACTGAGGTCCTTACTAAAGCTGCTGGGTTGTTACGTGCATTCCTTTTATTTTGGTGTGTTATGTTTTTATATCCCCCATTCCTTCCCATGTTGATTCTCTCAAGATCTCCACAAGGGAAGTCAAGCTGAGAGAGGAGGAATGACTGGTTCAGAGTTATCCAGTAACTCTGATCCTCCGGTCTTGTCACTTTTCCATTTCCAATGCTGAATTGTGCCCTAACGGGGTGGTGGGGGTGGGGGTGGGATCAATGAGCAATACTCCACTGATGTTCAAAATGGCCTCGGGCAGGTGGGATGAGCTGCTCTCAAAAGTTAGAGCTTGCTTCTCTTGTTACTCAGTGAAGCTTGCCAATTAGAGCAATATATCTTATCACTAAGCTAAAGCTTGCCAATTAGAGTAAGACACATTGTTATACTTATACATGTAGAAATGCATATTAATTTAGCCTTCCTATATAACACCTCTTTAACTATATTTGGGGAATTTCTTGCTGCGCCACAAAGAAACGATGTAATCAGGTACTGTATGTTAATCAGCTATGTTAAAGGAGTTAATAAAAGGAGACCTGGGTAGACAAAGGAGGCTCCGCTGGTATGGACATCTCTCTCTCTCTCTCTCTCTCTCTCTCTCTCTCTCTCTCTCTGTGTGTGTGTGTGTGTGTGTGTGTGTTCTTTGAAGCACTTCCCCGTTACTCCAACATCCAGTTGCCCCACTCCGACATCCAGGTGCCCCACTCCAACAGGTGTTTTGAACTACAAGTCCCCCCAAAAGCCCAGGGAGTGAGCATAGAGCAACAGCCATAAAGATGGCCTCAGAGCAGTTATTGACCGTTCCAGGAACCTGTTGTTCTCATGTGTATCAGACAGAGCCTGGAGAGTTACTATATTGGATTACGGCTCACCCAGCCAGCATGGCTGGTATAGTTGCAATAAGCACAGTTAATAGTCGCCATTTTGGCGGTTACTTCATGTCCTACATTGTTCCGTGATTATGTTTGTACTGTGACAGTGTTGTTCGCGGTCACGTGGTTTTGTCCCTGTTCAGTCCCTGTTTATGTTTACTCATGGGCGTGATTACTTGTCTCGTGACAACTGTTACTTCACAGTCTTGTTCCGTGACAAATTCTGAATTTGTCTTGCTTTCTTAACCCTTTTTAAAAATATCATAAATAAAACCTTTTTGATATTTTGATTTACTGGTCTTCCAGGATTTACGTGTCAATGCTACAGAATTTTCAGTACTTTCTTTAATAAACATTTGCACTGTGTGGTGTTTCCCATAGGGGCCCTAATGTCGAATGCTGCTTCAGCCACTGACCACTAGGTGGATGCTGGCTGTTGTATGACAGTTGTTACCCCACGGTCCCTTGTCTCAGAACAGGAACCAGGAACTAACCGTGACAAGAGAATTCCCCAGCCCAGGGGCAGGTACGGCTTGTCACGCTCTGTTCCCGGTTCCGGGGGCGTGGTCGAGACAACTCTTTGCTGTCATGCTATGGACGTGAAGTAAGTATTTTTTGTACTGGTCCCAAGCGGGACAGCAAAGAGGGACGAACGGGACATGAAGAAACCGCCTTTGTTAACCTAGCCTGGCATCTCAGAGGGTTTCCATGTGGTGATTTAAAAAATATATATAGAAGAATGCCAGCAAACAATTAAATTAATTGGAGAAAGAGAGTTCATAACCATTCACCACCTGCTCTTTTCAGATAATGTCAGAGTGCCTTTTGCTATTGCGTCTCTCATCCTGGGAGGGTTCATCCTTTTGGGTGTGGTTGGCAGTGTTGTCTGGAAGCACCACATTGCTGTACAACCTTCTGAAGTTCTCCTCCCCCAATCACTGGTGAGTTGAAAGGCCCGCGGTTCTTCTTTCCGCAAGCACAGACATCGTATTGGATGAGATCTCACGGATTATCCTGCAGGGCAGGCCCCCACCACAAGGCAGAGTGTGATGGCTCCCTTAGTGGGTAAAAGCAAAAGCAAAGCAAAGTGTTCTGCTTATATAGCGCTTACAGCACACTTGGGGCCATTTACAACTTCATTATGCAGGCTGCACACTGCCACTCTCCAAGGGAGATGGGTACTCAGTTTACCAAACTCAGAAGGATGGAAGGCTGAGTGAACCTCGAGCTGGTCACCTGGGATTAAACCTGGGCCATAAGCAGAGCTTTGGCTGCAGTGCTGCATTTTAACCACTGCACCACAAGGCTCCTTGGTCAACACGGGGAGGTATCAACACAGCTTGCCATGCAGGCTAGCCCACAATCTCCATGTGTGGCAGAGTACGTTTTGCCTTTCCTTGCTGCTGAGCATTGCAACGCCTGCAGTCCCTTTGGCTATTGCACATGGAACGGGAAGGGATCCCTTCTATCTTGTTCTCTGCCCCAGGCAGCAGAATGTCTTTGGCAGGCTCCAAAGCCTTTGGGTAGCTTTATTGGAGGCACAATTTATGTGCTTCTCCCAAGTAAGAATGGGAAAGAGGAGATGGGAGTCAGGAGTGACAATGGCCTAAGCATCTCTGCATTGTTCACAGACGTTTCTGGACTCCAACCCATTGGCTTTCAGAGCTGTCCTTTCATTGGATGAGGACTCCATTGCTTCCCTCTCACCTGTGTGCTTCGTCTCTCATCACAACATGCTGAAAGAACAGGAAAGAGGCCCGTGTCTGTTCGTTCCAAGTGGCGGCAACACCCAGCAACTGAGCGCCTACTGTGCCAACGGTCTCCACTGGGAAGCCCTGGGGGCCGAGGACGCTGCATTATTGTCAGGTGCCCTTGGAGACACCTTCTCATCCAGGGGGTCCGTGGCAGAGGAATGTCCAGCAGAGGGGAATTCTAAAACTTCTCCAGGGTGCTTGGAATTGTCCGTCTATCTCTCTCCTGCTGCAGAGGGACTTCATCCTCGCAGCACGGGGACAGGTTCCTGGGAGCTCGCAGGTGAAATCGGTGAGAAAAGCGGGGAGGTAAGGTGGTCAGCTTTGTCCACTAGGACGGACGTTCTCCTTGACTCTTTGAAACTGCAAAATGTCCTGGATCGACAAGGTCTGAAACATGACTCTTGCCTCCCAGTGGAAGAGTGCCATGCCTACCCAGAGGCCCAGGTCCAACACATCACTGGATCACTTGCACATCAGGAACAATATGGCCTCTGCAACGACACGGAAGGCCCTCCAGGATCCAACCCAGAAAGGAGCGATGCAATAAAGTTCCCTGGCTATGAACCCCACCCTTTCATCCTTCTTTCAAAACTGAAGTTCTGAGTTTAGTTTATTTATTTATTTCCTAGTACTAGTTTTAAGGCAAAAAAACACACACCACTAGTGTTAGAGTCATACTACTGTTGGGAAAATCTCTGCATTCTGTTTAGTGTTTTTATTACCTGTTTTATCGTTGTAAGTCGCCCAGAGTTCCCAGTGGGAAGATGGGCGGGATACAAGATTAATAAATAAATAAATAATAAATAAATAAATTAGCAGAATACTATACAATAATATAAAACTCAGCACAATAGATGTATTAAATGCGTCTAGCATAATGTAATTGTTTATAATTCCTCCATCCCAAAATATAATAAATAGTACAGAACAGCTGTAAAGTGTTGTATATACACACATAAATATAATGCACTATACATTAGGAGTTGAAGGTAAACAATGAAGCATACTAGTGTATTCATATATCAATTGTCCATCTTTAATTCTTGATCATGCTTGAAATAGCAGCAGTCTCAGTGAACTCTGAGCCTCTTATTTCTCACCCACCACCTTGCTTATTTTGTGGCCTTCACCTACAGCCTGTCCCAGCATGCATAATAATCTCTGGAACCCCTAGATACAAATTTGAAACACCCACATTATGGAACGAACGCCTCATAAGAACATAAGAAGAGCCATGCTGGATTAGGCCAAAGGCCCATCTAGTCCAGCTTCCTGTATCTTACATTGGCCCCACCAAATGTGTCCGGGAGTGCATGAGACTCAATATCTGTCTCCTGATACCACTCCCCTGCATCTGGTCCTTGAAGGACCCTGGTTTTAAGCCTGGAGATGACACATCTCCATCATGGTTTGTTACCTGTGATGGACTTTTCCTCCAGGAATCTGTCCAATCCCCTTTTGAAGGCATCCAGGCCAGATGCTATCGCCACCTCCTGTGGCAGGGAGTTCTCAAGTGGTTCTTGAGAATCTCTTTTCTGCCATTATTTCAAGTATAATCAGTAAATAAACATGGACATTTGATATATGAATACACTATGGATGCTTCAGTTTACTAATGTGTGTAGTAGTATACTGTATATAGGTTGACATGAATCCAACACTTTACAGTTGTTCTGTGCTATTTTTATATATTACATGATGGTGGAGTTATAAACAATTGCATTCTTTATATTGGACAGATTTAACACCTTTATTGTATTGAGTTTTATTATATTGTATATTCTGCTAAGTACAGTATACTGGGTTGTTGTTTTTTCAACAGAAGCAGCTTTATTCCATATCCCTTAATTGTCACAGTGATAGAGTCACAGGTATATCAATAAGGTGTTTAAAGCAAATGGTCTACCATGGGTCTACCATTCACTGCCTTTTTCGCCAAAAGTATACATTATAGAAAGTTCATTATTAGAGGCTATTAGTGCTCCAGCAGTGTGAGTCACACACAAACCTTTGTGAATCATACCTGCAGACAAAACCGATGCTGATTTCTCATTGAGCAACCACTAAATAAATAAATGAATAAATAAAATAAAATAAAAATAAAGTAACAGGAGGCATGAAAAGCTACTGTTGTGACCATGAAGCATTCTCAGTGTTTAGGAGATTTCCATTTCCATTGTGGCTTTCTTGTAACCTATACAGTACTTGACCTAGAATTAAAAGCAGGAGGGAGAAAGGTTGCTCTTATTTGAACATCTGCATCAAAGGAGCAAGGTGTATGCCAGTTGGAAGGCATGCAGCTCCTCACCTAGGTGTGGGGTCACCCGCAGAAATGTCACAGATCTTTGCCAATGAGTAGAGAGAAGCAGGCCCACTGAATGCAGATTTGAAATGTACAAACAGGATTACCTCTTTCTTGCAAATGTGGAATTCGTTTGATCATTTTTAATATTTATCCTTTGTGCTTCTACAGTATATTTACTGTCTTTTTAAAAAAGCTTAATATTACAGTAACCCCCCGCCATTTTGCGGATCATGTATTGCAGTCCTGCTATGTGGATCGCAGTACATGCCGGGGCTCCAGCTGATTAGCGCCGGGGTGGGGGAGGAAAACCTTTATTTCCCACCCCAGCACCAATCAGCTGGAGCCTGGGGTGTGGGGAAGGGGAAAAAGGTTTTAAAAGCTTGGCTTGGAGCGGCCCGGGAGAGCGGTGGGGTGGAGGAGCTGCCTGGGCGAGTAGCAGTAGAGGGTCAGATTCCCCCAATGCCGCTCACCCGGGCCACTCCAAGAAGTATTGGAGCGACCCAGGTAAGCGGCGGTGCGGGATCTGATCACCCCCGCCCCCCCAGGCCCCACCTGACCTGCATCTGCATATCATGGATTTTCAGTCATGGCGGGTCAGGTGGGTCCCTAACCCCCGGGATAGGCGGGGGGGGAGGTTACTGTATATGACTCTGGCCGTTACTTCACGAACCGCTCGCTTCGCGGCAACCCCTCCTTTCTGTGCGAATCGATCGTTTCAGTCCGCACGCTCCTCCTTTTTGGCTGCGATGCCACCCCGACCACGCCCCCTTTACCGTGCTCCAAGCGGGGTGAGTGGTTCCCCTGCCAGCGGCCGGGAATCTTTTCACTTCGCATCTCGCTTCGCTCCCAACGTGACGTGTGGACTCAGGTTTTTTTTTAAAAAATATCCAAACTCTGCAAACGACCCTTTCGGCTTCCAAACTGAAGATGCTCGGCGCGGCGAGAAGCAGTAACTGCGCGCGCGCGCGCGCGCTCCGACTCGGCAACGCGCCCTAAAGCCCGATCACCTCCGTCCCCTCGTGGGACGCCCAGGGAGTTCCGCTGCCGGCGATCCGGTCGGGTCTGCATCAGAGGGAGGACTTGAAAATCATACCGCACACCCTCCGGGAGCGAGAAGGGAATGGGGAGGGAGGAAAGACGCATCCAAAGGGGAGAGGTTGGGCAGGAGTCCCTTACCCTGCTGGCTTTCAAGCACGTAAGGGGGGGGGGTTCTCTCCACCACCAGATTAGACACATAACCAGCTCTGTCGGAAATGACAGCCAAGTATTGATGCATCGATACGCCGAGTTTTTTTTTTAAAAGGATGGGAACAAGCGAACGTTGCAAAGCGGCGTCCTAATGCGAAGGGAGCAGGTGAGGTAGTAATTGATTCGGTAGTAAAAATGCAGCGCGTGAGCACTGATAAACAGGGGTGGGATCGAAGGGAGACCACGTGACCGCCACCGAATTCACAGCGAAGGCAAGGTCGGTTCGAAGCGAGGCACTTCGTGAAGTAACGGCCTCTGTGGGTAACTAGAACCTGGAAGCAGCAAGATACGGGTCCAGCACTTTGATCACTGCACCGCACCAGCTCCTTGGGGCAGCCCTGACAGGACCTGTGTACAGTAATTCAATATTTCCTGTATTTTGGAGAGGTGCTTCTTTAAGAACCTGGAAATCTTATTTCTTCAAGCTACTAGAGCCCCTCAGCCAGTATGGGCACTGCTAAAACAACAAAAACAACAGCAACAGCAACAACAGCAACAAAAGCAACAATAACAATAACATTTTTCCCCAGGCCGTTCCAAGTATATTTTGCCTCACGGGAAGCCACAGACGTAGGATCCTGTCAGATATTTATCATCTGAAAATTTCTGACGTCCTGTCAACAGCCACAGATTGAACCCCGTGGCTGGAAGAGATATTGTGAGAAGCAGATGCCAAAAGAAATGAAGGGCACCCAGGTGAAGATGGATGGCTGTTCAGTTCCATCTATTTCACCTCCATCCTTTACTGATTGGCAAGGGAGGTGCTGCTGAG
The DNA here is from genome assembly GCA_037367245.1 of Phrynocephalus guinanensis. Classification (NCBI taxonomy): domain Eukaryota; kingdom Metazoa; phylum Chordata; class Lepidosauria; order Squamata; family Agamidae; genus Phrynocephalus; species Phrynocephalus guinanensis. The sequence continues at coordinate 6,048,814 of CM074748.1, read as the reverse complement.
AGGAAATGAGTCTGTCAGTACCAACGGTGACAAATGAGTTCATAAGCAGCTACCGTGTCTTGTCTTCAAAGATGCAGGGAGGCCATTTGTCTGATTCTCTGCAGTCAAAGGGAGCAGAGATTTTGAATCTTTGGTTCAGCACCTCTAGCAGCACAGGAGGAGTACAGGGACTCACAGAGCAGAATTAGCTTCAAGTTCCCCAAAGGTAAAGGTAAAGGTCCCACACACACATGCGTGCTAGTTGTGTCTGGCTCTAGGGGCAGTGATCATCTCTGTTTTCAGCTGAAAGAGCCAGTGTTGTGCAAGTCCATGGCCATGTGGCCGGCATGGCTGAATGCATTTCTGCACACGGAACACTGTTTACCTTCCCACTTTTTATGGCAGTAGTTGTTTATCTGCTTGCATTCACATGCTTCCCAACTGTTAGGTTGGCAGGAGCTGGGGTTAACAGCGAGAGCTTCCTCCACTGCGTGGCATGCGGGATTCGAACCGCCGAGCTGCCAACTTTGCAACTGACAGTCTCAGTGCTCTACTAGCCCACTGAGCCACCACACCCCTTTCCCCCACAGTAGCCCACCTCTTTTTTCCTCATCAACTAGCACTTAAAGCCTCAATAACTCATTCTGAGACGGAATGAGAAAGAACAAAATATTTTATTGACTTACAATTGAACAGATACCAGTAAAATAAACACGACTGCTTTGATCAGCAGGTCTCAACAGACTACCTACTTCCACAAACGACAAGAGAGATTAAAAACGAGCTCTTCACAGAGGTGCTTGCCTCTCGCTCTGAAATCAGAGGTAGAAAATGAACCATTGGTTAGTGTTCTTAGGGATTGAGAGTCAGCCCAGAAAATTCCCTCCTAGCCGAAACTTATTAGAAGCAGCATGCAAGGTTACAGAAACTCCCGTACATACATCAGTGGCCCATCCATCAGGAAGCAAGAGAACTTGCAAATATTCTTTCCTTTGGAGTACAACTCTGAGAATTTCCCCAAATGCTGGGTGAGAGAATATAGAATCATAGAGTCACTGAATTATAGAATAAGGGAGTTGGAAGGAGCCATGGTGTACAAGCCCTCTGCTCAGTGCAGGCATCCAAATAAGATCTGACAACTGGTTGGCCAATTTTCTCCTGAAAGTCTCCAGTGTTCCTTTATTTATTTATTTATTTATTTATTTATTTATTTATTTATTTATTTATTTATTAGATTTATTTATTAGATTTATACCCCACCCAACTGCTCTAAAAGTTTAGACATTTTTCCCAATATAGAATAAGATAATCATAGACACACACACCCAAGTCGATCGCAGCTATATCCGTCTGCCTAATCCTTTTATTCAGTCAAGCACAAATGCGGCAGATGTCGTTAAATCTCTGCTCACCAGGGCTGGTGTTATGGAACAAGAGAGGAAGAGGCACATTTAGGTGGAGAACATTTGTAATGAAGGAGAGACAAGGATGTCCCGCCACAATGAAAGTGAACGACAGGTGAGCGAAACCAATCATGTCCAAGAAAAAGTAACAATGCTAAATAAAATCACCCACAGTTCAAGAGCATAATATTTCAAAATATGAAAAAGAGGAAAACATAAAACCTTTGCCAGCACACTCTTTCTATTCATGTGTTAGTTAAAATTACTTTTTTTCTTGTTAAAATAATATGCCATTCTTTTTATTTATTTATTTATTTATTTATTTATTTATTTATTTATTTATTTATTTATTACATTTTTATTCCACCCATCTGGCCACTCTGGGTGGCTAGAATCCATCAAAACAATATACAGTGAATACAAAATAGCTAAAAAGAAGTAAACAAAGACATGAATTCACCAATTCATACCACATAGAGTCATAGACCACCCCAAATAGATGAACATTATTAAAATAATACTAACTAAAAACAATGTATCAATACATACAGGTGGCAGGTGGCTTTTTAAGCCTATAAACATGCACACCTCTATAAGGTCCCCTGTAATATGTCGTCATTTAAAATGGATTCTGCCTTGTTAGTGAAGTTTTCCCCTGCCATGCTTGCTACACCACCAAGAGATTAAAATGTACAATGCCTGGCACATGTGGTAAGCAAACCTCCCAAATGGAATAACAAACACATTCTCTGAAGCATTAAAAATGGTCTCGCAAGGGCCTTTTCACACGACCCCTAAACTCCGCCGCAAATGGCTCCCAGCTCCGGAGCTTAAAATTGTTTCCCCACCAGCTCCGGAGTTTACAGATAATTAAGTGCGACCACACCCACCTAAGTGCGTCCCAGCGCACTTTTCATGTACCTACTCTCGGAGGGTGAAAATTCCTGATGCGGTTAGAACAGTAGTGACTACCGGGCTCTCCTTGCTTCTGTTTGTTCTTTTTTTGCCCCCTGCCCCTTTAAGAGATCTGAATGCAGTGCCGGGAGCAAAGCGAGATGGCAGAACGGAGGTGAGCAGCATTCTTTTCTTCCTTTTTTTCTCCCTCCCCTCACGCAGCCAGCAGCCAGTGCGGAGGGGGTGGGAACGCAGGAACAGCGACAAACCCCTAAGATCTCTGGTCCGAATTTAAGTGGCCAGCGGATCTTAGGGGTCGTGTGAAAAGGCCCCAAGAGTCTCATTGCTGTGGTGACAGAGGTGACAGTTGTTAGAGGGGCAATATATTGTCACAGCAGTTGGCCGAATATTTTGGTCCCTATGTATCAGGAATTTTTCTAATCTTGTTAAAAAAATATTTTGTAGCCCTCACAACCATTTGTAGTACCCAAGTCCAGAGTTTAATGGTGGGGTGTGAGGAAATACAGTGGACCCTTGTATAACAAACGGCTTGTATAACATAAAAATTGTACAACATAAAAAATTCCAGAGATAGGGAAAATTTGCTTAACATAATCGCCTATGGGGTGAATCCGTACAACATAAAAATGGTCGCGATCAGGGATTACTCTGTTTTCAATGCATTTCCTATGATAAATTTATATAAAGCAAAATTTGCTTAACATAATTTCATTTTGAATGAATTAATTCCTTTATACAAGGTACCACTTGTATTTCTTTTTCTTTGAATTTGGTCTCCTATTAGTCTCAAATTTTTGGCTCAGCTTCATTCAGAGCAGCAACAGGTCAACTTCAGTGGTTCCTGCTTCCAGAGAAATATATTCAGATAATGAATTACTGATCTGGATTTTGCTTACTCAAAAACTCCTACCTATGTTGCTGTCGGCTCCATTCAGCTCAAGCCAAAGTCATTGTGAAGTCTGACGTCACAAATGTCCCCCCAAGTTCTCAAGGCCAGAACAAACAGATAAGTGCATCTCGGCTCCACTTCAAACATTCATTAAGGGCTACCTGTTCAAACAGCGATAGAACGGGAAGCGTCCGGTGATAAGGGTGTATCGTTGGGGTGACGAGCCGATGATCAACACTTGGTCACTCTGTCACTGCCATGGATGGATGGATCACTGGCAGGATGATGATGATGTATATCGATCTTTGCTGAAATCAATAGGAGGAGAAAGTATAAAGGAGGGTCCTTCCTTCACCCCAGGCACTCAAGAACTTCACCTCTTGGCCAAGAAACGCCGGGAAGAGCCACAAATTGGCCATGTCTTCGCAGACACTATTGTGTGCCATTATGGCTCTGTCAGCAGCCTTCTGCTCGGAGGCCCTTCCTGTTCTCCCAAACATCGACAGCATGCAAGGTAAGGAGTGTGGTGGATCAGGATGTCCCCAGATCCCACTGCGCCTCCTTGACAGGTGTCGGACTATGATCCATAGGGTCGCTTCCAGATCCATGCTTCTAAAATGACCTTGATGAGTCCTTCTCTTTAAAGCAGGGGTGTCCAAACTTTTTGCAAGGAGGGCCAGATTTGGCGAGGTGAAAATGTGTGGGGGGCCGACCATTCAGGCACATTGGGCCCCCAGGCCGGACTTTGGACAAGTCTCTATAACATGCAAGGAGGCAGAGAGTATGCTGCAGCAACGGAGCCGGGGGTGGGTAGGCTGGGAAGGTGGCTTGGGGGACGGACAGAGGCAGGGAGGTCAGATAAACCGTAAAACTGCAAGCTGATGCCTCCATCCGGTATGGGGAAGGGCCAGCTGGCAGAGATGCGTGACAGGCTGAGCTGGTGGGGAAAAGAGGATGTGGGCCGCTCAGAATTTGAAAACAGGCTGCATTTGGCCCCCAGGCCTGACTTTGGACATGTCTGCTTTAAAGGATAGCCTTCTGGGCCGCTCTGACCCACTCCCATGAAGATCTGCCCCCCCCCATCTCAAAGGATTATAGACGGGGGTTACTCCAGGCACCCTGGTTGTAAGATAGGATGTCCATCTGTCCTCTTGCACACAGGACAGTCCAATAACCGAGCTTCCAAAAAAAAAAAACCCCAGCAAAAAAGACAGCTTTCTTCTTTCAGAATTCTCAGTATGAGGCTGTATATGGGGGGGGGAGAGGGAGGGGTGTCGCATTAACGCTGTCATTTTGCCAAGATCACTCTAATATGAGATCTGCCAACCTAATGGAGAAGCGTTTGGGGGGGGGGATCAGGCAATAGCATTTGTTTATTTATTTATTTGTTTTTATTTATTTTTATTTAATATTTTTTATTTATTAATTTTTAACCCCACCTTTCTCCTTGGAAAAGGACCCAAGGCAGCATAAAGATGGCGATCCTGAGGCAAAGGGACAGGATAATAAACAACCCCAAAGAGGAAATAGGATTGTGGCAGGTAGAAGCAGGGCAGGGCAGATGTTTTCATCCATCTGTTGTCTCTTTCAGCAAAGCAGGGGGACGAAATACGCAATTCATTCTCTTTTACTTTGCACTCTTGCTATGACATAACGTCTTCATCCATTGTCTCTTCCTTCCGTGGGACTCTGGTGGTTGCAAACCCTTTCTCTCTCCATACAGATTTTGCACCTACGGATTTTAACTTGATGGACAACAACGTGGGCTTCGTACCTGATGATGTGTCTTTTACTGGACTTCGTCAATCCAGGAATCCGAACCCGGCACTCTGGGCCCTGGAGGAGGGAATTAATCAGATCCAGAAGAGCAGACGGTGGAATGGTGAGTGGTGGCTCAGCTCTTGTAGCAGCCTCCCTGCCCCCATACCCACCACTCTGGAGAGCTACGTTGACCCTTATTTCCAACATAATTTCAGGAGGAGAAAAAAGTTGCCTCTCTCGCAGTCCTCTTTCTTTATTTCCACAGCCACATTTCCAGATGTATTTCTTTTTATCGTTGCAGGGGACAAAGAGTCACTTCAGGAGGAGGCCCCTGATAATCTGGTGAGTGCAATCAAAACCCTCCTATTTTTTTCCTATTTATGTACAGTACAAGCAGAGGCTAGAGAAAAAGCTCTTTCGGGACCCATAACTTCCAGAATCCCCCAGCAAAGATTCTAGGACTTTGCTTGTTTTTCCACGCACGGTGCAGGACACCCCTGCCATTGGATCCAGGAGCATTGTCTGAGTGTCTACAGAGAGGTATTGTGAATTGAAGCATCTTTGTATGTTTTTTCCCCTTGTAGAGAGATTTTTGAGAAATGCAGTAGTCTGATGCTTTAAATAAGAATGAGGCTTCACAGTGAGCCATGGTTCTGGGGTAGAATATGACGCGCATGAATAGAATCAATAGTAGCCCCTATTAATAATTAATAATTAATAATTAATTAATATTAATTATTAAATTAAAATTTTAAATTAAATTAAATTATTAAATTAAATTAAATTAAATATTAATAATTAATAATTAATAGAATCATCTGTAGCCCCTGGGCGAACAGCGATTGTGATTTCAAACACCACGCAGGCTGTGAATCAAATCAGAATGATTCAGGTCTCTCTCTCCCCCCCCCCAACCCCAATTCAGTGAGATAAGGCCATGCTGTGTAGCAGACAGGCCCATGGCTATTGTCACCCCCAAACAATTCTGGATTGCAATGGGTTAAGCCTTTGCAGGCTTCTAAGACAGATTGACAGGTAGGCTGACACCGGATTGTCAGATTCTGAGAAAGATTTTATTTTTCGAATGTACATTCGGGTGCTTCTGTTAGAAGGACGATTTTCATGTCAGACCCCAGACTTCTTATACCCTGTTAGAACTAGGACACGTTTATCATTCCCAGACTGTCCATGTAATAATTAGATGTTTCTCAGTTAACAAACTTCCTCATTACCCGAAATATTTTCTCTTGCACATATTCTTAGTTAAGAAAGCAGAAAACAGTAATTTTCCAATATAGCAATAGCTTGAGACCATCCGTTGGTGGTGGGAAGACGGAAATGAGGCAAGAGAGGCCTCTGCAGCTTACCAGAAATCGCCTCTTAACACACATTTCGCAGTCTTATTGCCATAGGTCACAAAATGAACTTACAGGTCTTTTAATGATGAATGATAGAAATTAATTTTCAATACGTAAGTTTACACTATCGCTGTGATATTGTTTTCCAGGCCGACGAGGCCAAGACCATTCTGTGGAAGCTGGCGGCAGCCGACAAACTCCGAAGCCATGCGTTCGTTAGAGCAGACCACTCCTCTCCCCAGAAACCCAGCAAGAGAGGTGAGGTGCCTCTAGGCCAGCTCAGTGTTGATTTTATTATTATTTATTATTATTATTATTATTATTATTATTATTATTATTATTATTATTATTATTATTATTATTATTATTATTATTATTTGTTTTGTTTTTTTGTTTTGTTTTGTTTTGTTTTTATACCGCCCGTCTTCCCAGGGAACTCCGGGCGGTTAACAATAGGGGCTAAAAGACCAATAAAACACAAAGTAACAACAGCAAAAATAAAATAAAAGATTTTAAAAAGGGGGGAGGGGAGGGAAAAAAGGGGGAGGGAAAAAGGGGAGGGAAAAAAGGAGAGGAAAAATGTGTGTCTTGGAGCGAGTTTATTCCTCACACAGATCGCGAAAGGTAGACTTCCAGACTGAATTGATTTCCCCAATTCAAGAGGCAAACGCTCCCAAACTATGGAATTGCCTTTTCAACTGCCTGTCTGTTAAGCTTGGCGGAACAGGCAGGATGGTTCTTGTTGTTCAGAGCTTGGGAGTCTTACCTTGGTGGACTACAGCTGCCATGCCCCTCTTCAAAGGTTGTTGGTTAGTTCATTTACGGATTATAAACCACAAGAGGACAGAGGAGAGGCATCGAACCTACTTGCCCAAACCAACAGATAAGTTATTCCAAAACAGACCAAGCAGGAATACAGGTCACCTACTCACATTTTTCACATTGTGCTGATTTGGGTTGCATTTCTATTTAAATATGACATTTTTAAAATAAACTTGCATTTGTGCCAACATCATAGGCACTTCTTAGACAAATATGTATATTCTCTCATTCCCTTTTTAAAGAGGATATGCTCAGAGTAGCCATATAGCTAGATGGAGCAGTATATAAATTTAATAAATAAATACAGTGGTACCTTGTATAAAGGAATTAATTCGTTCCAAATGAAATTATGTGAAGCAAATTTTCCTTTATACAAATTTCCCATAGGAATGCATTGAAAACAGAGTAATCCCTAATTGTGACCATTTTTATGTTGTACAGATTCGCTCCATAGACGATTCTGTTAAGCAAATTTCCCCTATCTCCAGAATTTTTTATGTTTTACAGATTTTATGTTATACAAACCGTTTGTTATACGAGGGTCCACTGTACATAAATGCATAAATACATGAATACATAAATTTCTCTCTTTCTTTTTGACCATGGATATGTTTTTTACCCATATATGCCCCACATCTCTGCCCTACTATATCTTTTCACTGCCCGTAAGTAGAGAGCATCCTTAGATCTCAGAGTTGCACACAGTTTATCAGAGAAGGGGATTTTCACATTTCACTCCCCAGAATCCCAGCCAGCATGGCTAGCAAACGTGATTGCTGGAGATTCCTGGTCTAAATAAGTAACATCCCTCAAGTTCTTGTCACAATAAATAACACAATAAATAGTGTTGTTCCTGGCCAAGATCGGGTCCGTTGTGTTCAACAGCATAATAACATCATTGGATTAAATCCCACTGGTACATGGCCACAAGGTTACGAGCCTCGTGACACAGTGGTTCAATGCCTGTACTGCAGGTTAAACTGTGCTCACAACGTGGAGTTCAATCCCAGGTAGCCGACTCATGGTTGACCCAGCCTTCCGAAGTTGGTAAAATGAGAACCCAGCTTGCTGGGGGGGGGGGGATGCGTAGCCTGCATACTGTAATTAAAAACTGTAAACCACCCAGAGACTCCTTGAAGCGGCATGGGGCGGTATATATCGACACACCACTTTTAATGCTGGCATTTGCTGTAGTAGGGCATGAGATGATTTAACTTGGTACATAACAGCAAACACCTCCAATAACTTCATCAACAATCTACCAACCAACAGGATTTACAGCAACTGTGTGAGGTATAAAATGTGGGTTGGTTTCTGGCAAACTTTCTGTTTCGAACATCAATTTCTGCCCCTTCACCAGGTACAAGTCAGGTTCCTAGACCAGTTAGAAAAGGGTATTTTAGGATTGTTGTTGGGGTTTTTTGGGGGGGAGGGGGAGGGGCGGCAGTTACCAGAACCCTTCCAGCCATCATGACTTTCAAAACTGGAGGTTTTTTTTTAAAGTATAGTCTCTCCCCCCCCCCCCCCCCCACCCCACACACACACACTTTAATGCCATTAAGGACTCTCCTTTTTCTCTCTCTCTTTCTTCTTTTTCACAGCTTGTTTCTGGAAATATTGTGTCACCAACTGAACTCAAAAGAACAGCTTGGCTTCTTATTGGTGTGTGTTTCCGCCTCCCCGCCTCCCAAATTCTGTCAATCCAGAGTGTGGGTTGGCAGTTTCCGTCCGCACTGCACCGTAGAAGCTCCAGTAAGCCACCCCTGTTTGGGATCACATGACCATACGCTACACCGCAATATATCTAGCATTTCCCCCGCTGATTGTGGTGAACCCTTTGAGGGTGAAAGGAGAAAGCTTTTGTCATCTAGATGGCAACTTTGTCCATTCCAGCACAGACAAGAGAGTGCCACATGATTCACACGTAGTGTTACATTCATATCCTATGTTTCCTTCTGGACCCTCAAGGCAGCCTAAGTAGTCTTCTTCCTCCCTTTAATTTTTCCCCCCCACAACCACCCATTAAAGTAGATCAGGCTGTCTCAGTGACATCTCAAGCCAGGAGTTCCCAAGTCCAACACATTCAACTCTGCACCATTTGAACTTCTGGTGATCTCTCTGATTTTCTCCAATTGGGTGGAGGAGTGTATGAATCTGTACTTTTCTAGATCTAATTTCAGAATAAATGTGCCAACGTTGATCATTGAAGAAGCATGTGTGGACTAAATGTGTCTCTTCTTCTTCTTCTTCTTCTTCTTCTTCTTCTTCTTCTTCTTCTTCTTCTTCTTCTTCTTCTTCTTCTTCTTCTTCTTCTCCTCCTCCTCCTCCTCCTCCTCCTCCTCCTCCTCCTCCTCCTTCATCATGTGCCTTCAAGTCAGTTCTGATTGAAGGTGAACCTCTCAGAAGTGGTTTCCAGTTCCCTTCTTCTAGGGGTGCCCTGGGACTGGGCTTCTTCTCCAAGGCCACACAGGTGGGCTCTTCTCCTGAAATGAACCATGGGAGATCTAACTCCCACCCTCTGGCTCCATAGCCAGTGACCTAAACCACAGAACTCTCCAGGCAGTGGACGTAAAATGAAAGCCTACCAGGTCTTGGGAAAGTTCCTGGGTTCTCAGAACCCCCCAGCTGGCATGGCCACAGGTCTTGTGGGTCTTAGCAATTTTAATGGGTTTGAGGCATTTAATTAACTGGGGTCCATCAAGTCAGTTTTGATTTATGGTGAGCCTTTCCAGGGTTTTGCAGGTAGAGAGCATTCACAAGTGGTTTCCTACTCCATCCTTCTGGGGGTGGGGTGCTCTGGGACTGTGCAGCTTACCCAACGCCACACAGGCTGGGTTTACTTGCAGAAGGCACAGTGGGGAATCAAACTTCCAACTTCATGTTCCACCTCCTGGTTCTTAACTCACTGACCTATGATTTTAATGGTTTTCATGGTGAGTTTGGCTTACTTAATTTCACTTGGTTTTACTTGCTTTTATTATTTTAAGAAGCCTATAAGCTGCTTTGAGTCCTAGATTTTAGTAGAAAGTACATACACAGGGTCGGCCCTGGTGAGTACTTGGATGGGAGACCACCAGGGAATACCAGGTGCTGTAGGCGCCTGGAGTAGGAACTGGCAAACCACTTCGGTATTCCTGCCAAGAAAACTCCATGGACATGGGGTCACAAAGAGTCAGTCACGACTGTAATGACACAACACACACACACACACACATACACAGAGTCAACCATAAAACCCTTCAGAGCAAACTGATTCACTACAGGCTGCTTTTACACGACCCCTAAAGTCCACTGCAAAATGCTCGCAGATGCGGAGCATAAAATTGTTTTCCCACCAGCAGCGGACTTTAAAAAAAATAAAGTACGACCACGCCCACTTAAGTGCACCCCAGCGCATTTTACAAGTACCTGGTCTGGAAGAGGTAAAATCCTTGTTGCTCTTTTAAAGCATTGCATGCCTGGCCCTCCTCCACTTTTTGTTTGTTGGATCCCCCCCTTTTAACAGATAGGAATCCTAACAGGCTGGAACAATTAGCTGCTGCAGACAGCAGGCAGAGGTGAGCCTGCATTTTTTTCTCTCTCCCCTCACCGCAGACAGAAGCAATAGAAATCAGAGTGAGGGAAGTGGGAACACAGGAAGCAGAACAAAAACCACTTTGGGGGGAATCTGCATTTAAGGGCCTTTTTACATGACCCCTAAGATCCACTGGTCCCTTAAATTCGGACCAGAGATCTTGAGGGATCGTTGCTGTTCCTCCGTCCCCACCCGCTCCGCACTTCTTTGTTCTGTCTGCGTGAGGGGAGGGAGGGGGGGGAAAGCCTTAGACAGGGACAAAATAATGCATTCTTACCTCCGGTGCCGGTGGAAGTTGCTCCGACCTCCGTTTACTTCCTGGTTCCTCTTTAAGGGGCGGAGGCAAAAGAAAAACAACAGAAAGAAGCGAGGAGAGCTCAGGCACTCTCCGCATCAAATATTTTTCACCATCAAAGAGCAGGTACAAGAAAAGTGCGCTGGGTCGCGCTAAAGTGGGCGGGGTCACACTTAATTGTCTGCAAACTCCGGAGCTGGTGGGTAAACATTTTTAAGGTCCGGAGCTTGCAGCCATTTGCGGCGGAGCTTAGGGGTCGTGTATAAACGCCCTAAGTTGCCAGCAGATTTTAGGGGTCGTGTAAAAGCAGCCTACATCTTCAAGGTCTTCACATCTTGAAGGCTTGTCACCCCTGCCCCTTAGGTGCCATCATGGACTTGCTTACTTGTTGGGAACATGCCACGACCAAGTCCAGTCCACCGGCCTCTTCTGGGTGAGTGTGTTGTTTGATAGGGCCAGCCCTGCCATTTTGCAAATCAAAATACCCATGTAGCTTTGGTGGTAAGCCTTAGCTACAATAATGGCTAAAGCTTACCCTATATTTAAAATTGTTTCAGTTACTGATAACCATCCAATGAAAAGCCTCACAAACCTTTTTGGGGGTGGGGGAGTGGGGTGGGGTTGGAGGAACAGATTTTGTGCATCCTTTGACTTAAATATACCCAATTTTGCTTTCCTTGCAACAGGGAGCCTGTCTTGCTAATAATCTTCTCTGTCTTGAATAAAAGACTCAGTGTTTGCTGGGGGGGGTGAGATTGTCTCTTTATTTGCACTGTTCTCTCCCTTTCTAGGCTTATGATGCTATTTATGTTGGTTTTGTAAGGAGGATGCAATTAGGGGGAGAATGTAAAAAAAAAAAAGGAATTAACAGAGATGCACACACCCAAGCATTATTTGCACTAAACTCTGTAGATACACAAAAGCCAAGTAGAGTTTTGATGATTGGCTCAGCCTACTGTAAGCCGCCCAGAATTCCCTTGGGAAGATGGGTGGGGTATAAATCCAATAATAAATAATAAAATAAATAGAGATGGGCACAAAATGAATTTTTTATTCGTTTCATTATTTGTTGCTTGTTTCGTTCCATAACGAAATGAATAACAAAACTAACATCAAAATAGAAACGAAATGAAACAAACAAACAATTTATTTATTTATTTATTTATTTTTCAAATTTCTATACCGCTCCTTCTTCCCAGAACGGGAACTCAGGGCGGTTTACAATGAAAAAATTAAAAACAAAATGTCATCAGAGCAGAAACAAATCCTATGGGAAGGATAGGCGGGATTAAAAAAAAAAAGCCTACTCTAGTCAGTATTAAAGGCGTCAGTAAAGAGTAAGGTTTTTAAACCGCTTTTAAAGGACGCCAGTGATGGAGCCTGTCGCAATTCCCTCGGCAGTTTGTTCCAGCAGGACGGACCCACCACCGAGAAGGCCCTCCCGCGAGTACTCGCTTTGTGGGCCTCCTTCGGGGGGACAGTCCGGAGGGAAGGTGCCAAAGATGAACGGGTGGGTCGGGCTGGATTTAGTTGTCGGTGAAGGCGCTCTGCCAGATAATCAGGGGCCAAGCCATGGAGGGTTTTGTAAACCAAAACCAACACAATCAGTTTGTTTCGTTTTGTTTCGTTAATGGCGGCGATCGGCGAAAAAAGGTATTTTTTTCTACCTTAGTCAAGATATGGATGTTGTATACAAAATAATTTTTTTTTTATTTTTATAGTAACACAAGTTAAACTGGCAACTCTACATTTAATAGACAGGATTGACCTAGCTGTTAGTGCAACAAAGGGGGGGGGTTAAACGCTCTTGAATAGAAAATGCTATCCAGTGTCTTGTAGTATGTTAAAGATCAATATGTCTATTGCGGTGTGAGCAGAGCTTGGAAATGTGATATTTTGAACTATAATTCCCAGAACCCATCAGAAATCATATGGCCATAATCATTCCAGATGCAAGACTTGAACTCCTATTATCTAGGTCCCTGGGCATGCAGGATGACATCTGGGACACCCTGGGACCTCCGTCCAGGATTCAAAACAGTTTTGTTTCACCTTTCATACATTTATAGTGACAATTTATAGTCCATATACAGTGGACTCTCGTATAACAAATGGTTTGTAGAACATAAAACCTGTAGAACATAAAATATTCCGGAGATAGGGGAAATTTGCTTAACAGAATCACCTATGGGGTGAATCCGTACAACAGGCATGTCCAAACTTCGGCCCTCCTGATGTTTTGGACCATTTAAGTGCTGTCAGGCTTAAAGTGCAATAGAGTGCTAGGAGAGCCACCAGCTGTATTTGGGAGCCCATCGCCTTAGTACTCCCAGATGGCTAGGAGCCGTCGGCAACCCCGAAAGAGTTGCTCCCCATTCCTCATTTTTTTCAGCAGGCCCCGAAGCAAGGAATTGTGCAGTAGTGTCCTCTGGAATTTAGTGTTTGGAAGTAGCACCGGACCTCCCAGGCAAGAGTCTCTTGGGTGCTGCCATGTGATCTGAGCCATGGGGTAGGAGACGGAGGGCAAAGCTGGAGGGGGAGAGTGCAATTCCTCCATGCTCAGGACAGTCCATA